>JACEII010000134.1:839415-916451 GCA_014332785.1 Antheraea mylitta
AAAAGAATCATCAAAATCGGTTCAGCCAGTCCAAAGTTATGAGGTAATAAACATAAAAAAAAACATAGTCGAATTGATAACCTCCTCCTTTTTTTGAAGTCGGTTAAAAATAAGCCACGTTCAATCCTCATTAAATATGGCCAGTCAATGATATCAGCTTGCTCTCCATTCTTTATGAAATATAAGGAATTCTAATAATAAATTTTAATAGCTTTCACGAATACGGCATTTTATTATATGGAATATTAAGTCAATAACAAATACCCTGTACAATATAAAGAACACTTACTTCATTCTTCTAGCATAGGGGCGTAGTGATATAGGCCCTGATGAAAATGAATCTTCGATCACTTCCGAAAAGCTTAGTGAGGGTTTTTCACTTCTGATGCACAGTTCGTGCGAACACTGGACCAAAATATGCATACAATGTGTGCATATTGCACCCATAACTAACGTGCAAAATACACCTGTGTAGGAAAAGTAACATTTTTAATTTGAAATTATTGAGTAACTATTATTTGTACATGAAAAAAGTGTGTGTGTACTTATGTACACGCGTTAGAAGATATACTTCTTTGGCGTAACAAGATAAAAATATTTTATTCTTTTTTTTTTATCTTTCGCCTTATTCTACGTTTGTAGAAAAAACGATACTAACAATAGAAAACAGGTATTTAACACATTGAAAGTTTTAATACAAAGAAATACGAACAACAAATACAAAGAAACAAAATGGTGACTATAGCTAATTTCAGAGTGTCGGTTTTTCATGACGGTGTGCGCGCGAAAAGTAAAATTTACTCTGATCATTTTTCCCTAACGCGCCAAAAGAAGTATAACTTCAAAAAAATTATTTGAATTCTGTCAAAATGATCTGCGAATAAAATACACATTAGTAAGTTTCAATTAATAATTCATTACGTATGAAGATATCATTCACCTCCTTGTGCTTAAGATAGCTTATGTATAAAACAAATTATATTCGAAATCTACTTCAATATTCATTGCCTTTGTATATATATATATTTACTACGAACTTGCTCAGAAATGTCCCTTGAAAATCGCTCGCGTGGGATGTGAGTAGAAACAAGTTGACGCTTTGCCAATTATCATAATCCAGTTCCGTGACTAATTTAACTAAACTAGACTAAATCAGCTTTGTTTATATTTTTTAATTACTTATTGGTATCTATTGTTTGTTATTTGTATTTTAAACTTTCTTACGTGCTTCGAGAATTTTGAAATCAATAATCATTTCAAAAACGACTTTATGATCATTGGAATAAATGATAGTATATTCGCAATAGTACAGTCCCCGCCAAACTTTTTGACCGCTCTGAGTATAGTTGCGCAGAACATAAATAATTATATTGTACTATCTAATACCCACAACTTCGCTTCCGTGTTTTAGTATCTAATTGTTTTCTTATATCTCAAAGAATTTAAGCAGCGTTTTCGACGAAAACTCTCAAGCGGCATGTCTCTTCCGACAGTTGCAACAATTATCGTTATATTTTAATCAATTTGCACAAAATCTTGGCAAATTAAACACTTAAACCTTTCTCGTGAATCACCCTATCTATTTATCAAAACCTATTGAACTATCAAAGTCTTAACAACTTCACCGGACTATTAAGGCGAGCGCATAAGGCACTCAGCCGATATTATTTGATAACTTGCTCGAGGGTGCACGGCACATCTCACCTTGGCTGTTGCCTGATACATGCGTTTCGCGACCTATCTGAGCTATACTAAGCTAACTATTAATACATATATGAGATGTTGAAACATACATGTGTACCAAGCTTACATACCTTAATAACTTTTTTATATATTTCGTATCGGATAATTTTCTAAATTATCTCAGTTCGATAAGGGAAAAAATGAAACCCATGTGTATGCGTGCACTAATGTGAGGCTGATATGTGTAATTTTGTCGCAGTAATGTAAGATTTTGTGTCACTGTATCGCACGAGCAGCGCACTCAAGAGCTCCACGCCGAGGGAACCGATCTAGGCTTGACCCGCTGCCGAAGGGGGCCCAATGTGGTGTATTTATCAAAACCGCATGAAAATCCGTTTAATATTTTTTTAGTTTATCACGAACAGATTGACAGACACGGCGGTGGACTTTGTTTTATAATATAGGTATAGTGATGTATAAGATCGTGACAACCTGAGGATAAATAAATTCCATTTTTAGATTACTTGCTTAAAATTGCTTTGTATAATACTCTACATTATATTACGCCCAAGCCCTAAGTGACGCTATAGTCAAAGCGGTCTTTAGAACTGTACATACCGGCGTAATAGGACATACGTCACTCTGCATATCTCAGAGAGCACTCTGATTTGCATTCACATATGCGTGAAAAATATTGATAGCACCACGCCCTTTTCTCTGCTCCGCCCTTTTGCAATGAGGGTGGGTTTACGGGGGTGTTAATTACTCTGTGTCACATGGAGATGCGAAAATGGTAGGAATATGTTTTTTGTTTGCACATTTTAACAAGTTTCAACACTAAATAATCAGAACGTAATATAAGCGTTTTTTTTTATTTACTTCTTTACACCATAAAGTTAGGAATTATTACATCTAAGTTTACTAATCATTTCCGGCGAGAAGATACTGTCATTTTCTTATAAGCTATATGTAGACGGAGACTACAAATATAAAATTAAAATAAAGTTTTTTGTAAATAGTTGATATTCACCTTACCGAAATCGTAATAAACTGATTTTCATATTTAATAAAGAATTGTTTAATCAAAAGGTGAAAGGAACAAATGTAATTATAATTGAGTTTGCAAAATTCAGATTTATTATATTAAATTTTAAGACACCATTAATCACGTATCCGCCTTCTGTAACTATTGTGTCAAACAAAAATATAAAAAACCACATTATACATTCAACATGCAGAGATAATTCGTCATTATAATATATAATTCTTATTAACTTATAATTTTAATGTGGTTATAGTTGAATAACTAAAATACGGCCTCATTTTTTATTTCACAATCGCGAAAACAATAAACCCACACCTTATCTTCAGTATCGCGTAACTAAATGATTCATATTTATTGTATGATAATTCAGATAGCTGTCAGATCAATAACTGTTAGTGATAATAAGGTTAAATGAATAAAACTATATACACATATATCGATGTATAAAGTAGACATTTTATGTTCTCTGTAAGTAAACCATTTATAGCCAAATTAGAGACCCGATCCGGGTTAGTACGGGTGTAAATGTATTAATTAATGTGGCGTTGTAAAAGTATTGGACACATACATTATACAATCAATTTTCTGGTATTTTGTTATTTACAATTCATCGAAACTTGGAAGACTCGTCACACACATAAATTTATTTTGTATCTTTACTTTATAAAATTGTAATCTTCGAAGATAGTATGCAATAAAGAGCAACCTTAATCCATATTAAATCCCCAAGATATTGATGAAAATGGTTTCGCATATAAACCATTATCTTTCATTAATATGTAAAGATAATGACGATAATAAAGATGTAAAGATAAAGATAAAAAAGTTAGACATGATAAAGATTTAAGCAGGGTTAGTACTATAAGGATACTGGATTTAACACTACAATGGGGTCCTCAAATTAAACAATTGGCTAGCAAATTAAGTTCTGCTGCATTTGCAGTACGTAAAATACGCCAGCTAACTGATATTGCCACTGCTAGGTTAGTCTACTTCGCCTACTTCCATAGCTTTAATGTCTTTTGGCATTCTGTTGTGGGGGACATCAGCTGAGGTAGACACCATATTTTTATTACAAAAACGAGCAGTTAGAGCAATTTACAATATGGGACCTCGTGAATCCTTAAAGACTAAGTTCAAGGAATTCGGTATCTTAACTCTACCTTCCCAATACATTCTTGATAATTTAATGTATGTCCGAAAGAACCTTGATAAACTGGATTTTGTAAAAGGCCGGCATAGTCTAAATATTAGGAACCGTGACAAACTGGTTATCCCATGTTTTAGACTTAGTAAAACGAGTAATAGTTTTTTGGGAAATAGTGTACGGTTCTATAACAAAATTCCAAAGGATATTACCGATTTGCCTGATTGTGAATTTAAGCGCCATGTCAAGCGGGTTTTGGTCTCAAAAGGCTATTATAGAGTGGATAGTGAACGATTGTGATGTCTGGAATTGACTCATCTCTGTGCATCCATTAAATTTCTTTTCCATTAAAAGTTTCTGTCATGTATGTAATATAGTCTAAATATTATATATATTAAAAAGATAAACCAGATCGAGTTTCTTGCCGGTTCTTCTCGATAACTGGGTTGTTTCCGAACCGGTGGTAGTTTTTGACGTTCATAAGTGCCTTATTAGGGCCTAAACTGAATAAAGTATTTTTGATTTTGATTTTGATTTTGAAGCCCCCGAAATATTTTAATATTTTGCGACTTAATTACAATATATTAGTTTTACTTTCTAAAAATATAATACATTTGCGAGTATTATACTAATAAATCATGCAAGATAAATTCTCCATTGTATAGTAAACCCCGTATCATAATTAGTGTATGCGGAATTACAGTAAGTTCTCCACTTTACAGTAAAACTCGTATCAAAATCGGTGTTTGCGGAATTACAGTAAATTCTCCACTTTATAGTAAAACCCGTATCAAAATCGGAGTATGCGGAATTACACCAAATTCTTCACTTTATAGTAAACTCCGTATTATAATTAGTATATGTGGAATTACACTAAGTTCTCCACTTTATAGTAAAACTCGTATCAAAATCGGTGTATGCGGAATTACAGTAATTTCTCCACTTTATAGTAAAACCCGTATCAAAATTGGAGTATGCGGAATTACACCAAATTCTCTACTTTATAGTAAAACTCGTATCAAAATCGGTGTATGCAAAACTACAGTAAATTCTCCACTTTAAAGGAAAACCCGTATCAAAATAGGTGTATGCGGAATTACAGTAAATTCTCCACTTTATAGTAAAACTGGTATCAAAATTAGTGTTTACAAAATTATGCTAAATTCTCCACTTTATAGTAAAACCCGATCAAAATTGGTGTTTGCGGAATTATACTAAATTCTCCATTTTAGGGGTAAAGACCGTATCAAAATCGTTTTAATCGTACTTACTACGCTCTTGGCCTTGCAAGACCTTTACAGCTGCACCTGACTGGCATCAAAATTGCTGTAAGCGAAATTACACTATCTATAAGATTATGGTGATTTTCTAATGTAAATGTGTAAAGACGTACACAATTTTCTGATATTTAATTAAATAACATTTGTTAGGTACACGGTATATTTCCTATTACTGTAACGTGAAATCATACAACCACCGTCGATATTATTTACACCTATTTCTACGCATTCTTCAATTCTGTATTGGTTGATCAGTTATTTCATACTAATTAGAAACAGAACGTCAGAAATTATTTTTCCTATCTAAACTGAAAAACGGATTACAAAATAACTTAGTTGTCTGTAAGATGGTTAGAACTGATTTACTAAGAAGTGAACATAGGGCTGTATCAATTTTAAAACCTATGTATTACTAACTTTTGGCTGTATCTATATATACTTTTATTTCTAAAGTACACTTTTGCTGGATGTTCTGTTCTGTACTGGTAACATGTATGGAACATTTTATTATGTTATGTTGAATAAGTAGTGAAGACTTCAAAGTGTAACAAACAAATTCACTGTCACATTTAAAATATATTAAGCTAAACGATGTATTTGCATCTTTTATAAAAGAGGTAAAGCATGCGAAAGTATACATATTGCCATCACATAGGCTTAATAAGAGCAAAGGTATCATAATAACTGTCAATATATCGGTCAGGTCAAACAGTAGTGTAGCCTTATCTCTAGTTACATAGATATATACTGTGTACGAATTTACAAAGAAATCTAGATTAGATGAATAAGAGAATTCAGTACTAGTAATTTTTTATCACCCAACAGAGTAATTATACTGGTGGTAGAAAAGCTAATTGACTGATTTGTAGTCTGCCAATCATGCGTTACCCAATTAGCCTGTCCACTGTCCATATAATCAAATTTATGACCTATTCATAAACAAAAAAAATGTCTCGAAATAAACGATTTTTTAAATCTTTGTATATTTCACTTAGGTATGCGATTAATACCCTGTTCTGAATACAATGCCAATAATTAATAATATTAATACACATACTATATAACAATATATTCACAAACAGTATACATTTTACATACATCTAAATAAAACATTTCATAATGTGCCATTTTAACAAGTCACCATATGGATAACACTGTAGGATCTGTGTATACATTTTCATTTGTTATGAAACCCAGAGTATTAATATAGTTGTACCAAATTGTATTTATAGTTGACACCCCGACCTCAGCCTCAGGCTTCTTCTAAGCCTCAGGCGCCGCTGCCACAGGCGGCTTATGCTTCATCATCCTCTCTCTCGGGTAAATTCGACTGGATGAAGCATTTACTCCGTGAACACGACATGAAGGAGGTCCTCGCCTTCTACGTCATCGT
The DNA here is from genome assembly GCA_014332785.1 of Antheraea mylitta. Classification (NCBI taxonomy): domain Eukaryota; kingdom Metazoa; phylum Arthropoda; class Insecta; order Lepidoptera; family Saturniidae; genus Antheraea; species Antheraea mylitta. The sequence continues at coordinate 845,964 of JACEII010000134.1, forward strand.
CGAGGTAGAAGAGGAGCTAGGTCTCCTCACTGCTCTAGCGCGCTTCCCGGCTATCGGAGCCACCATTCAGCGCATCGCCCGGTCACCCTCTTTTAAATAAGTCTTTAAATTCACGGGTCTTAATAAAGTAAAACCACGCGGTCTATGTCTCTCGTTTTTCAATGCGAGATCCCTTCGGTCACAGCGCGATCTAGTAGCTGACTTTTTGCGCGATAGACAGATTGACGTTTTCCTCATCCAGGAAACGATGTTAAAACCGAGTATGCGTAATCCGAGAATCGCGAATTACTGTATAGTCAGGAACGACCGTGTCACCCGCGGGGGTGGCACGTTAATCTATTTTAGGCGTTCGTTGTACTGCATGCCGTTAGATCCGCCCGCGCTAACCAATATGGAAGTGTCAGTGTGTAAATTAGGTATGACCGGTCACTCGAATATTATTTCAGTTTCCGCGTATTTGCCACCAAACAAAGAATTGCTAAGATCCGATTTGCAGGCGCTACTTAATTTAGGAGATTCAGTTATTATAGCGGGGGACCTCAATAGTGGGAACGTTATCTGGAATAGTCCGTGTACCTCTCGTAACGGGAGAATACTCGACGAACTAGGTAGGGTTCTCGCTTTTGACGTCATAGCCCCTCTGGAACACACGCACTATCAAGATCATTGCCGACCCACAGTATTAGATATAGCTCTCTTAAAAAATATCACGCTTCCTGTACGACTCATACAAGTAGTACACGAACTTGATTCAGATCATCGCCCGGTTGTTTTACAGTTAGGTCACAATTCAGACTTCACCCCGCCGTCGGTTAGGGTGGCTGATTACGCGAAACTCGTTCAATATTTTAAAGAAAATCCGTCGTCTAGTAGTTTAGACAGGATTCCGGACGTGTTGGTGTCTAAAGCCGACGTGGATTCGGCCATCGATTCCCTGGTTGATTACCTCCAGACCGCCGTCAGGGTGAGTTCGAAAGAGGTACAAGCGGCGAACGATCGCCGTTTTATACTCCCTGACGACATGAGAGCATTGATCACGGAAAAGAACGCCGCGACTCGAGCTTACGACGCTTACCCGTCTGTAGAGAATCGCGATCGTTTACGTTTGTTACGAAAAACAGTCAAGTCTCGTATTTCTGAGATCCGGGGCGACAGGTGGGACAGACTCCTGGAGGGTCTCCAGCCGTCTCACCTGTCGTACTGGACTCTAGCGCGAACTCTCAAATCAGATATGGTCACTCCAATGCCTCCTCTCGACAGAGGCCCCGGGTTGCCTCCCGCGTTCGATAGCATAGATAAAGCGGAATGCCTTGCCGCAAGCTTAGAGAAACAGTGTTCGCCAAACACTGATAACACTGACCCTTCCATCATAGAGTCTATCGAAACAGCCGTAGAGCATGCACTCGCGTCTCCTCCGGCGGATACCCTAACCCCGATAACGTTTGACGAAGTTTCGGCCGCCATCAAGCGTCTCAAGCCTAGGAAGTCCCCAGGTCCCGACGGGATCAGGAACGAGGTTCTGAAACTCCTTCCTGATCGCATCATAGCTCTATTGGTCTGCGTCTTCAATGCGGCCATGTCCCAGGGTCACTTTCCAGCCGTCTGGAAAAAGGCCGTAGTGATAGGTATTCACAAGCCCGGCAAGAAAGCTACGCTTCCCGTTAGCTATCGCCCCATTAGTCTGTTAGATACCTTAGGAAAACTTTACGAGCGGCTCCTTCTGAACCGTCTTCAGTTCTCGATCACAGATTTAAAATTAATACCACCTGAGCAGTTCGGATTTCGCGCCGAACACTCTTGCACGAATCAAGTACACCGCCTCACGGAGTACATTTTCTCTAAATTTAACGCCGATCCGAAACGTAAACCGAAACGCACAATTGCAGTCTTCTTCGATATCGCCAAGGCCTGGTATAAGGTCTGGCACGGAGGGCTCATCCATAAATTATGTAAATCTCGCGTACCCGATAGATTAATTCATATTATCCGCGATTATCTCACTGATAGAACATTCCGCTTCAGAGTGGATGGTGAACTATCGCTGCCCCACCCGATACGCTCAGGTGTGCCACAGGGCTCCATACTCGCGCCCACGCTCTTCAATCTGTTCATCAGTGACCTACCTCGGTCTCGGGGGGTCGAGATAGGTTGTTACGCTGACGATACCGTTATTTACACTTCCGGCTGGCGGTCGGACTTTCTTAGGAAGCGCATCGAAAAAGCCGTTCATACTCTCGGTGAATGGTTTCGTCGATGGCGCATAGAAGTTAATCCCGATAAGAGTGCCGCAATACTCTTCGATCCCACGAAACGCGTTAATAAATTTGAGCCCATCAGGCTATACGGAATCGATATTCCTTGGGTCGAAGAGGTCAAATATCTAGGTGTCACATTAGATAAACATTTAAAGTTCAATTCACATACAGACAGAGTGCGAAACAAAGCCGCTATGGTCTTGGGTCGCCTCCATCCGTTACTTTGTCATAAGAGTAAGATGTCCCTCAGACACAAGCTCACTTTGTATAAGACGTGTATCCGTCCCGTGATGACATATAGCTGCCCCGTTTTTGCGCATATGTCCAAAGATAACTTTCATAAGCTGCAGGTTCTCCAAAATCGTGTTTTACGTAAAGTGACCGATGCTCCGTGGTACATTCGGAGAGTCAATCTCCATAGAGACCTAGAGATTCCTTCTATCTGGGCGTACGTAAAATTAGTTATTTTGAAAAAGCTGCGAATCATCCCAATCCCTTAGCGGTATCCGCCGCAAACTATGAAACCGTACCTAACGCTGCGCGTTATAAAAGACGTCCGCGATGCATTTTTACCGACCCTCCTGATTTAATCACGTCAGCGAACGATCAGTACCAGCCTGTCCCTCGAAACAGAGCGTGCTCACGCCCACGCCCGCGTAACCACAGATCACGCCGCCGTGGTCTGGGGGTTAATTTCGCTCCCGCACACCTGATTAGGCCTCCCACGGCAGCGGCTCAAGCCTAGGTTCGACCCTCGGCAGGGAGCCCTTGAGTGCGTTGCTTGCGCGATACGGTGACACACAAATATACATCACTGCTACAACACTACACGAACACCCCCACACACGTGCACGCCTACACGCTTACACATGAAAGTGGAAGGGTTTACTTATTTCCCTCGTCGAACTGAAAAACTCTCAATTTTCCGATAATAAATATATGGAGGAGTTGCTGAGGCGTGTATGCTTGGTACACATATACGTTTCAACAACTCATACATATATGAATAGTTAGCTAGGTTAGCTAAGATAGGTCGCGATTTTGCATGCAACAGGCAACAGCCAAGCCAGGTGTGCCGTGCACCCTTGAGCTGGTTGCCAAAATAAAATCGGCTGAGTGCCTTAAGCGCTCGCCTTAGTAGTCCGGTGAAGCTGTTAAGACCTTGCTGGGTCAACTCGAAATCGACATCTCGAAAAAAAAAAAAATTATAGTTGACACAGTTTTTGAATATGAAAGACAAATTGTAAAATCTAAATATTTTCATGTGAAAACTATTGGATAGATTTGAATTAAAATTAAGAATTAATATATGCTCCCAAAAGAAGAAGTTCCGAAAGAGAAGTAAGATAAATACCTCAGAAAATGATACTATAGATTAATTTTTTTTTATTTTTTATTTCAGATAAATCCATTTTAATAAGGGATAATATATAATGTTAAGATATTTTCTTGTTCTCTTTTGTTTTTTTTAATAAGTATTATCTTTCTAATTAAACATTTTGTTATAGGAAAAGTTTACAGTTGAATAATAAATGAATATAGCTAAAATATAAGTTAACACTAAGAAGAAATTTTAGTGTAAGTTTAACATAATTAAATATTCTATGCAATTTAGTATTTCCTCTTGGGTTATACTTTTATATTATTATAGCTCTAGGCTAACATTTTTCATTTCTAAATGGTAATATTTAAAGAAAATTAATAATATCCTCAACATTAGTCACAGAATAATAATATTATATCAACAAATATAAAAGTTCGTTCCACACATAGCTAGATAACTACTATTGCATCACTACATTTTTTGTCTAACATACCATATAGAGATCAATAAAAACTTGCCTGGGGTTTGACTATACCATGACATCACCACACAGAATTATTGATTACAGTATCCAATATGCACTATCAAGATCTAGATATTTAAATATTCGTTTTTTGGAAAATTAGGACAACTAGCATAACAGATAACGCTATAAATTCGTAACTCGAATATAATGAAATATAATAAATGCTATTAGTATATTTATACAGATTATTTAAAACTTACCAAATAATAAACCTGCATTTTTAAAGGCATCCGGCATAGCCAATATTCCCGTCCCTATGTTTCCTTTAAGGAGGTGTATTAATGTATCGAAATTCGAAGTGGGGTGTTCTAAGCATCTTTCAGAAGCTGGATGATAATCGGGTTTATGTTTTTCGGCGGAAGATGCATTCGGGTCAGTCACTAACTCTACAGTTTGCGCTTCTACGTTATCGAGAGCGTTAGGTCCTGTGAGTAATGGTTGCTTCTCATCGTTCATTTTAACACAGTATAGGATCTCGTATACTAATTACGCATAGGACTTGTTTGTCCAAGCTATTTACCAGTGGTACACCCCTTCTCGGGCTCAGACTTTAAATGATCGTAGTCGTATAGTACACGATTTGTGTGCGCTGTGTATAGATATAGATAATATACCACAGAATAATAATGTTCCTAGCCACAGAGTACCTTATATAAATTCCTAGCCGAGTAATGTACTGTTGTAGACTCCGCTAGGAGTAATATTATTCTGTGGTTGTCGATAAGTACTTTTCGTAACAGAGAAACAGATATTTTGGCTCTTGTAGTCCGGTGAAGCTGTTAAGACCTTGCTGGGTCAATAGCGTTGTCATTTCGAAAAAAAAAAAAAAATATATTTTTGCTCAGTTTTCCTAGTCGTCCGTCGAGTTGAAGGTTGATAATTTTTTTACAGAAACGTTACATTATTATAAGCACACACGTAAAATTTCAATTTGCAGAGATGCGTAGTTCTTGAGAAAAAAAATTTAAAAAACAAATATTTTTGTAATATTTTCACGATTCCTACGACAGATTATATAGAAATTTCGCCATTGAACGTTTCGTTTTACCGATGGTTAAGTTGTCATACGTTCGATAACATTTCATTGTATATAAATTTACAAAATAAATATATTTTGTACTCATTTCAATAGGTTCTCATATGCACTTATATTTTACAGTTTATGTGTACTAAATTACTTACGATTGATAACCAAATTTGTATTAAGTTATACCCAGTATATTGTTTGTGGTGTAAAATGTCTTGTAAAATTGATAAAATGGAACGTAAAAAAGAACAACGCCATTTTCGTTATGTGTCAGTGACGTCACTGTCAGTTTTTTTTTTACGCCCCTCTGTAGGGTGTCGGCTTTTCACCTCTAACGTGGTCGTGGTGGTCAGAGTCCTTATTTAGGTTTCATTATTGGCATCGTTTTTGTTTATGTTTTCTTGGGGTTTTGTTTTTGTTCTATTTTTATATTTACGATTTTGTTCTCTATTTACGATTTGTTCTATATTTACGATTTATTCTGAATTTTTGAATTTGCTGATTTTATATAATTAATCCGTATTAAATCTTTTGCACACTGTTACTATGGTTTTACAAAGTTTTTCAAGTTTATAGAAGTTACTGTCACTGTCAGTTGCTGTCGGCGAGCGCACTTCGTATTGTATATTATACTTGATGATTTTTAGGAAAACAAAAATGGTGTATCGTGTCGGTTGGGTTAGGTTAGTTTAGACTGATTTGTCGCTGCCGAGCGTGGTTTCGTCCATGCTCGGCAGCGAGCAGGCGTGGCGAGCAGTGGCCTCCTTTTGTGAGGAGTCATCTCCCAAAAGGAGGCAGCGGAGAGGGCCTGCGAGGTAGACCCTTTAAGTGGCCCTCTCAAGGGCAGGCGGCGTTTCGCCCAACTCTTCTCGCCACCATAGCCGGACCTGAGGGGATGCAGCCGGGGGGCTCATCCCTTCATTGCACAGGTCTGGCGGACGAGGGGGGCAGCTGGTGTGTACCCAGCTGCCTCTCTATAGGTAGGAGCCCGACGGCCACCTTCCACCGGGCGGACCGTTAGGGCGGCTCTACAAGGTTGAGTAGCAAGTACGATCCCTTGCCGCCCCAACAATTACGGTCTGACGGTACACCGTAGGGTTTTAGTCCGTGCGAGCCGGACATAACCCACCATCTCCCCCGGGAGGGTCGGTATCCATAAGGGATTTCCCCACGTTAAAAAAAAAGACTTGCGAAAAAGCAAACCGCGAGCCGACTGCAGCAGCAGTCGGTGAGCGCAGTCCATTATATGTATACGTAAGTACCATTTTCCTCAGAATCAAAAAGTTAAAAATATCGAAAAGGGGTGGTCTCCGCAAATTTTCCTTTTAAGGGGTGTATAGTACCCCTCCCCTCTTCCTTAAACCACCATCCCAACCCCAATTCGACGGACGTGAATGGAAAGTTGTACCGATATTTTGTATAAATTACTCTGTGCACTATACTATAAATCTTTGTCAAATCTAGGATGATAATTTTGACAGCTCACAATAGTGGTAGAGTATAGAGCAGTGTTTCCCAAACTTTTTAGGCAATTCCCCACCTTAACATTACTAAAATATTATGCCCCTTCTCCATACATAATCTTACTTACACCGTAAGTAAAATTTGAAAACATGTAATGAAAAACTTACTTGACTTGACAACTCTAATTACCCAGTTGATATTTTGGTAACGTCAAACGAAATTATACCTAATAAAGTTATGTTGATATTTCATCCAAATTAGGGGCGTGGGTCCCACGTTGGGAAACATTGGTATAGAGTGTAACAAAAAATTAATCTAATCAATAAATAATAATTTTTTATAGAATTTAGAATCAATAGTTGCGTATTTGTGGAATACACAAGAACTACCTATACGTATAATTTCAGAATTGTCAGTATGGATTAATTCTATCGTCTGTCCTATTGGATGAATGTTTTAATATTACAACTACTTGACATTTGACAGCTGTAATTGACAGTTGACATAAATTAGTATTTCGCGTAGACATTCCACAAATAATTGTATTATTTGTGGAATTTTGTTTTAGAGCAATAATAGTTACATACGTGTGTAATTTTTTTGTATTGGTTTATCTTGAAATTAAAATTAATGGGAAACGCAGGTAGTAATCAACCCAAGGATTGGCATAAAGATGCTGCAACGAAGGCACCAGATCATGGGCCATCCTCTCCGACTAAGGAAGGTGAAGCGTTTACTTTCGATAAGAAATTGAGTGATGATCGAGGTGGTCGAGATGATGATAATAATATCGAAGATGGAGCACCGTACTATACGAAAGCAGTTCCCGAGAGTGATGTGGAATATACAGGACCACGTCAAAGATCGAACACATTAACTGATGATAGTAGAATCGTAGACGATTTGAAAGTTTTACCAACTGTTTTCAAATGGGAAGGAGGAGGAAAGCAGGTAAAGAGGCATCAAATTCTATTGAAATCTTTGTACTAATCAAAATGTCATTCAAATAAAATTATACTAATATTGCACCTTACATCAATTATAATTATTAGGTTTATCGCTAGTCATTAAATATAGTTATCCTTTAATGTTATTCTACAGCTAACAGTGTATGCAGAACTGTACTCTGTGATATATCATATATTATTAGAAGTATAATATAATCCTTTGACCAAAGATAAATCTGAGCTTTTAAAAAATCACTGACTTCTATAAGCTCTCCATATGCTCGAATACACCATTAATAAAAAGTTAGTTAATTTTTAAAAAGGCCAGATAACTTTTTTTTTTCTCGAACTGACTACGCTATTTACCTACCAAGGTCTTAACAGCTTCACCAGAATACTAGTGGCCAGATATCCCTTTTTCACGTTATCTTTACCATTATTATGTTACTAGCCTCTGCCTGCGACTTTGTTTGCATGGAATAAATATATTCTTTATTGCTAACATGCAGTGGAAGCTTTCAAGAGGAATAAAACCCTGATTTTGAAACATTCTTCATTGGTGCTCCGCTCCTATTGTTTTTAGCGTGATGATATATAGCCTATAACCATTCTCGATAAATAAGCTATATAATGTTGAAAGAATTATTCAAATCGGACCTGTAGTTCCTGAGATTACCCCCTACAATGTCACAAACGTTACCTCTTTATAATATTAGTATAGATATTTCTCTTCTTTATACTTAATTTAGTTGTTTACGTACAGCATAAGTCACATAGATCTACTGTCAAGTTAATTATTCAATCAATATTTCTAGCAGTCTGGAGCCTTATGTGGCTGTTATGTTCAAAGCAACTCACGTTTTATCCACCGAAATAGATAGTTTCCAAAACACTACAAGCATTTCTACATGAATGTATGTGATGCAGTAGCTAGTGATTATAATAAATTTATATATTTCAGGTATTCATAAGTGGAACATTTACTGATTGGAAAACTATCCCAATGGTGAAATCTCATGGCGATTTTGTGACAATTATTGATTTACCAGAAGGCGAACACCAGTATAAATATTTTGTTGATGGTGAATGGAGGCATGATCCAACGGTGGTATGATTTGTGTTAATTTAATATGGTGTTAGCTGTGCGTTAACTGTTAGTGTGTGTTAACTATGCTAATACTATACGTTATATATCTATTGTTTTTTTTCTTTTTGTAAGTTTTACCTACTACAAAGTAATGTACCAACTATAGTTTAGGATATTGCTTGTGTTAACCTGTTAATGTGCTTTACATAGTGATCTACCATTCCCAAGCTAATCAACCAACTTGAAATTTCACAATTTTGAGTAAAATTGGTTACATTAGGGACCAATCTTTTTGTCCAAGCTTATGCTTCAATAGCAAGTCATAATCGTTTTTTTTATATAGCAATATTTTAACAAATAGTACTTTTTTTTTTGCTTAGGTAGAAAATTAATAGTTATTAAGAGATACAGGTATTCATTAAAGATTTGCATGTTTTATTCTTCAGAAAAATGAATGGATATTAAGGCATCTGTTTCATAACATCAAAATATAATAAATCAACTGTATTTTAATACATGTAAATAATCCCTATAACACAAAAAGAGTTTCTATAAAAACAATTATTGAATTAGTAATGATATTTTTTAGTTATTGGCTCATGATTTTTGATTCCATTTATTCAAAAGGGAAAAAAATTGATATGAAATAAATTCATTCTTAGTCATTAAGGACATCTTAATGTTTTAATTGTTCATTTGCCATCTCATTGATTCAAAAAGTAAAGTATGTTTAGGATCATGTCAATTTGTTTGACTTAATAGATATATGTTACAATGAAATCACATATCTCAAGGACTGTTTATATATATTTTAATAGTGATAACCAGTAGCTTCAAATTTAGGACAAAATTAGAAACACATTTCATATTTTAAGATCACGAATAAATAAAAATGTATTTTGCCTCAGTCTATAGGGTTTTTCATATTATTGTTTTAGAATATATTCAATTTTTTAGCTTATCTTGTTAACCAATTGTGTCATTATTTAGATTTGTTAAATACAAACTTAATTATTTTTTTATCTTTCAGAAAGTTGTTGATAATGGTATGGGCTCAAAAAATAACTTAGTTACAGTGAAAATGTCAGACTTTGAAGTATTCCAAGCCCTAGCAAAGGATAGTGAAGGCATACATAGTAGTGCTCAAACTGAGTATTCACAAGTAAGTAATACTTCTTTGAGTGTTATTAGTATGGAGTTACTGATTTCAAGAAAACATTTTTCTTAAAACTGCCATTGTTTTTTGTAGTTCGATGAAGCTGGTAAGACCTTGGTAGTGTAGACAATTCGAATAAACAAATGCCATTATTTTTGTTGCGTTATAATGGTTCTATAGGTAGAAGCACACTTCTTTGTTGTTGTTACGCGACAAGCTGTGATGATGGCTATTGTGCACATTCTGTTGTGTCGTAACATGCTATGACTTCTGATTAATGTCAATTAAACCTTAGTAGTCTTTATTAGAACTAGAACTAGCTTTTACCTCATTCACCCACTTGTAGTTAGTAAAAACTAAAAAACATGCTAAAAGAATCTGTATTCTGTAAACTGTATTCTAAAAAACAATCTTAATTATCTATCGATTAAATTACATTCATAACATAAAATATTTGTATAAAATAAATTTTAATCTATATAATAAAAATGTATTGCTGAATGTGTCTCTAAGCACAAATCTCGAGAACAGCTGAACCGACTTAGCTAATTCTTATTTGTTGTGTTTGTTATTGTCAGGAGAAGGTTCTTATGCAAAAAAAAAAACGCATATTCTAATATGCTTAAGGCAGAACGGAGTTCGCGGGCACTGTTAGTTATGAATAAATTTAAGTTAAACATCTATATGTATAAATTAAATTTTGAGAACTGTTTCCAATATTCCTTAATCATTATTAAAAATGATTTTGTAATGAAGATGATAAGTTTCTAGTATATTTCCAGGAAATACCACAGTCAAAACCATGGGAAAAAGTATCTGGCCCACCTATATTGCCACCACATCTATTACAAGTTATTCTAAATAAAGACACACCACTTTCTGTGAGTATATTTTTTATTAGTGTGTAAATACAAATTAGCCCTCTTCCAAATATTTTAAGTATTACAATAATTACTAAGCCTATCCTTTGAATGCCAATATTACCATAGAAAATTTTGTGTTGTCAGTCACCATTAATGTATATAAATAGATAAAATTACAGTATTTACACCGAATAAAGGTTTTTAAAGTATGTAAATAAAACCTGAATCCAGGTTTTTTTTTATAATTTCTCCATCTATTTTTTTTTTTGGACTCATTTTCATTATTTCTGAACCTATTGTGACCTCATTTGTATTGACCTGTCATGACTTTGGAGAGAGTATAGGATTACTCTCTTATTTAAGTCATAATCTAATTAAAATTTCAAAGAAGAAAAATTTCTTTCTCTCTCTTCTCGTTTAACGTGCAACGCAAGTCATTTCAATGCATTTTTCATCAGACTGTATATTTTTTTCAAAATACGTAATTTTATGTTGAATTCATTTAAAGATGGCTTCCTAAGATCGTTTATTATAGCTATACAGTCCATTTATATAAAAGTGTGATGGTAACAATAAACTATGATAGATTTGTAAAACAAACAATATTTAAGAATTTGACCTAATATTATTCTCAGCTAAAGTTACGACTTCCGTTTCCTGTTTGCGTGCCCTCTTTTGATAATAGCATTGACTTTATGTGACAAAAAAATATCAAACGTAAAGTTAGGATTAATTTTTCTATTATAAATTCTTGTAGACGTACTCACATATAAAACGATCGTAAATATTTAATTTCTATACTCACTTCATCTTTACTTACTATGGTTGCAATATTATCGTATGTCAAATTGACTATTTTTAAGGCATTTTTACACTAGCTTTAAATATTATTATTCGAACTTCTTATTTTTGTTACAGTGTGAACCAACCTTATTGCCTGAACCAAATCACGTAATGTTGAACCATTTATATGCTTTATCAATCAAGGATGGAGTCATGGTGTTATCTGCAACACATCGGTACAGAAAGAAGTATGTTACGACTCTTTTATATAAGCCCATATAATAGTTTTTTGTCACTACTTATATCAATGCAATATGTAAAAAATAGTTAAAATAAATGTTATTTATTAATTAGTTTAAGGGTGCGTTCTTAATACTTGTTTTATTTTTCTTCAGTCGGTGTCATAGTAGTATTTGCAAAAGTATTATGTAATTAAGAGTAAATTCCATCTTATGTGCTATGATTCTTACCTTAACAGCCGTATGGTCATACAGCAGCGGCTTATTTATATACTGGCTTTATAATTATTTTTCTCAGGAGGGTTTACCTTTTAACGTTGCCGTAGGCCGATTTGTTCTTAATAATCTATACTAATGTTACTATGTTATATCACGGTACTGTTGGTTTCGAAAAACTAGAAAATTGGGTAAAAATATTTCAATAATGATAAATGTATTATTTTTTAATAGTTATTTAATTTTACTAAATGTGACCAAAGCGTCATGTTTTTAACGATCACCTAAGATTATCAGAACTAAGTAATTTGTAAGCAACATACGGATGAAGTGGATTCTTGCTTCTGTTATATTTACCATTATAATAAGCAATGAAATGTATAAATCGCGCCTGTAAGTAACAAACTTTATCATAATAATATTTTGTGTAATAAAGGTACCTAATCGAAAAATGCTAATCATATTACTGTGATAGATAAGCTACGTGTTGTATTATTAGTTTGGAATTACAATAAAAAACTGTGTAATTAATTTATATCTTTATTATTTTATATTTCAGTATAGTTTGTTTTATCTTTCATTTGTGAGCTTATTCGTCATTCTTATTACATATTCTTGATTTATTTTTTTAAACTGTATATACGATCGTTGGCATGGCTCATCATCGACCTTCTTAGTTTAACTCGTAATACTATAATGTTTTTTTTTTTATATCAAAACATTTTATAATTTTGGTGTAAGTTAAAAATAAAGAGTATTTATTACATCACATTCAGTGACGTATAGCTTTGTCATCCAATATCATTGTCGTCATCTCATAAACTAACGAAAAAAAAACATACAGTCGAATGGAAACCTCCTTTTTTTGAAGTCGGTTAAAAAGGTACGTGGGTAGCGATTATGGAAAGTAACAAATGTTGCTAGGGGTGTTTGTTTTTTGTATGACAATGAAAGAAATGAGCAGAAAAAAATGGCGCCAACCGAGGAGGACTAAAATCATTTCAGTTGGTTACCGACGATAATTAAAAACTGAAAGACATCGTAAAAAATTATATTTTTAAAACTTTATCGGTGTTACAAAAATGTTAAATACGTATTGTACGTACGTACTTGCTTTAAAAAGGCTACATTTTAAATGCATTGCGCTTGTTGAACGTTCGCCATCTTGTTCTTTTGTCCCGCTTTGGTTAGGTTATGTTAGACTCTCGAAAAAGGATAACGCGAACCTGCCTCGATCGAGCGCGATTCATTAAATACGAAACCCTTTAAAAATAAGTATTCAATACGTATTTAACTTTTTTTGTAATATAACCGCATAGGTTTTAGCGTTTGGCCACAATCTTACTTGTTAAGTAAATAGATTTTTAACTGAAAGAAAAGTAGCCAAGCTGACCCCTAGACTCAATACACCTATACATTCATAAAATTCATATCTTAAATCTATATCAATTTATGTGTAAACGTAACAGATAATGAGTATATGCTAAGGAAGTCGAATGACAATAAAAAATACATATGATACGAATATAATTTTATCAATGTATACATAAATTAGTAAGAGAAGTCGGACAAAACATAGTTTATATACTACAGTGAATATGGAAATACAACAGAATTAAAACTAAGATAACTTTACAAAAAAATAAACTATGAAGCCTCATAACATTGTTAATTTATTATTATAATTTTTGTGCCCGAATAATATGATCTAAATCTTCGGTAACTTAAATAAATCACATCAAATTGAAACAAATACTTAAATTCGAATATTTCTTGAGTATACACCCATTCTGTTAAATTTTACCAATGTGTTGTGACAGTGTTTCGCGTTGTCTAGGAAGAGTCTTCACTTGTTTTGAAAATCATTTATCTAGATAATTAAGTCAAATATTAAGCATGTATTTTTCTATTAATTGATAATAAGCATCGACTGCAGAGTGTCCTTCATAAATATTGCTACTGTCTAAACTTTCACCTGGTATATGGTTGGTGAGTAGACTTTAAATTATAATTTACATGGGAATTTCATATTCGACGTTATTTATATCAAGGATAATCGAATAAATAATATAATTTACTAATACAAAATGTAATCTATACTAATTACTAATTATATATTAAAGAAGTTTGTGGGGTTGTAGGGGGTAATTTCAGGTACTACCGGTCCGATTTGTAAAATTATTTCAATGTTAGGTAGCTCATTTATCGAGGAAGGCTACATATATCATCGCAGTAAGCCCAATACTGAGTACCAATGAAGAATGTATCACAATCAGGTATTTTTCCTTTTGAGAGCTTCTGTTGCGTGTTAGTGTTAGCCCAAAGTAATTATTACCCGCGGACGAAGTCCTAGGCAGAATATAGTACTGAATATATTCAAATGTGAAATTCTCAAAAACGAAACTTTCAAGCAAATATTCGCTAGGTATACTAATTTTTTATACTTCTTATATACAATTTATGAGTACTTAAATCTTCATAAAATACACATTGATTTTATGGACATAAAAATAAGGTAAATGGTATCCATATATACAGTCCTCGTCAAACTTTTTGCCTGCTCTGAATATAGTTGCGCAGAACACAAATTTAGGTATGGTTACTTATAATATTATAAGTACAACATTGAGACAATTTAAGGAAAAAAATGCCAATTTTAGATTTTTTTTTTATCTCGAACTCACTACGCTATTCACCTAGCAAGATCTTAATAGCTTCACCGGACTATTGTTAGATTCTTATATTTTAGCTTTGTTTTGTATTAAACTCATGTATATATTTACTTAAGGCTACATTCATACGGGCCAAAAAGATTGACGAGGAAAGTTCGTTATATAATATCGTATTTTAAGTTTGTGATGACATAAGACTTCTAATAGTTTCAATATCGCTGGCCAATTTTAAAATCTGGTAAAGGTACAAAGACCACAGTAAAAATATTCTAATTTTCTCTATGCATAACACTCAGAGTTAAGAGACCAGCCAAGAAAAGATAATACTATCATGGTTTACATATTAACACTATAAAATACATTTATTTATATTTGCTGAGTAACGAAAAATTTGGGAAGTGAATTATGGTGCAGTAATTGTATAGAATTTTTGTTTGACAATAGCTCATTCTTTCTTTCCATAACGCGCGTGAATCATAAGTGCCACTTTTTTTTTTAAATACAAAATGCTGGCCATTTGAGCTTTTCACTAGCTTCATGGTTTATGGCCTACTTCAAATAAGTGTAGTGTAAACGTTCGTGCATACATTATATGTAACTGTACACGACGCTAGATCGATCCGTCATGTCAGATCAACGTGCGGCTATAGGAAGGCCATTGGAATTATCAAGGTTTAACTTTAAACCTTGTAAAACTTTTGTCCCTTATTGATGTGAAACGTCTATAGGCGGAGAGTAAACCTGATTGTTGGCGTGACGACGCAAAACACGAACTTTGCACTATTAACGAAATACTCAAAAACATTTACAATCCTATCTATATAAACAAAAGGTTCAAATTGTTATGTTAGCCACTTTTTTTACTAGTGTTACCGCGCCAACGACCTATCGCTCTTCGATAAATGCTGCTTTTTTTTTCGAAATGACTACGCTATTGACCCAGCAAGGTCTTAACAGCTTCACCGGACTATTAAGGCGAGCGTTTAAGGCACTCAGCCGATTTTATTTTGGCAACCACCTCAAGGGTGCACGGCACACCTCGGCTTGGCTGTTGCCTGTTGCATGCAAAATCGCGACCTATCTTAGCTAACTATTCATATATGTATGAGTTGTTGAAACATATATGTGTATCAAGCATACACGCCTCAACAACTCCTCCATATATTTATTATCGGAAAATTGAGAGTTTTTCAGTTGGATCAGGAAAAAAAAAGTAAACCCTTCCACTTTTATATGTAAGCTTGTAGATGCATGCACGCGTGTGGGGGTGATCGTGTAGTGTTGTAGCGGTGATGTATATTTGTGTGTCACCGTATCGCGCAAGCAACGCACTCAAGGGCTCCCTACCGAGGGATCAAACCTAGACTTGAGCCGCTGCCGTGGGAGACCTAATCGGGTGATAAATGCTGCCAAACACACCTTGTCTGCGCCTAGCGGTGTTTTCTTTTTTTTCTATATCATTAGACAATGATATAACCTATACAAAACAATTTCGATGTTGGACATCTGCCAGGCGTCCCGTGACGGCTCAGTTTTTATACTTAGATTCTATTGAAACATTATGAAAGATAATAAGAGTATTATTAGATACATTGAATTTATTCGAAGAAATTATAACGCCAAATCGCCATTTATTTATTTGTATACATATATTACTTGTTAATTAATATGTTTTAGAATTATAATACTTTTTACATCACATTTTACGAGCATTTAAAAAATCACAGTTGTTGCCGTGGTTTATATAAATGCACTGTTATTGACACATTACTTTTTTATTATAGGAAAAGTTATGTAAGTGTATTGTATTATTTAGATCAAGGATTACTATTCTCTGTTAGACGTTTTACTGCTCTAAAAAGTAAATACTAAATTGCATGTAACTGCAAAACTCAGATAACAACTTTTTTTTTCGTACTGACTATGCTATTGACCTAGCAAGGTCTTAACAGCTTCGCCGTATTACTAAGGCGAGCGTTTAAGGCACTCAGACGATTTTATTTGGGCAGCCAGCTCAAGGATGCACGGCACACCTCGGCTTGCGCTGTTGCCTGATACATGCAATTCGCGATCTATCTGAACTAAGCTAAGCTACATATTCTTACTTTGAGTTATTGAAACATGTGTGTACCGAGCATACATACCTCGAAAACTCTTATATGTATTTTGTGTCGGATAATTTTTCTAAACCATTTCAGTTCGATAAAGGAAAAAATAAAACCCCATCACTTTCACGTGTAAGCATATGTGCGTGCACGTGAGTGGAGGTGATATGTGTATCGTTGTTGCAGTGTTGTAAGATTTTGTGTCACTTTATCGCGCGAGTAGCGTACTCAAGAGCTCCACGCCGAGGGATAGCAACGTCTTATTATAGTAGACCGGAATTCATATCTTCAACATCCAATAAAGTCACAATTTACTTTAAAATAATGTTTTCTATAGCGTTGAAGGCAGAGTATTAACAATTGTTATATGATTTAAAAAAAAAACAAATGTGTTGTCGAGCTCATTCAAAAATGAATCTACACTGTATCTCAATTTCTGTCCAGAACAATTAGCTGTACGTACGGATAAAATAACTTGTAAAAATTTCAATATTATAAAGACACACGACTCAATATCTGTAAGATTTGTTTTACAGAATAATAATGGTATATTTCTTTTTTTTTATACTTTGGTAACCGATCTTCTTTATTGAACACTAGCCTCTGCCCGCGACTTCGTCCGCGTGAAATAGTTATTTTGGGCCACTCAGCGGAAGCTTTCAAGAGGAAAAAACACCTCGATTTTGAATCATTTTTCATTGGTGCTCCGCTCCTATGGGTCTTACTGTGATAGTCTATAACCTTCTTCGATAAATGAGCTATCTACCAATGAAGTTTTTCAAATCGTACCAGTAGTTCCTGAGATTATTAGCTAAACTAAACAAACAGACTCTCCTGCTATATAACATTAATATAGATTTATATGTCTTACAGTATACATAAAGCCTATGCAGTTGTCTTTATGCGCTTTAACCGGTATGATAAAATACCACTGATTTGGTTTAATCTAGTCAATAAATTTAAATTTACCATTTCATTTACTTGTTTTAAACTGCATCTGAGTAAACATTAAAAATATATTTTGCATTTTCCTATAAAATATTTCTTTCATTTGCTAAAGATATGCATGTAGTTTATTATATCAATCTTGCTTAGAGTTAAGTAGAATTGTTTTTGTGTAAGTAGCTACAAGCAAATAACAAATTATCATGTTTACGCCAACACCTAGTGTCAACTCAGTCAAGGTCTAAAATTTGCAAGTACTATTTTAAACTCGTTTGTCTAGCATAATATCGAGAAATTTTTACTTAAAGTTAATATTTATGATGATCAGAATTAAATTTCGTACATTTAAATTTCACAGTAAATCTGAGATTCTATATTAAACAACTTATTATGTAGTTACAGCTAAATGAATGTCGAAGTTATTAGGAGCAATTTTTTATTACAATCATCTTTTTCAATAACTTTGAGATAATAATACTGTATAGGTTTACTAGCTTCTGTTCCAAAGTCCTGTATTAGTTATATACCAGCAAGGGTTTTAAAAGAATTACTTATTACCTTGTATATATTACTAAAAATTTAATTATTTGTCTGTGGTAACTTCTAAAAGTGGAATTTTGTCTTTTGTTTCAGTTGTTGGTGTATTATTTACAGGGTTTTTAAAGTACATGGTGACTGCTACTATGACTAGACAAATTGAGATTATTGTATATCCTGTAATTAATATGTTAAACAAAATATAACATACCACAGCCGTAATTATCAATTCTAAAGCACTAGCATAAGTTTTCAATATAGAGTTTAAGTTTTTTAAAAAGAAACTGGTTACTATACCTACTATGGCGCTATTTACAGTTATTAGAATTACAAATATATCACCTAAAGACATAAAATCTTCAAAGATAGTTGTCACTTCGCCTTTAAGCATTAATATTATGAAGTTACATATAACAGAATCTAGATACATAAAAACATTCTGTAGAAATATATCAACATTTGATCCTCTTGTTTTTAATAAATACTCATTATATGTTCCGGCTAGACAAGAACAAAAGTTTTGAAAGTTAATCGATACAAAATATAGATTAAACACCTGTGACCATAAGTTTGAATCAGTTTTTGTTTGTACAGATGAAGCATCAAAATTTTTAATTATACATCCTAATGTTAATATTCCAAGTGATATCCACTGGGTGAATGTCAGACTTTTCTTAAACAGGAACTGAAAGAAAACACTTTGTATATATTATCTGCAGTGAAATCTAACTAATATTAAAAATAAAGTTATATGTACCTGAAAGAGGAGAGCAGTTAGAACTACTCGAAATTGTAACAGAATGTAGTATGACGTTGGATCATAATGTGATAAGTTAATAAAAGCCAAATTATTGTAAAAACAATAAAGAAGCGAGGGAATGAAGTATAATAATAAAAGTTTGTAATTAATTACAATTGCTTTGAATATATTGGGTTTGTCCCTGAAACAAAAACATCACATTATATCATAATTACAAAAATATTAATTATTTAGTGAATCTACAAGACTTTATGATGATACTAATGCTACAAATTACTAATATTATAAAGAGGTAAAGTTTGTGACGTTTCAGGGGGTAATCTCAGGAACTACTGGTCTGATTTGAAAAACTCTTTCAGTATTATATAGCTCATTTATCGAGGATGGTTATAGGCTAATCATCATTATGCTAAGTCTAGTAGGAGTGGAGCACCAATTAAGAATGTTTCAAAATCGTTTTATTTCCCTTGAGAGTCTGCTGTGTATTACCGTTTGCCCAAAGTAACTATTCCACACGAATAACTTGATTTCATATCACAGCTGCATTATTTTGTTGACCCTAACTCATATTAATTCAACCAGATCAATTGTTGTCTAGTTTAAAAGATCTTCATTACAAGAGATTGAATTATAGTAGTAGTGTATATACATAATAAATACATTCACTTACTCTCTTCTGTGTGAATATAATATAGCAGAAATAAAAAGCTTGAGCAATTCAGATAAAAATACAACTAATGTCGTATTATAATCATATCCACCACTTTCTGTCTTAGATGCAGTAACAAAAACACCTGAAATAATTTAGGAATATTATAAACTTCATGTTATACAATTATGTACTTGAAATTTTTATTTTTCCATTAGTTTACTACATGTAACTATTATATATCATATAATACGGATCTGAATATGACTTCAGTATTGTTATATAGTAAAAATAAAACATACCTTGGAATACAAAGAGGATTATGTACAAATCAAAGATGATAAATGCTTCTTTATTGGGAAAAGAACTATAACATTGTTTTAGTTTTGTTATTCTGAGTAGCATTATGATTATAATCGCAGAATTAAATTAACCAACTAAAATAAATATACAGTGAATTTATTGAAAGATCAAATTACTCGATTTAAGACAACAATAAGTTTTAAATTTCACAGTTGACCATTTTGCTAATATTGATATAACATTGCACACTACAAGCAACCGGGAATAAATACACAAATACTACTGATAGTCTGATAAACTACAATACATATTAGTATTACCTAGATAAGAATACTATACTGCAGTGTTGCAGTTTAAGAAATAAAAAAGTCTCCAGACGTCAATTTAAAAGTCGCTAGATTTAGAAAAATAAATAATTAAAATATCCGCCAGAAGTCACTCAATATTTCATAATATTCCATGGTAAAAAATATTATGAAAATACTATGTTGGGAATATTTCACTGTAATAAAACGAACAAAAGGCTTTAGTTAGATAAGTTATAACAACTTTTAATTAAGTTATAACTCTTCTTACTGTTGTCATTCCGGTCGGCCACCGAATCCCCGATCGAATGTCATTCTGGTAGGGAAATTCCAAAAACAACATCAGCGATTCATGTTGTTACCAGTAATTACAATTAAATTAGTACCAAAATACTTAAATATTTCCAATATTCAATTAATCACTAAAAGTAGCTAATTTTTTTTAAGTCGCTAGATTGAAAAAAAAAAGTCGTTTATCATGTCCAAAATCCGCTAGATCTAGTGACAAAGTCGCTAAAACGGCAACAGTTGTATACTGGAGAACTATAATACAATACCAAAGAGTAGTAGTGACATTCGTTCAATAGGACCGGCGAAGGAATTATTCCACATTGCCAATTCTGAAGTTGTCTATATAGGTAGTTCTTATGTATTCTTTAGCCAGTTTTCTTTTATGTACAAGTTAATATAAATACAAGTAAGGCATAAGCGCCAAATTTTCTATATAATATTTCATAACTTTTTAATAATCTTTTCTATCTTCATAATTTTCAATGAAGTTGTCAAAACGGATAGTTCTTATGTATTCTTTAGTCAGTTTTCTTCTATGTCTAAGTTAATCTAAGGACATAAGCTCTACATCTTCTTTATAATTTTTCAGACATTTTTTATCTTCCTAATCTTCATAAAACAAAATTATTCAAATATCTCCAAGTGTGGAGTTCATATAGTCAAAGATAAGTTTAAAATTATCAGGACAAGTTAGGAGATCGATAATCAGGCAAAGTGTCGTGCAATTATTTCAACGTTCCAACAAGATGGTGGCCCCCTTGTTAGAACTTTACAGTGAATTTTTGTGGTATCTCAGAATTCATGCTCCGTGGTATTATTTTTTTATTCACTTCTTTTATGTACAATTAAACGAACCATATTACACAAAACACCACCAATTTTGCACAATATAGAGTCAAGTGACACAAGATTATGAATTATGATTAAATTTTAAATCCATTACACGACAGACTAAAATCCTGCCAAAAACTCTCATTTCTCAACCACATAAAATAAAATCCTACCAAAAAGTACCTATAATTATAGTGGCAATAATATTCGTGCAATAGGACAGGCGAAGGAATTAATTTATACTGCCAATTCTCAAGTTGTCAATATAGATATTCTTATATATTCTTTAGCCAGTTTTTTTCTGTGTCCAAGTTAATATAAAGACATAAACACCAAATCTTCTATAGAATATTTCGTAATTATTAGTAGTATCTTTTTATCTTCTTCATTTTCAACTCGTTTCTTTTGCCAGTTCTGAAATTGTCAATACCCATAGGTCTTATGCATTATTTAATCTGGTTGACAATATTACTATATATATATATATAATATACAACTATACAATAGTCATAAGTAAAACAAAGATACGTATCTTAGCACGGGCACCTTTTATTCATTAAAGTATTAACTTTTTATAATCGATTCCCTGAATGTAGAATATCGATATCATAAGTATTTATATCATTTTGGAAATTTTAGTTTAGTTAATTGATGAAGCTAAATAATAGAATACAACGATAGGAAGAAGATATCTTGAATATAGTATAAATAATAGAATCGGCTTAAAGGTGAAAAGTCCTATAAACATATTATTGGATGGAATAATAATTTACGAATAAAGGGAATAAAGAATATATTATAATTACAACAAAAAGTCAACGTCACACGGTGTTTGAAGATAGTCACCTATTCAAGTACTGAGCGTGCTCGACGTTGCTTAACTTCAATGATTGGCCGAGAACCGACACTAACGACTACACCGATCAAATCTACCCGAACCATGTTAATGCTCACCACTTTTTGTTGTAGTCCTGGGAAGCTGTTAAGACCTTGCTAGGTCAATAGCGTACTCAGTACGAGGACAAAAAAACCCTTTACATCGTATAAACATGCTGCCGATTAATACTTCAAAGCTCTCTCACAAGAAGTTTCTCTTCAATAAAGAGTTCGCGTCGGTGTCCTTTTGTGAAACTCTGTCAACAATATCCAGATAAACTTTAAATTATGCTATACTACATACTCGTAACACTAACTGAATGCATATGTACTGCAAGATTTTTAGTGACAGAAATAATTCAGAAATTCACGCCAGAATTCTGGCCAGGATCCATCATAAAAATAATATTATTAATGATATTATTTTTTTTTACATCGTAGCTTTACAATACCGTATAAAAGCCCATTAACTCGATACAAGTTTCTTGCCTATTGCATTCAATTAAATTGAAACAATAAATGACTTTCATGTTCTAAACCAGGGCTATCCAAACCATAGCTCGCGGGCCGCATGCGGCCTGCGGCTTGAATTGTTGCGCCCCGGAGTATCTTTTTTATCTTCTTTTTTCCGAAACTGATGAATTTCGGGCTATAAATGGGCTCGATGATAGGTAGTACCTACCATTGTGAAAGTGTATATTTAACAATGAAGCTTATAATATCGAAATACAGGTCTTGATTGACAGATACTTCACGTAAAAATGCACTGCATCTAGCTACTACTAATATTGAGGTTGATGTTGACAGAATTGTAAAAGACAAATTAATGAAAAAGTTGATAATACTTGTGATAATACATAATGTACATAGTAATTTTCATTGGCCCGGAGTTCCATCTAGTGTGGACAGCCCAGGTCTAAACAATACGTAACATTCTTGATTTGTTATACAAGTTTTGATTCAATTTTTTTCTTGGTGTAAACAGCACATGCTATAATTTTTTAAGCAATTCTTGTACTCAATTGATTCTCTTTGGATTTGCAACCATGAGGGCAGTGAGTTAGAATGTGTTACGTACATCACGATTCTTAGAATTTTCATTTTCGGTATCCCATAAACATTCATGATTGCGATATATCTCAATGAACTTTATTAAATCAGCAGAATCGAATTTTAACAAATTTTGTCTCATTTTTTAATAAACACAGTAGCTTCTAAAACGTTTAACACGAATTAAAAATTCGCCAACACAAATACGTGCAATACTCGAAGTAATCCGCTAATAAATGGTACACAAATATACAAGCCTGTGTTTAGACGAGTCAAAACGTTTATGCAATAATCTCCTAAGCATTTATATTGGTGTAAACAAAATACATTTGCAATTATTTTTTGTCAACACTTTCATACAATAATTGCATTCCATTTTTTTTACTTATGCGATGCCATGCGTAAGCGACTGTGCGCAATCTCTCTTGCCGCACTGAGCTCGCTTACCTATAGTGTAATTTGAGATTTGAACAATTCCGATGTTACACATATGTCAGGCGTCCCTCGACTGCTCAATTTTTTGATGTGAAACATCTATAGGCGAGAATAAACCTGATTGTTGGCGTGGCGAGTGTGTGAGACGTGGCGACGCGATGCCACACTGACCTCGTAAACCTATGGTGTATACAGTATACATCTACCAGGCGTCCCAAGACAGCTCACGATTCTCTTAAAATAAAATGTTTGCTTTTAATTGAAAAGTTTCATTTCATCGTTTTACGACACACTCCGTTCTTCTATTTGAACATATTTGCATTGGTATTTTACATACATCTTGTTAAATTTCGATTTTAGTCATTTTAGTTATCCATATCGTGTAAATTTCTTGTGCTATTCTGTCTAATATTTTAATAGTACAATCAATAAGTTGATCTTCCCAGAAAACGACTTCTCTTCATAATGTTTGAAACCTCCATCACTGGTACTTTTTTTTAACTTTATTTTTGGCAATCAATCTTTCCGATTATTACTGCCATTGTCACGTAGTCGATAATATCACAAACTTCGTGTGATCATTCCAATATTAAGCATCGTGTGAAACCATATTCTAACAAGATGGTGGATCCCTTGCTAGAACCTTCCAGGGAGTTTTTGAGGCATCTCAGAATTTCATGCTCCGTGTTATTATTTTCCATTCACTTCACTTATGCATAATAAACTAACTATATTACGTAAAACACCACCAAATTTACACAATATATAGTCAAATAACACAAGATTATGAATAAAATATAAAATCCACTACATGACAGACTAAAATCCCGCTAAAAACTCCACTGGTACTTAATGTTGTAACAATACTTTTTTAGTTATATCAGAGTAAACATGGAATTCAATATAATTATGTTATAGTGTGCGTGTCAAAAGTACTCTTACGAATTAAATGATGCGTTAAAAGTATCGATTACAAATGTATTGGGATCAAAATGGATATCGATAAATAATTATTTCATTGTACCAAAAGTGTCGAATGTCGATATTTTTTCGTATCAGACTCAGTCATTATTTGTATTTGTTTCAATGAGATTTTATTCTGAAAGAAGTCTACCTTTGCATTGTAAATTAAGTGTAAATAGAGTCATTTACATAAAAAGAACCTTTCATAACATGATTATTCATATCTTCCTCATGCTGAGTGTGCAGTGAGATATTATTTGGACACATTTACACGAAGTTGTTTATAATTGTGAAGTATTTGGATTTCCAATGGCTGGCGAAGAAGATGATACTACTTGGTAATTTGAAATTTTTTCATGGTTATCTTATGCTAAAATTTTTAAATAAGAATTGGTTATTATTTGCGACTAAGTGCCACATATGGAGATATGTAGGATCTCGTGTACTATTATTCTATGTATTACATGTTAATTCTTTTATGTCTTTGATCAAATGAAAGTATTAATTCTAGTAATAATTATAGTTTAGAATTACATTCTTTTGTTGCAAATATTTTAAAATGTGATGAACTAATTTGATTGACGCAACAATAGTTTCTACTTCTGAAAATCATGCATTTGTTTATTCAGAATGATTTTATGGGGTACTTAAATTTGTTATTAATCCAATTATTTACATTATACGTTCTTAAAGTTATACTTATTAATATAATGTTACATAAATCTTATTTTATAATTTCTGTAATCTTTTGTCTTCCAGTGTTTCATATTCTTATAGACCTTATATTTCTATTTTTTTATTGATTATGTATATATTTTATTTGGAACTGACTACAATATTGGCCTTGCAAGGCCTTTACAGCTTCACCGGACTACTTTATGGGTTACAATTTTACTATGATTCCTCTAGAGGTATATCGCTAATTGTCTACTATTTGTTGGACATATATGTTGACATGCTTGATTTCGGACAAGATAAAAGTGACCTAGATTTTTTTGACTTATATAAAATATACATTTTATAGTCCACAGATTTATTCTAAGAGTATCTTGGGTATGAGCTTGAAACAAATCCTATTTTTTTTCATATCATAGGAGGCAAACGAATAGGTGGGTCACCTGATTTTAAGTGATCACCACCGTCCATAGACACTAGTAACACCAGGAGAGTTGCAAGTACGTTGCCAGCCTGTGTTGGGAAGGGGGAAGGAAGGAAGGAAGGGAAGAGGAGACGGGGGAGGTGAGGAGAGGTTGGTTTCCGGCACTCTCACTGTCTGAACAAAATGCAAGCACTGTTACTTCATGTCGGTTTTCTGTGGGTCAGGTGGTAGTATCCTGACCCATTCATTCTGAAACCAGTTATAGCTGCTATGTGACTCTACAAACTCCAAAATTTAAATCTTTCATACAGTTGGTTGAGTGGTTTAACTGGTGGAACTATTATTTAAATGTCTGTAGTTTCAGAACTTGGAATATACCAATATTTTTTTTAGAAGACCCATACATCTATAATTTAAATAAACATAATTTAAAACTATTAATTAATAATGAAGGAAAATATTGTGAAAAAACCTGAACCTAAGCAATGCTTTTCTAATACCACTGTATGTGGAAAAATATAGAATAGTGGACTTCTTAGAGTTTGAAATCCCTAATACATTGTTGGCTGCTGAGATGCTATTATGCCTAAAACTTTGTTTGGAAAGGTCTGGATCTTGTACACACTGATTTCTATATGTGTTACAAGGTTTGTTCTGTGACTCTAATAGTGTTGATTATTGTAATATATATATGTTATTATATAATTGATTGAAGAAATGATATAGTATATTACATAAATTGTGAGTTTTGTGTCTATTTCAACTGATACTTCCAAATATGAAGACTTTAATCTTCATACTATCCTATTTAATGTTAAAAATTACACACTCAATCTGCTTTTTGTGTAAAATTAATAGCTAACAATTATAATTGCATAAATGCATATTATCAGTGTTATTACAAAAAAGTTAAATACTTGGTTTAAAAAAGGTTTCATACGAAATGCACCGCATTCGCACGATGTAAGTTTGTGTTATCCTTTTCTGGCAAGTGTAACCAAAGCGAGACAACAGATAAGCAAGATGGCGAAACATACAGTGAGCGCGATACATCTAAAACGTAACCTTTTTAAAGCAAGCGTTTAACTTTTTTGTAATAACACTATATATTTTTCTATTTTTATTAAAAACCCTAAGTTTGAGTCATTTCACTAATCACTATAAGTCATTGAACACTACAGCTTGTTATCTTGATTAGATAATAATGTGACCAGTATAAAACTAACCCATATGATTAGTCATTGTTAAAATCTTACAACATGTTTTCATAAGAATGATACACATTGGTAGAAAAGATTATACACATCAGCATTACAGGAATGGCCTTTGAAGAGAACTGGGTTGTTAAGGACCTGGCTTTTTGTGTGATGATAGTTCAGTGGTTATTGTGTTCAGAAACTGTGTTGATTCACATGGGCTCATATACTTATGAAAATGCTAGAGCTTTTAGTGTAAGAAACCATGTTACTAATGAAACCTTATCTTGGCAGTTAGGCTTTATCCGAGCTTGCCTAGGTAACTCTTAGCTTTAAGTTGAAAATCTGTCCCCAAGCACCAAAGTATTATGCCAATTGCTTGAGGAGAGTAAATCTTCTTATAGGTTTAGAGTCTACTATCTTGGGCAACATTGACATTTAACATCACATGTGGTCAAACACTAAAGCCTATAAACATTAAAAAAAGGCTTGAAAAAGAAAGATAGAAAGAGAACCAATGTAATAAAACCATTAACCAATCAAAATCACTACAAAATTATCTCTCTAACATATATTATATACCAGTAGGTGGTAAAGCTACACTGAAACTATTACTGGTTTCAACAAGAATGGGTCAGCTTAACCTGGGAACTACCACCCTCTCTTAGAAAACCGATGTGAAGTAATAGTACTTGAATAGTTGCGCTTCGTTCAGTCTGTGAAATCGCTGGAGGCTCACCTCCCCTCCTTTCCCCTCTCCCCTTCCCTATTCCTCCAAACACAGGCTGGCAACACACTTTCGACTCCCCTGGTGTTGTTAGTGGCTATGGACGATGGTGATCACTTAACATCAGGTGACCTACCTGTTTGTTTGCCTCCTATGATAAAAATAAATAAATAATAATACTTCATCAATTGTGATAAACACCATAAGAATAGGTTTAAAAATGACAATTATAAAAACTATTTGTGATATGTTGTCTTATCAGTGTGTTCACACCAGGCATTGATACAATCCTTTATCAATGAGTTAGACTCATTAAAATTAAGGTCACAATTGTGTGATTTTTTTAATTGATGTAAGTCCATATTGAATTGTGGGTTAGCTTAAAAGCAAGATCTGATTCTATGTAATTCTAGCATACTTTATTATAGTGAGATCTATAAACATATATCTTAAACTAAATTGCCTAAGGAAAAGTTACAAACACACAAAACAGTCTATACTCAACTGTTGAGTCTATCATAAGGTCATAGTTTCAACTTAGAATCCATTGCAAGGTTTATTTCTTGCTTCCTCTATTCATATATCTTATGATATTATTTTTAAATACACTTAAGCTATGATGTATTTATTCATAAAATCCATTATAAGCATTAACTTATTGGGTCATCACTTAAGAACCTATTCAAGATATGTATCAGAAGGAATAGTTTACAAGGAACATTTTTTATGATTCTAGAATTAGTAGACAATCATTTCTTCTGAAATCCTAAATCTTATAACATTTCAATTTTCATGTCAACATTTCAATGTCAACAATTATTGAACATTTACAGTTCGGGAGTAATTTTTTACGGTATAATAAATAAACTTGTGTACTATATTTAACAAGCCGGGAAATGCATTTGTATTTGGTTGCCATATTTTAGGCAATAACAGTTCTATTTGAAAAGTTAGTTTCGCATTACAGAACTTATTTATTGAAGTTAGTTCTATTCTATATAACTTAATGTGATGAGCCTAGGAAGTGAGCAGAAATGTACCATACCAAATGTGATATAGCCATTTAGTTATAAACTGTGTGTGATTATGATGATAGTAATAGTTATAGCATGTCTAATTTTGATATAACTTAATTGCTTAGCACTTAGCAAATGTCAAATAGGTGTTTAGATAATAGCTACATAAATCTTGATAATACTCCTTCTATTTAGTCCATTAAGTGGCATAACAATGATATTTTAAAAGTATGTGATTATTCTTATGTTGTGCTGTTCAAAAAATAACTTGTATACATGTTTAATTTTGACCATTGTGGAAATTGTGTTTACACAACCGGTATATATACATATGTAAATATGAATCTTGAAGATGTTACATTATCAATATATATGTGTCCTCCTCAGGCCCAAATTGTAATGATCAAGATGAGTTAAAACTTAGTGTTTTTCAATGTGTCACTCCATTCATTTAGTATATTTCTAATGAAAAACTCAACCAATATTTTGTATCTCTTGTTTATTTAAATGCATGTTGGGTATTTAGACTATCCCGAGTTTCAAATGAATAAACATCTTTGGACAATCTTTAATTGCAACTGCATATTTCTGGGTATGATTTTTAAATAAATCTATAAACCACTACATATTATAAATTAGTCCTCCACCACGTCTGTCTGTCTGTTCATGATAAACTCAAAAAGTACTGAACGGATTTTCATGCGGTTTTCACTAGTACATTAAGTGATTCATGAAACAGGTTTAGGTATATTTGGTATTTGGTGCAGGGGCAGTTTCAGGTCAGTGAGCATGCTCGATCCCTGGCTGCCCCTTCCATGCGGTGGACGGTACACCGTGGGGTTTTAGTCCGTGCGAATCGGACATAACCTACCCTCTCCCCCGGGAGGGTAGCGTATCCGTTGGGGATTTCCCCACGTTAATAAAAAAAAAGGTATATAATTTGGCAAGGTTTTTTTTATTATCATGGGGGTATAACGGACTTAAAATTATAATAAATATATTTATTGGTAGTACAATAATTCTGTTAATAATTGTTCATTTATTATTTTTCAGGTTAATAGAACTAGAATCTGCTCTTCTAGATGGTTGTACTGCTCAAGAAATAAACTCATTAACCAAAGGAAAGAAAATACCTGAAAGTCTACGTCCAGATGTTTGGCTGCTTTGTTTAAATTGTCAAGATGCTGGTAACCAATTGCTACATTTCGATGATATATTTGATTTAGCTAATCAAAATGAATTGCGGGATGATGTAAAAAAGTTTGTTAAAAGTCTTGCCAATGATGATGATGACAAACTATCTGTAATTTCTGATATAGAATCCATTATTACATATTATTGTAAGTCGAAAAATGTAAATTATTCAGTAAATGATCGATGGATTGATATATTGTTACCACTTTTAAATTTGAAGTTACCTAGGTCTGATACTTATAATTTGTTTGAAAAAATATTACATCTCTACATTCCAAAAGGTTGCATTAAGAACGGTGTACCATTTCATATCTTAAGATTGATTCTTCAGTATCATGACCCTGAATTATGTTCATTTCTTGATACAAAACGTATAACTCCTGAACAATATTGTATGCCTTGGTTAAAATCCTTGTTTGCTGGCACTTGTAATCTAGATGTAGTTCTCTTTATGTGGGATTTATATTTTCAAAGATCGGATCCCTTCTTTATATTCTTCCTTAGTCTGATTATGATAATTAATGCCAGAGAACAATTGTTGCAAATGAAAAATGAAGACAAAACAGTTATTATTCAAACTTTAATTAATATGCCGGGAGATCTTGAAGCTAACGATGTATCCGATTTTTGTTCATTGGCCCATTATTATTCACTGAAAACACCACAGTCATTTAGAGAAGATGTCCTGGAATTGTTATTTTCTGAATCTGAGTTACAAATGAATTCTAAACTTTATTCTCAGGCGCTATGTTTGCCTATTGCCGTGCATGAATTAATCGAGAGCGCCACATTGGACATTTCAAATGGAGATAATGTTAAATTCTTCTTAGTAGATTGCAGACCAGCAGAGCAATATAATTCAGGTCATTTATCGACCGCGTTTCACCTTGACTGTAATTTAATGTTACAAGAACCGACTGCTTTTAATACAGCAGTTCAAGGATTACTTAACGCCCAGAGACATGCTTTGGCGGCTGGCTCACTAGCGGCCGGTGAACACTTATGTTTTGTAGGTTCTGGTAGAACTGAAGAAGATAGTTACGCTCACATGGTCATAGCTTCGTTTTTGAAAAGAAACATTAAACACGTGTCTATGCTTGACGGTGGATTTGTAGCTATACATGATTATTTCGGTCCGCATATGTCTGATTGTTTAGAGGAGCATAATCCATCAACCTGCTTAGTTTGTGCACCGAATAACAACAGCGAGGATATGGAACAGCCCCGTCAATCAAGAGTCAAAGACAATATGCCAGCAAAACAACTGTTTAGTAAATTATCATCTGCAATGAAAGCGAAGAGTCAAGAAGTTAAAGGTAAATTGATTGAGTATATTGTGAATCCTAATTCAACATATACTAATACTGAATGGCATGTTTCTGCCGGTGATAAGAAAGAGCAGAGGTACCGAAATGTACCTCCTGTATTCAGTATTAATGATGAAGATGATGATTCGAGGTCTGATAGCATGCGGCGAGATCTAACAGATACGGATTCTTTAGAGGAGATCGTTGAAGTAAAATCTTTTCTCAAAGAACATAACATTGTTGATAATTTCTCTTGTCAAGAAGTATTACTTAATGGATATATGCATGATTCCTACTTAGTCGTTACAGAAACACACTTGATTGTATTACGCGAAATTCCAAACAAACGAGGTTTTGCTAAAGTTATGTCCAGGAGGCCGCTGTCTACGATAGTTAAAATTACTGCCAAAAAAAGACACCCTGAGTTAATAACTTTTAAATACGGTGTACCGGATGGTGATAATTTATTGATAAAAGATATGGATCGGTTTCTTATACCCAACGCTTCTGTAGCCACAAAAATCGTTTCCAATCAAATAGTTCAACAGTTAGATAACAAAGTACAATAAATGAATATTATTTCTGCCATAATTAAATACATCAATTTATTAATGGTGCACAGAATCCAGTGAAAGATTGTTCAACAAAATCGATTCTGATATCGATTATACTAATATAATCATCAGTGAAATCGATTGATAAAATTAATCGTATCTAATTACATAAAAAATTTTAGCATACAAATTATATTGTAAGATTTCAATCATAGGTTTTTACTATTATTTAATTATGTTTATTTAGAGAAAAAGAATGTGATAGTCGATTTGTAATAGATTATTTCTTTTATACATATTTGTTTACCATCATTTCTTTAAAATTATTGTGTAACGTTTATTTCTATTCTATGCATGAGTTTTAAGACCCACATTACAACTAAACTATAATATTATAAAGTGTTCAATGATCATAGAGGGTTTAGTAAGAGAATGGTCACAAATAACTTGAATTTCATTATAGTATAAAAATAACATTCCAGTTAATAAGGTTATAATATTGACAGTATGGTTTCATATTGATTTTTAATACTTCAAATCAATTTTATACTCAAACTGAAGAGTCCGTTTACATGGAAGGGATATTTTTTATTTTAAATACTTCTGCATACACGATAATACAACAATTCATGACTTAATGAAGTAATTTTTTTTATATAGATATCGTTATAAAGATTGAAAAATTAAAAAAATTGATATGCAAATATCCTATGTTAGATATTTTGTGTTTTGTATTAGAAATAATTAATAACCTAACTTTTTCTCGTCAACATTGATTTGAGCTATTCCTCGAGAACAGTTCCTTTCTTTGGATTAAAGGTACCATGTCTTTTTCTATACGCTCGAGAACATGCATACAAAATATCACAATTCTCACTTGAGTACTTAGGCGCGAAAGCGTAACAATTAAATAAATTCACTCACTTTCGCATTTATAATATTAGTAAGGATGCCAGTTAAATACGTAACTATATGCTTGCTCGAGTTTAGATTTGCGTAAGTATACATGGGCCACAGACGGCTCAGATCCGATTGGTCAATATTAATATAGGCCTCAACAACTCCTCCATATACTTATTATCGGAAAATTGAGAGTTTTTCAGTTCGATAAGGGAAAAAGAAGTAAACCCTTCCACTTTCATGTGTAAGCGTGTAGGCTTGCACGTGTGTGGGGGTGATCGTGTAGTGTTGTAGCGATGATGTATATTTGTGTGTCACCGTATTACGCAAGCATCACACTCAAGGGCTCCCTACCGAGGGATCGAACCTAGGCTTGAGCCGCTGCCGTGGGAGACCTAATCGGGTAATTTGACTTAATTCATTCTAGAAGCAAACTGAAAGAAACGTAGAACAACCTCGAACTATACCCACAGAGACTATACCTATCGTGTAAAGACTTGTTAATACAAACAGTATATTATGCATACACGAATTTATTAAAACAAATACATAAATGTATTATCTACTAAATACTTATAATTTTGTTAAAAAAAATCTGAAATCCACGTCTTTTTCTTGTCATTTTGAACGAAACAGATAATAAGGTGTGCGTACGAGCTTGCTAAAAACTAAAACTTCAAACGTTACGTGCTAAACATATTCAAGCAAATTTGTGTAAACATAGATTTGCACAACTTTGAAATCGAAAATTCATACTATTTAGAAACTCGTACAAGTGTAAAAATTGCGCAATTTTTTTTCAACACGTAAATTTATACCTGTGTAGGGCTGAATTCGTGCAAGTATATAGTTACTGGCTGGTATAAATTTATCTGTTTTAGTATTAATCAATGTCATTTTTTTTCCATAATTAAAGTTTCGTTTTAACGTAAAGTGTAGTGCTGCTCAAGCTACAATTTTAATAATAATGATGTATAAATTATAATTATAATCAGTTGAAAACCTCGCGTTTTATCTTGAAAAATGACTTGACAGGGTCTGGTTAATCAGTCACGCTTGGTTTGGAGTACATGTGCGTACAGGGTTATTGACATACTTTTAAGAAATTTTAGCTATTGCTATTTTTATTATTAATTGCATTTGTGCTTTCTTCTTCATTGAGTAAATTGTGTTCAGTTTCAATAGTTCGATAAACCAGCAATAAATATGTAATATATTTTTAAAGAAACAAAATAAAAAAATGGTACATGGCATGTGTTGTTTTATGAAATAAGAGTCCAATAATGAAATAGCACAAAATTACAAATTCAAATATATGCTAATGCCATTAGAAGCATAATTCTATTTATCATAGAAATGTATGAAACATAAGACAATTACACGAAAGTGTATTTACACTAAATTTGCCTAATGCGCCGTTTCTTATTCAAGGTTTTTGCCTGCCACTGTAGTAAGTAAAACTCACCAACATAGTAATTTTAATTATTCAAATTTTTGTTCAAAAGCAGTGAAACATCTTTTAAAGAAAGTTTCTGGTCATATGTATATATTGTAACGTGAGTTGGCCTCAATTCTGTGATACAACAAAAGAAATTTAAAGGGTATAGTATTTTTAATTTAACTCCGATTTCTTTATTTTTAAAAATCACTTATTTTCAAATTAGTTATAGTGAAAATGCTGTCAACAATATGGCTTTATAATAATGTAACTAGATACTTAATAGCAGTAAGTTACACAAAATATATCTATGTATAATTCGTTTGTATATATGTGTTTGTTTTAATCTTATAATTTAAGAAATTTGTAATGTACAATGTAATAATTATGGATAATATTTATTTGTTAAGTTTTAAAAATTCAAACCCCTTTAAGCTGATGTATTTAAAGATTCACGTTTCAAATAAATATTGCTGAACATTAACTTTGCTGTTATTTTAAGTTTTACAATGTATGCTAGGAACCTCGAAATTGAAAATTATAAAACTGAAAGATTGGAGCTTTCGAAATAAGCGACATGTTGACATACAAATCTTATACATACAAGTCTTGAGTATCGTAACTTAAATAATGGTCCGTGGCTGTGCCTATTAGTAGCAGAATTCGTCAATTTATGTAATGCAAACATCTGTAGGTGGTAGAGTAGAGCCACACTGAAGCTAATACTGGCTTCAGCATGAACGGGTCGGTTCGACCGGGGTAGAACCACCCGACCCACAGAAAACCGACGTAAAGTAACAGTGCTTGTATTGTTGCGTTTCGTTAGTTTGGACAGTGAGAGCGCCGGAGGCCCACCTCTCCTTACTTTCCCCCTCTCCTCTTCCCCTTCTCCACCCTCCCTCCCCAAACACAGGCAGGCAATGCACTTGCGACTTCCCTGCTGTTGCAAGTGTCTATGGACGGTGGTGATCACTTGGGTGACCGACCTGTGTGTTTGCCGCTATTATATTAAAAAAATCTGATATCTTGACACGCATATATCACTACATAATACAAAACAAAGTGGTCTGCCTCGTCTGTCTGTTCGCGACAAACTCCAGAACTACTGAAAGAGTTTACATGCGGATTTAACCAGTAGATAAGGTTTTTTTTTTCTCGAACTGACTACGCTATTGACTTATCAAGGTCTTAACAGCTTCACCGGACTAGATAAAGTGATTCGTGAGGAAGGTTTAGGTATTTAATCTGTTAATGTTTTCATTATTATTAGGGCGGAATAACTTCCACAGGGATCGCTAGTACTTTATAGATCTGATTAATAACTTGCATAACAAATAGTTTATATAGTTACTAGCCTCTGCTCGCGACTTCGTTAGCTTGGAATAGTTACTTTGGGCTAACGCCAACACGCAGCGAGAGCTCTTAGGAGGAAAAAAAACGAATTTGAAACATTCTTCATAGGTGCTTCTCTCCTATTGATTTTAGTGTGATGGTATATAGCCTAGAACCATCCTCGAAAATGAGCTATATAACACGGAAACAATTTTCCAAGTCGGACCAGTAGTTCCTGAGATTGCCCCATACAACCTCATGAACTGACAACGTCACAAACTTTACCTCTTTATAATATTAGTATAGATTAGAAAAGTAGCTATAGAGAAAACGAATTATTGTACAAAGGCAAGTCATTTGTTCAATTTTAAGTAGGTAAAAGGAAATGAAGAAATAAATAGTTGAATTTATATTGAAACAAAAGGATATCTTTCCTATATGTTCATCAAACTCGAGATAATCTTTGCTTATTATACCCGCTAATGTGTTCTATATGTAAATGGATACGTGATATCTAAAAGAATGTAATAGTTGGTTCTCTCTACTTGTAACTATTATATTTCTCGTATTTTGTAGGGGAAAGTTTTTAGCAAGGTTAAAATTTAAATTATATACTTAGATGTATGTATCACAATCAAAATTATGTTTTGGTACAAAATTTTTAGGTGTACAGTCCTCGCCAAATTTTTATACTGCTTAAACATAAACAGATGTATAATATCGAAACAACTTAAGGATGAATAAAAGCCAATTTTAAATTCCTATAGTAATATTATAAGTTTATTTTGTATTAAACTCTTGAAGAACCCGAACTTACGGCTATATTCAGAGCAGTCAAAATGATTGGCGAGAACTGCAGGTATGTATATAGCTTATCGTTCCCTCGGCGTAGAGCCATTGTGTACGCTGCTCACGCGATACAGTGACACAAATCCTTACATCACTGCTACGACATCACACATCACGTATACACGCTTACACGCTATTTTTCTTTTTCAGAGAAATAAACGACAAAGCGTTCTACCCTCATTTTTCCTTACCCTATTCTAGCCTATATATTTAAAAGAGGAATTCTTCCGACACAAAATACATATAGGAAGTTGATGCATGCTTGGTACACATGCATGTTTCAATAACTCATATACGTATATCTAGACAGCTTAGCTTAGGTTAGCTCAGATAGGTCGCGATTTTTGCACAAAGTAGACGACAGCCCAAGTCGAGATGTGCCGTGCACCGTTGAGTTAGTCGCCCAAACATCCCAAATCGGATGAGTGGCTTCAGCGCTCGCCTCAGTAGTTCGGAGAAGCTGTAAAGACCTTTCCAGGTAAACAGCGTTTTCTTTTCGAAAAAATGAAAAATATAGCTTATTTGTTCAGGCGATGGTTGAGAGTGTGACAATGTAATTTCGTCGTGTTTTTGGGAGTACTTGATGGTCTCGAAAGAGACTGCGTCTTAATGAGGAATTTTGACTCCATTTATGCCGAGGTTCTTGGCGAGACAGCATGTGTTACGGTTAGTCTCAGGTGATCTGGCTTTAAACTACGGAGGCTAATAAATATTTTAGGGCTACATCCAGAAGCGGAAGTAATGCGTGAGCAGTTACCCGTTTGTCGACATGAAGGGTACTTTGTTGGAGTACTGTGGGGATTTTTGGTGAATGTTGTTGCAGGGTTTGTACTTCTGGTATCAGTAAATAAATCTTACATACATTAAAACAATAAAGTAGGTGTGTATATAACTATACATGCAACGATAAGACAAGAGCAGCTAAATCCTTAAAATACCCTAAATATTGAATAAAAAATAATGAATAATTAACGAGTGGTAGGGAGGTAGGGAGTTGTAGTCATCACGTACCTAGATGGCGTTATAGTGTTTTAGTGTATTGCATTTCGTGATCAGCTAAAATAACTAATATTATTTACAGAAATATTTATTACGTATCTAATTTTATTCACGAAGTTTCGGCTCAGCAGTCGAAAGTTATCATCTCCCTACAAGATCTGGTATAATTAAAATTGGGGTAGTAAATCAATTACAGTTGGCTAAAGTTAAAGTTTCACTACATGTAGTGTTAAAAACCACTTATTGTAACCCAATGATTGTAACTGGTACAATTAAAAAGTCATGTTAAGTAAAGAGAGTTATTACAACAGCGTATTTTTAGAATTTAGTTGTGTTATAGTATTGCTATCTTATTAAGTTGCTTGATCTATGTATATATTGCGCGGCTTCGAATATTGTGAATCCTAATGTAACAGGCAACAATATTTTAGGGTTAGATTTGATTTGGATGAATATCTTGGGAACGGAGAAAGTGTATATAGCATAGACAAATTGAAAATAATAGGCAAATATTTTAATTTTATTTATTTGTAGAGATAAAAAGATATCTGTACATTGCTTTTCTTAATATCAATTATCCACACAGAATTGACGCTCATTGACAATGCGTTGGCTACTTAACCTACCTATATATAAATACTTGAACTAATAATTGTTTCATTTTAATGTTGGTTAAGCTACTACATCTTGTTGATTCTCTTCTTAAATTATTATTTTTGAGTTATGTATGCTATTACGGCACTAATTATGTTGAGAAATGGGTATATAATATTAGATTATAAATCCAGATAGGTAGTTTCTTACTTTAGAATTTGAATAATTAACTGTTATTTACATTTTGTCGGGTTTGGAATCAAATCTTAGCGTTTCCAACATTTTAATATTATTTTGGTCAAAATTCTTAAATATATACAGTTATATATTCTTAGGTTCCTGTAATCTATAAATTATAAATACCTATTTAATATCTTTACACACTCTTTACTGCAATTAATACCTATATATCTGTTTAATGTTTAGCAAAAGAGTTTAAAAATGCTTAAGAAGAATTTGCTAAAAGAATCTCTATTATTAATAGATTGTACATGTAATTAGACTAAAATTTTCATCTAATATAGTTTTTTTATTAGTAAAGGGAGCTTTCAGGGTTAAATTAATCCTGGCTCGAATTGGGTTAAATCCAGATGTCTCTCAAATTAAATAATGAATATACATATGACTTTCATTTGTGGTTGGTTCTTCATTGAAATGTGAATTCCTTTTTAAAATGTTTTTTTTTTTTTTTTAATATGAAATGTATCATAATTTTCAACTTAAATTAAAGTAGTTCGTAGGTATATAGAGAAATACTTATGTTTTTATTAAAAGATTTTAATAACAGTTTTCTTATTGTGTTACGTTCGACATAATAATATACCATGGATTTCTTTTTATTATGGTTTATCTATTATCTATCTGATTTCCATTAATTATAAACGCAGCACTACATTCCTTGACAAAAAAATCGTAATTATGTCAATAAAGAATTGTACCTAAAATGAATATTTGTGTGTATGCATTTTAATATAGATACGTGATATGATTCTGATGAAACTTTATTGAATGGTCTCCACGTGTTTGAAGATAATTAATTATTAAATACATTTTAAAGTAAATCGCCCGTGACTCTCCTTTTGAAAGCAATAGAAAAAAAGTCACAGGTAAAAGTGAATGTGACAGGAATGAAATGAATACTATACAATGAATACTATAAAATAAAATAATAATATATAGATGTCTGTCAATCATTAATTTATTACCGATTATTAACATTTTGAGGATATTTATATAAGTGTATTCCTATACTTTTAAATTACATAATCTTGTTATGACGCTGTCGAGGCCACCAGTTTAGGAGAATATTATGAGAAAAATAAATTAAAAATAATGTAAACAAAAAAAACGGTTTCAGTTAGTATTCCAAGTAGGTATTTTCATCTTTAAAGCGATTTATAGTACAGGGAGACATGTAGTCGCTCTAGACGCCAGGTGGCAAGGGGCGCTCAGATGCCAAATAGGAAAAAAAATAAATTAAAAAGTACTTTTTTTTTTCGAACTGACTATGCTATTGGTCTCGCAAAGCCACAACCACACGATTTTACACGTATCCGAAATAAACAGTAGAAAACACTTTAAATTTGGAGTGTGCTATAGAGATGTAAAGTTCACTGGGTAATAATAAATAAAAAATATCAAATAATTTTTAAATAATAGTAATCAATTTAATTTAAAAAGTATGGGGTGAATACTCGACTTCATGTTGTATTATAAATTATTTCGTAATCTAATCATTTTATCTAATGCATCACCTTTAAATGGGACTCTTAATAATTAAATGAAAATAATATATTTAATTAATTTATGGATAAAATCAATGGGACAAACTTATTAATATAATGTAGTGTCATCGGTCCTTGATTCATGTAGTCCGGTGAAGCTATTAAGGCCTTGCTAGGTCAATAGCGTAGTCAGTTCGAGTTCAAAAAATCCTTGATAAAGTGTGTTAAATTTCGTTTTAAATTAAAGTGTACAAAAATCACATTCATAGATTTTTTTTCGTATTATACATTTAATTCAATTAAAATTCGAAAAGCGCTGATTATTGTAATAAAACTTTTTTTAAACTGGTAAAGATTTTTAAGTTAACACGGTAGCTTATTAAAAACAGTAATTAATCTCTAATTTCTATAGAATAATTTACTAAATGACTGCGACTCATCTACAGTTACTATTATTAAAAAGTTTGGAACTTTGTACGTTTGTAGGAAACAATCTTCTACTTACAGAAAAGTACGTACTTATTGTGTGATACTAACAATTTATTAAATTTAATATTGTAATGAACGCATACAAAGTCGCGGTAATTGTTAGTCTGTTTAAATAGTTTAATTTCGTATTTTAATATGTATTTTTTAAGATAAACTCATCTGTAAATGTGTTCTCAAATTGAATATTATGCATTAGAAGTTAAGATAGATGAGAATATAAGAAGATATGTAACTATACAAATATTAAAAAAACGCCTGCTTAAAATATAAATGTACGGGGGTGAAGCCATTAAGGCAAGCTAGTATTAAAAGTTATATAAATTGGTTGACATTTGAGAATCGATATATGAGATAGTATGGTCTTTCAAAAATATCAGAAACTGCTGGTGTCAGTTTGCAGTGATAGTTCTAAATCTATTTGTATAATTTAACTAAAAATATTGTTGATATATAGTTTTCGACAATGTATAACTCTTCTAACAGGTTATTCTGAACCATACTTGCTTGTCTGATGTGAGCTTTGATAGTTTTTTTAATATTATTTAATATGGTTTATCTACTCACCATACTTCTTTTTGTATTAGAGAGGATGGTAAAAGAGAGATAGAGTATTAAATATCGTATTCACACTACGAGACCTGGTAGTACATATTTTGAATCTATTGTATTTATTTAAATCGATTAAAAAAATATTTTATCCACACCAATATTTTTTAAACAATAACGCTATATACTTATTATAAACATAATACATTATGACATTCTCAATTCGCTCATAAGACAAATGAACAATATCTAATTTTGTTTTATCACAGCCTGATTAATAAATATAAATTATGATGGACTATGAAGCGATATTCTGTAAAACAAGAAGAATGTATAATATTGAGTGGAAGGGTAATCTAGGACCGGATCCAGAAGTCTTGTAGTCTGCAAGAGTGATATTTACGGATGGCTGCGAATATGTCGGTGCTCTGATGACGTCAACTGAAAATAATAACAATAGGTATTATTATAACTCGCCTACAAAGATTGTTGTATGCAGTTATTTGAATTATTGGATCATTCTTTATACAATTATGTCTATAAAACAATACATATGAGAGAACAGTCGATGTAAATTTATTATTATAAACTGATTTTCTGTCTGCTTTCTCTTTCACTCTTTAGTTGTGGCTCTTCCATAAAGTGTTTAATTGCAGGCACGGAATATTATCTACTAACTTGCCTTGTAGTAAGCATTTTTGAAAGTAAACGTACAGAAAAGAGGCACACTTAGAATGCAACGATAGTACGGCTAGTCGTTAGCAAAAAAGACATTCAGCAAAGGCAAGTTCGAGAGTGTACTTTTAATTCTAATTATTTAGTTAAAAATGTATGTACTAAAGCTAAGCTTAAGTTAACGCTCTTTAAACTAAATTTCGTGATTCTATACAGATACCTTCGACGCGATTGAGCCTCAAAGGAACCATTTTTATTACACACTAGCTGACCTGTGCAACTTCGTCTGCACCAAAGTGGTTATCACTGTATCTTCACTTGGTTATCAATTGTATTTTTAAACGCGAAAATTTAATAAAACGGATACCCGATTGCAGCCACAACTACCGTTTCCAATTGTGAATCCAAACAATCCACGGACTCACTCAAACATATACCTAGATTATATGTGATTTTTTTTTAATATAAGCCTAGAACCCGTTCGTAGCATCATCTACTAGGTTCAATTAAGATAAAAACTAACCTTTATAAAATTAAATAAACATCTACTATCTTCAACTTATATTAAAACCTTTTTATACTCCATTGCATTGAAGAAAAATATATGAACACCGTGTCGAAGCGTCAAACATCGCGTCAAAGCGTCAACTGCCACTTGCTTGTAACTATTGTCTAAGAGTTAGAAACTACTGCGAAAACAAATTTTAAATATATTACCAATATATTCTTATATATAATCTCAGTACCACTCACAACATAGTGCGTATCACCTTTTGGTAATTTATCTATGTTGATATGTTTCTATTGTAGATTATTCTACGTTGTAACACGGAATATTAGGCATTAAATTTATAACGTGGATTTGTCACACTTGATATTGGCGATATTGCTTATATAGGCAGAGGTCATACCGGAAAGAATACATCAAGCCTGCTTTATATATTATATTCATCCGAACTACATCCCAGCTACCTGGCTGCCGGTAAACGTTGCGTTTATTTGTGCATATCATAACTTTACAGACAAAAATATTGATTTTTAAGTAATTTTAAGATATTTTTTTTTCACTAACTTTGAAACGTTATTAAAATGGAATTATTATTGAAAGACATTTTCAGTACAAATTTCATCTTTCAGACTAATTCAGCTATTTACTCAATATTTAGACCGATTTATTGCTATAAAAATAATATGTGTATAGAATAACTTAGCTATAGCTATAGGTTAGTGCAGTACTGGCTGCACGATAAATAATTAAATCAAATTGCGCATTAAAAACACAACGTTAACCAGCTACCAAGTGTCCTAAATTCTGTCTATTGATATATTGATAATTTGTGTATGTGGTAGTGCCACGCTGAAGCTATAACTGGTTTCAGCATGAATGGGTTGTCTCGTTCGGGCTAATACCACCCTCTCACAGAAAACTGACGTGAAATAACATTGCTTGCGTTGAATTGTTTCCGTCGGTCAGTGAGAGCGCCACTACTTCCCCCTCCCCCGTATACAACGCACTTGCGACACCCCTGGTGTTGCTAGTGTCTATAGACGGTGGTAGTCACCTAACATCACGTGACCCACCTGTTCGTTTGCCTCCTATGATACAAATATATATATATATATATATTGATATATTAAAGAACCAGGTGTTCTAAAATTCTTGTACTTCCAACGTAGCCGGCTCTTGTACTAAGGTGTCGCAAAAAAGTCTAGTTACGTTACAAATTTTTATTTTTCGTTATCCTGAAGAACCCCTTGCGTTTTATGAGACAAAAAGTATCCTGGATGTAGCCTTATAATATCAGTTATCACTGTGTTAAGTTTCGTTAAAATTGGTTCAGTACTTTCAGAGTCATACGGGTTTAGATTATAGACTTTAATCCCTTATCCTGGAGAACCCTTTGCGTTATATGGGACAAAAAGCATATTTGATGTAATCTCGTAATTTTAGTTATCACTATGTCAAGTTTCGTCAAGATTGGTTCCGTACATTCAGAGTGATGCGTGTTCATAGGGACAGATAGACAGACAGACAGACAAAAACTGTAAAAAGATTTTTTTTGGCTTCTACATCGATAACATAGTCTACCCTGATTAAAATTTTCAAAAAATATTTAATGTACAGATTTCGACTTGTTACAGTTTTATTATAGTATAGATATAGATCTCATTGGAAACAATGATATTATGAGTTATCATTGATCGGAAATAATTTTAATAAATATTTGGATTATAAAAATGGGTACGTATATTTATACAAGGTATACACAAGGTCGTGTCCTTAGATTTCTCAACTCTGTAGTACACACGTACATTTACTATATATATTTCACATATTTAGATATGTGAAATTCATGATATAGAAAACATTCCACTTTTTGAATTTATACTTCTTTTGGCGCGTTACGAAAAAATGACGAGAAAAAATTTTTACACGCGCGCGCTCTCCTTCACGAAAAATCGACACCCTGAAGTTAGCTATAGTCAACATTTTGTTTCTTTGTATTTGTTGTTTGTATTTCTCTGTATTAAAACTTTCAATGTATTAAATACCATTTTTCTATTGTTGTGCCGTTTTTTCTACAAACGTAGAATAAGGCGAAAGATAAAATTTTTGAATATAACTTCTAACGCGTTTACATAAGTACACACACATTTTTTTTAATGCTTTGGGTTGATTTATGAATTTAATAACTTTATTATTGTTAGTCAGGTATCTTATTTAAGTGAATCATATACTCAGTAGACATTATCAAGGCTCGTTAAGACCTACGATATTTCAAATATATGATATAGGCATATACTATAGGCATAGTCGTGATATCTTCTGATAGTAATGTGTAAAGGTTATAATATTTTTATTATGAACAATATTTAATTAGGTAAAGTATTGAGTCACATTTATTATTTTATGTTTTTTTTTATCTAATCTGTTGTTAGTATGTAATCAAAATTCGTAAGACTGATATATTGACTAATTAGAAACTATTATTTACAGTGATGCTAAGACAGTTATATTACGAAATATTTGAAGATTTCATGTTATATATTTCAGTACAAGTCAACACTTGCAGTTTCTCCATTGTGTTGGTAAAAAGGAATCATACTTTTATTTCTTTTTTTTCAGCTCTATTTGTCCGCCTATACTTGTCGTGTGATCTGTTATTCAATGTAAAACAATCGTGGTTTGGTTGTGGTGGTAATGGTTTTTCCTTATTTACTAAGAGGACAAACTATAAATTTAGTAAGAACTAAAAGATTTTCATAGTCTCAGTCAGACTCATTAG
Organism: Antheraea mylitta; assembly: GCA_014332785.1. NCBI lineage: Eukaryota > Metazoa > Arthropoda > Insecta > Lepidoptera > Saturniidae > Antheraea > Antheraea mylitta. The sequence continues at coordinate 890,499 of JACEII010000134.1, forward strand.
TCATTACTACAAAGTTGCTTACTTTGAAATTAATTAATCTAAATTAATAAACATTTTACATCTGGAAACTCTCCTTACAAAATAAAAGAATTATTTACATTACATTTCACTAATAATCTATATCCATATATATAACAAAAATGTAAATGTAAGGTAGTCTGTACTTTTAGATTTTTGTTAAAAAAAATATTGCAGCAATAATAATAAGTAATAAAAAATACATTCTAATTTATTTTAGAAATGTCTGTCTGTCTGGACACGCATCACTGCTATATTACCGCGTTTATGATAAAACCTCAAGAAAATCATAAAGCATATCCTCGAGCAACATTTAGTCTTAGTTTCATTAAAATCGATATACTCTATCTAAAGTTATTGTAATTTTCGCGACGACGCGAATTAAGTACGAGAGAAAAATAGATAAGTTTCACTATCACTACACACAGATGAATGTATTAGTCACTCTTTTTTACATTGCTTTTCACGCGGACGGAATCGTGGGCACAGCTAATATTCAATATTCTAATAACATACAAATAATATGTAAAACTAAAGCTTACCAATAACAGTATCGTTTCTCACATCAGCAAACCTATCCTCAATACTTCTAAACTCTGGTATAGTACTAACACATGTTATCTCTAGTTTTCCTGTAGCTACTATGTGCAGTTCAGATATTGTTATATATAAATCTCGTCGCGATGGCTTCCGACCTTTATGTCGACTTCCTGGTCGTATGACGTTGGACTCTTCATGTTCCTTCATTTCTGCTATCTGTAAATTCAAATAAAATAAATAAATGCAATCTAAAGACTTAACAAAAGTAATCTTGTAATTAATCTAGTAAATAATGGGTTATTTTAATGAGTATAAAATAAAAACAAATTAGACTTTTGGTTTCTTCATGTAATCTACCTATATGTAGGTATATTTATACAATAAAGAGATGAATTCGTTTTGCTGTCAAGATTATTGACTTTTACTAAAGTAGACACATTATAACAACGTTGTTTGTGAAATCTTGCATCTTCTTTATATTACTATTTAATAACTATAAAATGAACTGTACTTAAAGGAGTTTCTATATTCACTTTGTTACTGATTGGACGAAACTTGAAATCCATTATTGAATTGCATGTATTTTATTTGATTTTTATATCGGTTCATTGTATTACGCGGAGGTTTAACTAGATTATTATATTAAGTAATTTAACCATCGGACTATGTTGCTAAGAATTAGTGATTTTAGGTTAAATGTGTATGTAAATTGTCGGTGACTATTTCTAAATATTTATTAATAACTGAGTTACACCGTTAGAGTCGCTGCCAAAAAAGACCGTTAGATCAATTTATATATCATATGTCATTAAAATCTGTTAGTAAAGGACTTACGTATAAGATTAATCTTAGTGTAAACGAGTTACATATAACTCGTTTGCCATAGCAATAAAACAAAAGTAAAGGGGTATGTGAGACATGGTTATATCCCTGATTATATACGACGTGTCCCAAGATTCAGATATCTACTTTTGGCAGTCTTCAAAAACAAGACTATAAATCAGAAAGTGTGAGCTATAGCTATAGTTAAAATTAGTATTTCATTTAATTACTGTTTTTCATACATATAATTTTAGACGGCCGTATCCGCAGGTACCGATAGTTAAAATATATAATATTTTGATATGTGATATACGGAAGCTTTACGAAAGTCGTAACAATTTTAACCTACTATTGAAGAAATTTGTTAGAATCAGTTTTATATCGTTTATATAAAAGGCGGCGCTGGCAATTCTTTTGAACGAAATAATTTGATGGTGATGTTCGGATTATCATAGATATACGCATGGTGAATCTTGTGCCTCGTGACACTAATATCTTTAGCTGTGACCTGACGCAGCTCAAAGAACTAGCAGAAATATCAAATATTACAATATTCATCATAGATAAATTAGTAAATAAATTTACATATATATGGTACAATATGGTATGGCTATAGCTGTTAGTATTATGTGTGGCTAGAAAATATATAAAATTATCAAATACAATATATTGTCAAAAATCTTACTATTTCAATTAAATTTATTTGGTTAGTGTAAATATTTTGTTTACCATTCATTGTTACACCGTTGTCACCACGAAATAAACAGCTAGAATGTGGTGCACAAATTGCCTTTATTTAAATGAATCCACTTACATAATATAACTATGACAGTATGCAAACAAACATAGCATATTCATTTTCTATGAAATTAAAAATCGTTTTTTTTTATATGTAATCTATGTTCTTTTATTGTATGTTATCTTATCTTATAGGTAACCTATATATCTTATAGAGATGTTTAGTAAAATTAATTAAATCACTATTAATTAATTTCCTAAGCAGAACTCCATAAAACTCTATATCTTGTGAAAGACGTATCTTGAGAAACATCGGGCGGGTTTTATGTGTCTCATGAGACGAAATTCATTTTAAAACGAATTTCAACGTAACTCACAGCTAATGGAAAACATTTGCCTCCGCAACCTTAGCGGATTATACGGGGGAATTACGAGTCGTCACTGTAAGCTGTCAGACTTCATTCCCCATAATTGCTGAGCCAATCTGAGTTTATTAACTGAATTATTGTTTTAAAGAAGTGAGCTATTTTAAGAACACTATTTTTTACACATAGTCCTCAAACATTATTTTCTGATATGCTTGAGGAGAAAAACTTTAGCAATGATCATTTAGTTAACAATTTGTTATTCAGATAGGTATAACCGTTATTCTTAATGGCTAACTAGTTTTAATAACCAAAGATAGTTTTGAAAGATTGTGATATAGACGGTAAATTATTAAATAAAAGTTAATTACTTACTTTATTACAGCTTTAGATTCAACAATATGGTTCAATTTATCGGAAAAGATCTCGAATAACTATATAGTTAAAGCAAGAATTTTAGGTTATTACAGGATGAACTATTGGGTAAATAGTAGTGGTAGAGCCACGCTGAAGTTATTACCGGTTTCAGCATGAATGGGTCGGCTCGTACTACCACCCGACACACAGAAAACCGACGTGAAGTAACAGTGCTTTTATTGTTGCCTTTCCTTCGGTCAGTGAGAGCGCCAGAGACCCATGTCCCCTCCTCCAAAACACAGACTGGCAACACGCGACTCCCTTAGTGTTGCTAGTGTCTATGGACGGCGGTGATCACTTAACATCAGATGACCCACATGTTCGTTTGCCACATATGATATAAAAAAGGTATTTTTGTAATTATCCTTTCTCAGTTATTAACGCTTATAGCAAAAAACAATAATCACAATTAGATAAATACCGAATTTACGACAACTAATATTTCACTGGATTATCGAAGTTTTGGCCTTATTGTAATATCTCGTTACAGTTAGGATTTATCAGAGAATATCCACTATACTATTGCTAGGTGTACAAGTGAAATTAAAAAGTTACATATACATGGCGCAGATGGCACAAAGTTATCATATGTATGTAGACGCGTGTATTCACGTACCCGTAATGTTTAATTTGCATAAAAGTAATTTTTTACGCTAAGCCTATACGTGTAAATCCAGAAAAAAAGGAAAGAAGAAACATAGTCACGAGTTACGTTGTATGGCCATGAAAGATGTCACTTGCTGTTTTTATAAATACAATTTAGTTTGCACGGCAGAAAACTAGTTTATAATTTGTTTAGTTCAAAAGATATAAAAGAAAATATAAATAATTGTTTTATAAAAATAATTATTATTTCGAGATAATATTGGTCTATATTCACCTAGAAGGCTCACGGTCCTAATCACATCTAATTACTCGGTTACTATCTTTAAGTAGTTTTAAGATTGAGACATTTGTTATTTTCTAATGAATGTAGTTTTTAAATTATTGGTGTTTAAACCTTTATCGTTTGTCTATAACATTTAAGGGCAACAACACCTAGGGCTGTAGCTAAAGCCGAATTTTAGATAAGGCAGCATTAGTTACAGGTAGGACGGAAGTAAACAATTTATCATAATTAATCTGCCCTCGAAGCATATACAAAATAAAGAATTATTATAATATGAAATGAAAGTCACAAACTGTGGTATGTTCGGAAAAGTTGAGATACCTATCATTACTTATTTTTATCTCAAACTATCAAAAAACAATTTAATTATAATAATTTATCTTAGTTTTTGGTATTATTAAAGTATTACCCCACAATGCCCTCCTCTAGCTAAGACCGTGACAATGCCTTTTTTTACATGGGGAAATCCATACGGATACCCACCCTAGCCGGGCAGCTGAGGATGGGCTATGTCCGACTTTAAAACCCCATGGTGTCTTCATTCACCTATATGCCGGGGAGCAGGAGCTGCCAACTGGCAATGCGTCTTCTCCCTGGCAGGTGACGGCCCTTCATTAGAGGCCTATTCGCGGTTAAAGGGTCAGGATGGTAGACCCCGCAGGGGAGGGCGAGAGTTACGCTCCCCGATGGGCCTGTGCAGAATAACTGCCAGGGCGACGGACGTGCCCGCGTCCGTCGCCCGCAAGCCCTTTTTTACGGCGGCCTCAGGTCATTGCTGACGCCGTGACAAAACCTAACCACGGGTCGGGTGCAGTCTGTCACGAACTTTGAATTTAACTCGCGAAATGTTTTAATATTGCGAGTGAATAGAAGTATTTGCGGGGTTAATTGTGAACAGTTCTTATATAATGGAAATTAAAATAGCAAGCAAGGCTTATTAATGATAATTTTAATTGGAATTGATTCCATCATTGATTATCCTAGGGGGCCTAACCAAGTTGCTTATCGACAATCACTAACGCAAATAGAAAACGGAAAAATGTATGGGGATGACATATCTGAACGCTATATCACGTGATTTTATCACGTTTTCTATTTGCGTTAGTGATTATCGATAAGCAACTTGGTTAGGCGCCCTGTTTCTTAAGAAAGATACTATAGCGATTAATGATCTTTACTAAATTTGATAAAGATATGAAATAAACTATTTTTCTTTATAACTACTTATTAAGTACGGCTTGCGTCTTCATTGATAATAATAGCGTTTTAAATTTTTACTCGTAACATTACTTACAACATTTAGATAAATGTGATCTTATAAAGAATACATATATAATCTTCTAGCTGCGCCCGCGACTTCATTCGCATGGAACTTAATGCAAAAAAACAGTCTTTCGTTTACTGTGTCTTAGATAATTATAAATTATATTATATCCGGTTTCTGTAAGAGATTGAATTGCATTAACTTACCTAGTCTTTTCTCGTACTTAACTCGAGCCGTCTTTCAAATCACAATAAATATTGATAGAATAAACCGATTTTTTCACAAAAATGTAAAAAGTACACACACGTTAGATTTACGTTCTTATCATATGTATAGATATTTCACTTAAAAATTGTATGTGTAAATTTCTACAAGTCGTACTAGTACACCAAGTACAGGTGTACGCTGTATGGAAAGTATATGGCCATCAGTGGACTATCATGAACATGAGTGAACAAGCGAGATGCACGTCGTATATTAAAGTAATATTATCGCTAACAGATTTTGATACACATGTGGTTTATTACTAGATTAGTATAATAGAGCAGATACAATAAAACCATTTCTAAAAATACTAGACTCACTTGATTTTCTTTCACGTTACATCCTGGAGATCGCGTGGCGACGTGTGAGGCGTGTGTCAGCGCAACTAACGGAGGAGTACTCATGTTCTCGTATCCAAAATTTCTCTGTAATCCTCTTAACCCATTACGCTCACTTATCGATACTCGATACTTATGTGAGTGTGCGAGAAGTTCATCCATCTACAAAATAAAAATCCTTAGCTGGGAAGTAAAATCGGTCATTATCCCAATTATTGATTTGAAACTTCTTATGGCGGAGTTTTCAAATTCTGATTTGTGTGACGAAAAAAGATGCGGTAAACGGTGTATGGGGTAGTGCAAAAACACCGGCACTCACGCAATCATCGAAATTAAGCAATTTCGGGCGCAGTTAGTACTTGGATGGGCGACCGCCTGGGAACACCGCGTGACGTTGGTTATTTGTGAAATTTTTCGATTAAAATATCTCCATGTTACACAAAAGCTTCACTTCTATCGTGTGTTTTATGACACATTCTGATTTTTTATTTAATTATTTTTTACTTCCTAAAATTATATATGAAAATGGAAAATGATACATACGTATAGTAGATATTATTATATTCTGATTATTCTATCAAAACTTTAGTGAAATTATCTTCTGTGGTCAATGTCCAGGCCCAGGAACAAAGAATTTTAATTTATTGTCTTCCTTAACTTGCCATTTACTTTAAAATTCTGTTACGAATAATATACAAAAAACTCTATTGATTATTTCGGTGGAAGCTCTGATTATATGTATATTTGCGTTGTAGTTTGCAAAGAAAATAATTAAGTGAAAACTATTTTCATAATGAAATATATATTATTCAAAATCGATTAGTCATGTTCAGTTTTTGTTCCATTAAATACTTAATTTCGCTTTATGTCGAAATCGTATTCATCCATCGCATGCAAATAATTTAAACAAAAATGTTGCATATTTCAAATAATATGTTTATTGTTTTTTTTATTCAATATTCGGGAATCATGTTCAGGGTCGCCACTTTGTAATATTAAATGAATTATGTAATATTTAAGCAGTCACCTTCTTTCCATTGACGAACCACGTTATATGAGGAGCAGGAAGGGCTGGGGCTGTCGTACAGTTTGCTCGTAGTGTTTCACCAGAACTCAGGTAACGGGTTGGAAAGTCGATGCGTGGGTGATGCTTTTGTGGATCTGAAATTGATCGTGATATGTTAAAGATTCCTCGGTAGTAGTAAGAAATCTCCATAAGGCATTTTTGTACTCTCTGTTTAATATTTTCAATTCATGTGAATGAAATAAATTGTTATTAAAGTTAATGAATGGTTATTGCCACTAATGATGTTAGTTCGAAAATAAATATCAGTTTTATGTGTCCAATAATATTATTGAATCTAATATAACTTTTAGATAAATCCATATCTTCATTTTTGTTCTACAAAAGTTAAGTATTATATAATATTGTGTAGTTAAAAAAGAACAAGGTAGGGTAGTTTTCGCAAACAATTAATTATCCATTATCATGTTTCCTGAAACTGTCAGTTTCCATTGACTTCACAGAATTAGTGATTTTAAAAGTATTACACAAAATTTTATGAATTAAAAAGAAATATACACATAAAATACTATCTTTGAGTTTCAACTGTATTGTATAATTCTTATGTGTAATATAATTAGTAGTCATTTAAATGAGTAATTAACGAGTTCGAAAACACAAAAATATCAAAATATAAACTAACATGATTAGACGTTACTGGTAAACTTAGAATATGACGCAGAAGGTATCAGTTCAACTAATAGGTTAATTCTTCCTAGCGTATTAATGGTAAAGAAAGGGTCAAAAATCACTGAAGTTTTTTACACCTGTAATTAATTTTTATAAAGTCTACACCAGTGGTAGCAGAAAGGTAAATAAAATATATAATATTTTTCAAATTGTATTCGATTAGTATTAGATTCGAAATGGTATTATTTAACCGTACTTCTTACGTAAATTAATGTAAATTATGATGATACGCGGAAAACAAATCCGCTTCTTAGATGGATTTTCCGAAAGAACCGAGACATAAATTGTAATTAAGGACGTTATACCGTGAATAAAGTTTAGATTAATGTTTATAATTAAATATTTAGCAGCTTCGTATCTACAGTTCTTCAATTCGTGGCATCTTTTATCTAATAAAATATCTACGGTATTATTACAAAAAAGTTAATGAATACTTGCTTTAAGTTTATATTTTAAGTGCACCGCGGTCGCTGAATGTTTGCCATTTTATTCTTTTAACTCACTTTGGCCAGGTTAGGTTAGACTTGCGAAAAAAGGATAACACGAAATTGTCACAGGCGAGCGAAGTAAGAAACCTTTATAAAGCAAGTATTTAATACCTCTTTAACTTTTTTTTGTAATAACACCGCTAATATTTATTAATAATGTATAGAATAATAAACACCATGAGGTTAAATATTTTGACTGTCAGTTAAAATTTAGTACCTGCGGTAATAATTGATCAAGGATATATGGATGTAATAACTATCTTTTTACACTTTTTCACAGGGTAAGGAAATACGTATTTCACAAAATAATAGACAGGTATTCTGTAAAGCTAAAGTATATTTACAATAATTTTAACTAATACACATACAATACCCAAATATCATAGTTGTACACGTATCCAGTCAATATAGGAAGAGACTCTTGCGAACGCTGATGGGAATCCTAGTTCACATCCATCACGAGCCACAAACGAGCTGACCCCTACAATAACATCTTGGCCCTCGTGGTTCACTGTCAAAGGTCCACCGGAATCACCCTGGCAAATTCCAACGCCACCGATACCACTTGTGCAAATATTGGAATCCAAAACTATATTTCCATAATATCTGCGACATCTCTCTAAAGATATTGCTTCGAGGAATACATTTCTTGCCATTGCGTCAGTCGTAGGAATTGTTAGATCAGAATATCTTCCATATCCAGCCGCAGTCATCCATTTTCCTGTATAATCAGCGTTTAATAACGATCCTTGCGGTAAAGCTATAGGTTGTATGGTATCGGAAAATTGTACACGAGTAGGTAGGTAAAGCATGGCTATATCGTTAGCGAACGTTCTAAAATCATACCATGGGTGTACAGCGATGGCAGCAGCTTGCAATCTAACACCTCCGTGAAATAGAAATTGGGAGCCAAGTACGACTGTAAATCGCACTGCTTGAAACCGTCCGTCAAACCAACAGTGAGCAGCGGTTAAAACTCTTTCAGCGCTAAGAAGGGAGCCTCCGCACGCTGAAGGCATAGTTAAACCGATGACATCAACGAGTAGCCCAGCAAGGTATGGATGGTATTCGACCGGAGCGACGGCACCACCGACGATAGGGCTCATTAATCTCAGAGTTTCTTCCCGTTTGATTTGTTCCGCATATTTGATACCGACCTTCTCGTGCCATCCTACAAATGCGTCACTAGACTCCCTATGAGCTCTCGTAAACACAACACACAAGATACTCAAGAGTGCTAGTTGACGCATTGTTATAATTGTGACAACACTGGAAGGTATTCTTGTTTATAAAGAAACTCTCTTATCTTATGTCTCATTTATAACTGTGATAATTATGAAGTTAATCTGTTTTTTATTACCTTGATTACAAAGGATTAATATTTTTGATTAATTATTACTACTGATTACTTCACAGTTAACTAATGTAATGCATTCTCGTACTTTCCGAAATTTGTCCATAATCATGGATTAATTAAAATTTATGATCATTACATGGTTTTTCTATTGTGTATAATTTATCGCTGCGACTTGAAATGCGGATAGAAAAATATTTTTTGTAATTAATTACTTTTTAAGTAAATAATCCCAGAAAAGAGATAATAATGTTGTCACCAACATACCAAAACTTCTGGAAAATACTCACTCATAAAGAGAATGTTGATATACTTAAGTACAGAGATAACTTGTAGACGAAACATAAGAAGCTCAAGATAATTTGATATGGTATTTAGTAGTGAATTTTTGAATATTTATTTTCAAAGGTAAATAAATTCTAGTAATTTAAACAATAATTAAACAAGTAATAATTAAAATAGTCAAAGTATGTATGAAATGAGTTTTTATAAATTATAGCTGTTTCACAAAATATCAGTGTTCATTTTTACTATTTAGGATCACAAATAAAATTCAGTATAATCCTATAAGGTGAAATATAACTTTCTATAAGACTAACCCTCTAAGCGTTAGGTTTGGAAACCAACGTTTGTTTTTATTGTCAATTGTTGGTTGGTCGGTCGGTTGATTAGTTGGTTGGTTGGTGCATTTCGATCAGATGTCTGTGATTGCCTCACGTATTAGAGTAGGATGTATTCCATAAAGTTTCTGTAATTGATCATGGATAGCAATATAGAATTGTTTGTTGGATTGACAGATAAAGTGATTTCAACAGCAGGTTACTGTTTATAATAGATAATAATCTAACAGCAAATATTTTTACACAATAAGCATGTGCAATATTGTGTATTATTTATTCTTCTGGAAGGAAATTATCTAATAACCCAACTGTATAATATTCCCCCTGGATTGAGGTTCTTTGTTGCAAAATGTGATTTTACTGGTTATCTATCTGTGATTAGTAATAATGAGTGAAATGTTCAAGGAAAATTATACATATTTCGACTATCTCTGCCTCTATCTTTTCAAATTTTGTCCTTATAATAATAATAACACAATAATCTTTTAAATCATACAATGAGCAATTTGATTACAAAGGGCCACCATTTGTAAACGAGAAAATAATAATATTAAAACTTTTGGAATAAAAAAAATGTAGGTGGCAGAGCCACGCTGAAGCTATTACTGGTTTCAGCATGAATGGGTCGGCTCGCGCCAGGGTAGTACCACGCTCTCACAGAAAATTGACGTGAAGTAACAGTGCTTTTATTGTTGTGTTTAGTTCGGTCAGTGAGAGCGCCGAAGGCCCACCTCCTCTCCCCTTGCCCTCCCTACTCCTCTCCCCTTATCCCTTTTCCTAAACAAAGATTGTGATTGGCTTGTGACTGTAATGAAAGGTTGTGATTACTTAAAATCAGATGATCCGTATGTTCGTTTGCCTCCTATGTCATAAAAAAAAACACAATTTACTAGATAACATATGTACAAGCCGGTATTTATTCATGCTACTCGAATCCCGATAAATCTACTGCATTCGAAAAAAACAAATTCAAAACCTAGCCGATGTAGTGTGTCTGATTTGAAATTGCTTTACTCCATTCGTCATCAATATATTTCAGGCGGGATTGGTTTACCTTTGTGCATGCGAAAGTAAACCACTATCATTGGTAATACGGTTTATTTTTGTGGTGAACATATATTGTCGGGTATTAACTGTGCGGCTTCCCTTATATCTGATTCGCGTCACGAGTCTGCTTGCCTGATCGTGCATTGATATCTAACGACAATATTATATTAGGTCAATCGATAGTTTATGACATTCATATCGCTTAACAAAAACGCTCATGGGTGATATATAATTAATTTATACTATAATCTATACTAATATTATAAAGCTGAAGAGTTTGTTTGTTGCTTGAACGCGTTAATTTGGAAACTACGGATCCGATTTGAAATAAAGAATGAGTTTTTTTTTTTCGCGATCTGACTACGCCATTGGCTTTAATTTTTTGGCCTTAACAGCTTCACCGGAATAAAGAATGAGTCCGTGTAACCGTCACTCGCGATTGAAGTAAAGGTTCTTAGGGTACTTTTCTATATTTTATTTGCTTTATAACAAAAAGTTGCTAATAATATTTCCTGTGTTATTTCAGTTCCGAATTAGGTAGCCGATAGACGGCACTAGAGATAATGAAGTTTTGATTTAATTTATTACTTACTTACATTGAAACCAGATCGCGGCACGGTCTCGCGGCCATATGTACATAATTAATTCTATTGTTTGATTTTATTATTATTCCATTTATTATTTGTATTAGATTTGTTTTTTTTTTTTTAATTTTGATTGATTTCTTTATAAACTATTTATTGACAAACTTAAAAATATTTAAAAACCGATTGATACAAAAACGTAACGCCATATTGCTGTAACGGACTTTCGTTGCATCGTCGTCAAGTTATCTCCTCCTAGTCGCGCCTAAAAAAGTTTTACTTCAAAAACTCTTTCACTGTTAGATAGATAGCTTTATTTATCGAGGAAAGCTATAGGCTATATATCATCACGCTAAGACCAATAGGACCTGAGTACCAGTAAAAATGTTTCAAGTTATTTTTTTTTCCTTTTGTGAGCGTCCTCTGTGTGTAACGTGTGTGTAACGCTAGTTAGCCGAAAACAACTATTCCACGAGGACGAAGTCGCGGGTATAAGCTTGTTCAAATATAATTCAGCAAAGTAGCTTTGAGAGTGTAGTGCGCTAAAATTAATTACCGCGAGAACGGATTGTGTCTGCGCGGATTAATTACTAATTGGCCTTTCCTACGTTGTTTATATTTAAAATATTTACGGTTTTGGCATGCATAGTAGTTCAAAATAAATAAGTTCTTCGATTAGTGTTGATTTATTTAAATCATATAACACACACTGTAAATTTTATCGAAGTCCAAAAAACTAACAGTTAAATTAAATAAAATACGTCTTAAAATAATACAATACCGAGAAAACATTATAACAGAAAGCATTGAAGCAAAATTAATATTTGAAACTCGATCAATTTAATCAATTATACCTACTAGTGATCGAAATTTGACCGTAATTAATTAATCTTTTAAGTATCAATGTTATGAAAAAAGGAGTTTTTCTATTGTTTTTTATTAATAACACTAAAATTCGTCAAAATCTACGAAACAAAAAAGAAATGAAGAAAATCACTTGATAAACAAAAGAAGAAGATGTACCTAACTGCTTTGTATCTGCCTATTTATGTATTAGAAATACTCGTATTACTGAATTCGTAATATACACCGTTACCATTTTTACTATAAAGGCGTTTCATACTGAATTTCCTCAAAAAAGGATTACATTACAAAAAGGTTACTGCGCTTTGTTGTCGCGGAAGAGTTCGTCATTGTCATGTTATCGTCTACTGTTTGGTACGATAGCGCGTTCTTTTGTTTATCGACATTCGATAACGTTGCGGTGTACTGTAACCTTAAAATACGATGCAAAATATTTGTCATTTTGAAGTGAAACTCGTTAGGGGAAGGCTTTGAAATTCTATTCCGCTTTTTGTGTGATGAAAAATGGTAGGGGTAAACATTGTGTCGGGTAGAGTGTGGAAAACACCGGTTCTCATCCGATCACCGAAGTAAAGCGACGTCGGACGCGGACAGTTCTTGGATGGGTGACCGCCTGGAAATACCGCGTGACGTTATAAGAGAAAATAAGTGATTAAATATGATAACCATCTGCGTATTTGATATTGGGGTATAAGGGGTGTCGAGGAACATCTTAAGACTTGAGACACCTAAGCCAACCTCACCTGCACGTGGTGCACCCTGCTGATCAACGAACGAGGCAATGGCGATAGCGGGGTGGTAGGGTTTTACAGCCCGACTGGATCGCAACCACCATGTACATGGCGAAAAAGCCCGTCATAGTGACTCGCTTTTGCGCGTCGCGTTTCGGGATCAGCCTGTGCATATCCAGTACCGGGTGACTTTCGTCATTATGGCCGGCATGACAGCGGCGACCGGCGATGGATGCTCTGTCTCTCGGTGGTCGCCACTGTTTTTGGATTGTACTATGCTTACCATCAGGCATAGTGCAGTCACTTTGTCGTGCTTCAATAAAAAAAAAATATTGTTAGTCTCAGATTTTCGAAATTAAAAATGGCGTCCGCAAAAGTGGTCAGCAAAAATGGTAACTATCTCTAAATATAAAAATGCTTCTATGTAAATTAAATGAAGTTAACCTTTGATTTAAAATTTATATGTTCAATTCTGCTGTTGTTTGAAGAATAAATTAGAGAACATAAAAGCATATGTTAATCAAAGTTTTTTTTTTAAATAAGTCACTTATAATTAAAGCTCGTAGATTATGCATGTACATGCTAAATTTCCTTGGACTGAATAGCGTTATAACTTAAATCAATTCTTACGTCATTCTACCAACGAAGCGTAATTCTGTCTTGAAAATATTAAAAAATACTCACGAAAAACGGTAAGTTGCTTCTCAGATGACGCCTTTGTAAATATAGGTGTGTCGAGCGACACCTCGCAGGAGTAGATCCCGCTCGCGGCGAAGTCCAAATTTTGAAGTGTTATTGAATTTTCCGTCGCTAAGGCGATCTGGAAAAATCGCACTCTGATGTAAGTGATATCGTATGGTTCAAACATTTCTCGCTAGAGAATACACATACTATTACATTTAACACTTAATCATATCTATCTATCTATTTATCTTCTTTTAGGTACACGGATGGGTTTTTGTAATTGTAAAAAAATCTAGTGCTCCGATCACCAATGGCCACCGCACCGTGGCGTCACAATAGAAACTGTGGCCGGTCATACAACGTGATAGTCAAAGTGTTATAATAGTAATTTTAAAGCACAAATAGCTTTGTGTCAGTTACTGTTTAATATAATTGCTATCGGTATATATATATATATATATATATATATATATATATATATATATAAATGTTGCTATATATATTTCAAAATATATGTTGATATGTTTGGTGGCCCACCATGAAATTTAGGAAACTTATGGATTTTTTACTAGACAAAGTTTTTTTTTCTCGAACTGACTACCCTATTGACCTAGCAAGGTCTTAACAGCTTCACCGGACTATTCTTTCTAGACAAAGAATTTAGTCTATCTGTATTGCTAAAACTTACATCTAGATGTTAATATGTAGAATACCAATTTTATAGCATTCATTTGCTTACTATAATAATACGTATGTGTAGATAGAACATGGAGGGGAGGATACAATACACAATAATAAACGCATGTGGATCAGCGAGCACATCTAGTATTGATTATACATTAGTGTATGTGTCAATGTTATACATATACCTGGAGGAAAAAATATTTATTTACTAGACTGTTCTTTTGATGTGAAACATGTGTAGGCGGAAGGTAAGCCTGATTGTTGGTGTGGCGACGCAAAACATGAACTATTAACGAAATAGTCATAAACATTTGCAACCCTATCTGTATAAACATAAGATTCAAACAGTTTTATCACTCATTCGTTCTACTAGAGTTACGCCGGACACCCCGACGACCTAGCGACTTTTGATAAATGCTGCCAAAAATAATAAAATGATTATTCATCATCATACCGTTATTTTAAAGAACAAACTTGTAATGCTTTATCTTTTCATTATACCATTGCTGATTCCTGTCGTAATCTGTTCATTTATGCATATAACTTATACAAAACAATTTTGATGTTTCACATCTGCCAGCTGTCCCATGACGGCACATAGCTTTTATATAATAAACAATAATAATAAAAAAATACATTGCCAGTAGGAAAATTAAATTCCGTTTCCTTTGAAATTACAAATGACTTTATTTATTTATTCCAATATCGTCCAGTACTTTTTTTTTTTCGAAATGACTACGCTATTGACCCAGCAAGGTCTTAACAGCTTCACCGGACTACAACCGTCCAGTACATTATAGTGTTATAGTACATTAAGAATGTCCATTATAGTTCCGAGTTTAAATGAAGACTGTTCAACGATAAGAATGAACTATAAAACTATTTTATTCTTTCTTGTAATTATACTATTGAGTAATAACCGATTATTGTAATAATTTCCTAAGAATTTAGCTACTGGTTCATTAGGTCTTTAGCATAGCGTAGTAATAATTCCCTTAAGTGACGTACGAGTGAGGTCGACCTGTTACGCCCTGTTCTACTGAAATTAGCTTTTCACATGCAAAACATACTTACGGAATGCCAAGGAGTTATTTTAAATGCACTTTTGTATTATAAGGATATATCCTTTTCACTTTCTTTGCTCGGTTTGTTTCATGGTGACGATAAATCTTAATTAAGTCGAATCATTAGAGCAGTTGCTAAAACACTTATCTTGCGAAGTGTACTTGGGTTGAAACAGTAACATTTTCATGTTAAGCTATTAATAAATATTTTAATGGGGTTATTAAAATTAAACTATTTATTTCAATCATTATTAGAAATATCTATCTGTCTGTCTGTTTGATATTTAAACACGCATACTAAAGTACTGCCTTCAAGATTTTTTTTTCTCCATCTGATTACGCTACTGACCTAGCAAGGTCTTAACAACTTCACCGGTCTACCTTCACGATAAAGCTTCTATTCATAAAGCATATCCTCGAGTAACATTTAGTCTTTGTTTCATTAAAATGGGTTAACTCTGTCAAAAATTATTGTAAATTTAATGACGATGCGACTTAAGTACCAAAGAAAAGTAAGGAAGTAAGTATATTAAGATGATTTTATTAATAACTTTTTTTTAAAATAAGGTTTTACCCGGACGAAATCGCGGCAACAGTTGTAAATAAATGTAGATTTAGACTACTAAAATAAAACGTTGTATGGATCGACATCATCTACGTGTTTTTGTGTACCTAATAATATAAATAGGTACTTACTACTTTTTAAATACAATAGCTGCACTGCTATTTATGTTCTAGAAAGGAAACTTAATCGTCGTATCTGATAATGTACGCCTGCTAGCCACCTGCTTGCCGGTTCACTACGAAGTATTTAACGTGTAACTTTTTAAAAGACACTGGTCTTAATGCTTTTAAATAAAATTGTATACTTTCATTATAAAAGTACTTAATTAGTTGTATCATCCATGTTCAAGACATATTACGCTTGCGATATTATTTTGTTGTGCTCACATTTTCCGATTCCCACGGGATCATCATATCAGCGTTTTAGAGACCTACTGCATGTACATAGGCATTTCCTCGAAGGAAGGAATGGGGTTCGAACCTACGGAAACGGAATTGGTATGCAACCGGACATACCGCTCAATTAACACGGAATCCTTAAGGTATGCATGCTGCCGAATATTACTATTAATTTAATATATTGGATCAATGCATAAAATTGTATTCATTTTTCATATTAATATTTATAGGTAGGTCTGACGCTAAGTGATCACCGCCGTCAATAAACATTAGCAACACCAGGGGAGTCGCAAGTGCGTTGCCAGCCTGTGTTTGGAGGGGAATTGGGAAAGACGAGGAGGGGGAGAGTGTAGGGGAGGTGAGCCTCCGATGCTCTCACTGATCGAACGAAACGCAACAATGCAAGCACTACTCCTTCATGTATGTTTTCTGTGAGATGGTGGTACTAGCTCGGGCTAGTCGAGCCATTCATGGCGAAACCAATAGAATATTATACAACAAAGTCCTTTGCCACGTCTGTCTGTCTGTTCGCGATAAACTCAAAAACTACTTAGCGGATTTTGATACGGTTTTCATCAGTAGATAAAGCGATCCACGGGGAAGGTTTAGATATATAATTTGTCAAGATTTTTTAATATCAGGTAGGGACAATGTCCGCCATACCTTAGTTATGAACTAAATCATTGAAACTGTAATCAATTTATGGTTTAGCGATATGTCTTTTATGCGATTTATTCTGTGAATACTTTGAATATTTGGTGGTTATTTTGGTTTCATAAATTCTAAGGTTAATCTTAGGCATTATTAAGTAACGTGAAAACTTGTTGAATTCTTATGAGTTACAGTATTGCATCACAACGTATTTTTTCTTGTGAAGTGGGGGGTGCAATTAATGCTTCTAAGCACCTAATTTTTTGCACTAATTTATATAAACTCAATTATCCGCTAAATTGTTGGTAGTGATCGTTTAATTCATTAAGACGTATACAGTAAGGCGGTGAACGGGAAAATAGACGACCACGGAAAACTTTCTTGTAAGGTAACCACGAATATATGATCTGAGAGATATTCTTAAATTAGTGATAAATATTTTTTTCTCGAACTGACTACGCTATCGACCAAGCAAGGTCTTAACAGCTTCAGCGGACTACTAAGGCGAGCGCTTAGGGTACTCAGCCGATTTTATTTGACAACTAGCTCAAGGATGCAGCACGGCACACCTCGGCTTGGGATGTTGCCTGATACGTGCAATTCGCGACCTATCTGAGCTGACCTAAGCTAGCTATTCATACATATATGAGTTCTTGGAACATATGTGTACCAAGCATACATACCTCAGCAACGCCTATATGTATTTCGTAGTCTGAAATAATTTTCTAAACTATTTCAGTTTGATAAGAGAAAGAAACAAAACCCTTCCACTTTCGTATGTAAGCGTGTATTCGTGCACGTGTGTGGAAGTGATACGTGTAATGTTGTTGAGCGCACTCAAGGGCTCCACGCCGAGGGGACGGATCTAGGATGAGCCGCTGCCGAAGTGGTATTAGTTATATCTGGTATCAGTGATAAAGAGTATGTACTTACTCAATGGTAATTACTTTCAAGTATAATTTAAATAATCTTAGAATCATTTTATATTTAATTCCATTCAAGAAAACGGGTAAAATATTTTGACTGACGCTGTGTGAGATAACTAATGTATTTAAAAATATACCCAGTATATGTATACTTATACTTGCTATTGATATGTAGGATTTTGCATTTATTAGTTTGTAAATCTTACTACCCTGATGACAATCTTGACTGTTTTCTTCGACAGAATTATGTATCATGTGGTAATATGAGCTATTCAGTAACATGTCGTAGAAAGTCTCTGTTATTTTATTACAAAAGACCTAAATAGTAGTTAAGGAAATACTGAATGGATAATTAAACAAATAAATATTTTAAAAGAATACAAAAAAAAATTTTCGCGTCATACTTAGGATAGTGCTACAATAAATTTATGTGTCTACTCGATGTCTAACTTATGTTTACCCAAACAAATTGGAGGAGTAGTATTTATATACACGCTTGTAAATTTGTTCAAGAATAGTTACTACAATTTATAATATAACTATCAATATTATATCATACCCAACGATCTTTGTTTAATTCCCGTACCTTTGTTAATTGTAATTAATATGCTAAGGGCGAACAAAAACATTGTGAGTAGATTAGAACTCTAGGAAAAGCTTTTATAGAATCGCTATATATGAAAAAAATGCAGACCTGTGTGTTTCTAGACGTTTGAAATTAAAAACGGGCTGTAAACTGGTGTGATAATTATGCCCATACCTTTTCTCGGGAAGAGGCCTTGAATCATTTACCCAACATTAATATCTAATGATTTTTTTTTCTCGAACTGAGAACGCTGTTGACCTGGAGAGGTCTTTACAGCTTCACCGAACTATTGAGACGAGCGCTGAAGGCACTCAGCCGATTTGGGATGTTTGGTACGGTTTCGTAATTCGAGGCGGATACCACTAACTGACTGGGATGATTCGCGGCTTTTCCAAAATATCTAGTAGTTAATGATTTTATGTACGTCCAGATAGTAGGCATCTCCAGGCCCCTGTGGAGATCCTCATTCCTAAGGTACGGTGAGGCACCGGTGGCTTTACGTACGAATCGGTTTTGAATTACTTGTAATCTATCGAAATTATATTGCGACATGTGTGCAAAAACGGGTGAACTATATGTTAGAATAGGATGAATACACGTCTTATATAACATAAGCTTATGTCTGGTGGACATCTTATTCTTGTGATAAATTATCGAATGTAACCGACCCATGACCATAGTGGCCCTGTTTCTGACTATTTCTGTGTGTTGTTTAAACGTGAGGCGTTTATCCAACGTGACTCCTAGGTATTTAATCTGATTGGCCCAAGGAATTTGTGTACCGTACAATTTAATAGGCGCGAGTTTCCGTTCATGCTTATTGGATATCGGGTCGAAAAATATCGCGGCGTTTTTATCGGGATTTACTTCTATACGCCATAGAATAAACCAATCACTGAGTGTGCTAACGGCTTTTTCGATGCGTGTCTTAAGAACTTTCGGATGCCAACCGGAAACGTAGAGGACTGTATCGTCAGCATAACAACCTACCTCTACTTTCGGAAGCCGAGGTAGGTCACTGACGAATAGATTAAAGAGTGTGGGTGCCAGAATGGATCCTTGAGGCACACCCGAGCGTATCGGGTGGGATGAGGATAATTCCCCTTCCACTCTATAGCGGAAGGACCTATCGGTGAGATAGTCGCGTAATATGTGAACTAACCAATCGGAGATACGAAACTGAATTAATTTAAGTATGAGCCCTGAATGCCATACCTTATCTAAAGCCTTCACGACATCGAAAAAGATTACTATTGAGCGTTTCGGATTAGGATTAGTCGGAAACGGATTAGGTTACGGATCGGCATTAAATTTCGAGAAAATGTACTCCGTGAGGCGGAACACTTGATTCGTACAAGAGTGTTCGGCTCGAAATCCGAACTGCTCAGGTGGTAAAAGATCTAACTCTGATATGGATGTCTGGAGACGGTTCAGAAGGAGCCGTTCGTACAGTTTACCTAACGTATCTAATAAACTAATAGGGTATCGGGAAGCGTAGCTTTTTTGCCGGGCTTGTGAACGCCTATCACTACGGCCTTCTTCCAGGGGGTTGGAAAATGACCCTGGGACATGGCCGCATTGAAGATGCAGACCAATAGAGCTATGATGCGATCAGGAAGGAGTTTCAGTACTTCGTTCCTGATCCCATTGGAACCTGGGTACCTCCTAAGCTTTAAAAGCTTGATGGCTGTGTTTGGTGAACACTGTTTTTCTAAACTCGCTGCGAGAGACTCCGCCTTGTCTAAACTATCGAACGCGGGAGGCAACCCGGCGCCTCTGTCGAGAGGGGTCATAGGAGTTGTCACGTCTGACTTTAATGATCGCACGAGCTTCCAGTACGCCAAGTGAGATGGCTGGATACTCTCCAGAAGCCTGTCCCATCTGTCGGCCCGGATCTCTGCGATAAGATCTTTAACCTGTTTGTGTAATAACCGTAAGCGATCGCGATTTTCAACAGACGGGTACGTGTCGTGAGCTCGTGTCGCGGCGTTCTTTTCCGTGATCAACGCTCCACGTCATCTGTGAGTATAAAGTGGCGATCATTCACCGCTTGTACCTCTTTAGAGGTCTCTTTGACGGCGGTCTGGAGATAGCTGACCAGGGAATCGATAGCCAGATCCGCGTCAGCTTTTGACACTAACACGTCCAGAATATTATCTAACAAGTTTGATGACGAGTTACCTCTGAGATAACGTTCGAATTTCGCGAGGCGCCTACCCGTGTTGTGGTGCGCGCGGTGCGGAGGGCGGCACCTGAGATGCGGGTGCAGGCGATACCGGGGCGCGAGAGTCGCCCGGCAAGCCCGGAAAGGCATGCATAGACATGGGAGGTGGAGGTGGGGGGCGCGCGGCGGCCACAGGCGCCTTGGGTGCCTGTCTCGCTTGACGAGGGCGTTGTGTGCGCGGTGCGCGGGGGCAGCCGCAATAATTCGCGGGATGTCCCGCGTTATCGCACAACACGCAACTGGGGGGTTCAGGGGTGTCGGGTGTACGCCCGCACTCCTCTGTTGAATGATCACCTAGGCACTTGACGCACCTAGGGCGGAGGTGACAGTTACGCGCCGAGTGGCCGTAACTTTGGCAGTTGTGACACTGCGACGGAGTATGGGTTTTTCGGGGAGGCTCAACGGTGATGCCGTTGAGGTTGCAAACGGAGGTCAGGCTAAATATAGCCTTACTCTCCTGAGAGCGATCTAGGAAGACCAAGACCATGTTGTAAGGGGCTCGAGTTCGTAGGTGGTACATTCGATGTACCTCTCTAACCGGGAAATTCTGCTCCTTAAGGGAGGCAGTCACGTCCTCGACCGAGATCTCGGCCGGAATGCGACGAATCACTACACGAAGGAGGCGTTCCTCCTCGAGAGTGAAGGTGAAGTAAACCAACTTGGCTTCCCGGAGGAATTTAGTCAGCTGTCGGAAGTCGTTAACCGAGGGGACCTTAACCTGGATTCCCGTCGGGGTATTAAGGGCGGACGTATAATTAATTTTTTGATTTTTTAAACTATTCGAAATGGACGTTCACTTTGACTTGTCCTGTATAGTAACCGGAGGCGGTACGCGGGGCTTATTGATCGCCGCTGCGGAGTCCGTAGCGCCAACTTGCGAGAGTAAGACGGGGTTAACTCTGTTCGAGCGCGGTATAGCCGTGACGGGTACCCGAACGCCATCTTTGTTGCGAACTATTTTTTCTGCCGGCCGTTTGGTACCCGGGTCGGAGTCGGAAGAGCGCGATCTGCAGTGGGGGCGCCTCCAATATGTAACGGTTTTGAAGTCATCGATGTCTTGCGTAGAAGGCGCGGAATTCGCGGAAGGTGCGTGAGAGATGCGGCAGGCGTGACCGTGTCTAACTCCATTTCGGATCCGGCCTCCGAGCTGGAGCTCAGCAACTGTCCTCTATCCGCCTCGTTCAGTGGTGACTCCGGTGATTCCGAGATCTCACATGTATCAGCAACTGCCATACGGAATACATACTGAATATTATACGTGAACGGGAGACAATGACGCGCTAGAATGGCGTCGACGACGCTTTCGTCAACACCATACGCTAATAAGTCGTCGCGGAGTCCTAACACGAAATCGTTTTTGAGAGCCATTTCGTGGCCCGAGGGGGACGCGAACCAACCTCCCTGCCAGGCAGGGGGACAAGCCGAATCGGTTAATTACGGGTCTATCCCGGAAGCGGATCAAGAGGGCTGTTTAAAATGAACCAGAAGAAGAAAGCAATACAGGAAATACGTTAACGAGACAGGCAAGGTAAATATTTTGCGTAGATATAGAACAAATAAACAAATGGATAACTAAACAAATAAATAAAGTTATAAAGAAATGACGACTAAACTACATAATAGATAAACTAATGAGTAAACAAATAAATGTACCAATATAATATAATAAACAAAGCAATAAATAAATACAAAGGAAGGGTCTCACTCAATTTCAGGAAAAAGAACGCAGGTGTTATGCAGATGCGGTGCACGTGTGCGCTACGTCAGCCGGATCTGCACTTCACGGTGAAAGCCGAACACTGACGAAGTAATAGCGAAGGCTATACTGTATACACTGTATCACAATAATTGCGAAAATCGAGATATCGCTCCGAGCGCGTGGACACAATCATTCCCGGCCACGTCATTATCGGAATTCACAGCTTATCTAATGAAAAAAGAGACTGAATTTAACTAAACGATGTGTTAACGCTAATTCAAGCGAGTGTTTCCCGCAGTACATGTGGGCTAATCTGCGCCCTGTGGCGTGATGCAGCTGAGTCAATGGGGGTGCGAGTGGTTGGCGAGATAGTGGCGACGGCTACGCGAACGACACACAACAAACACCAAACGCAAAGAACAAGCATACCAAATGTTTTTTTTTTTTGTAAAAGCAAAAATTGCAATAAAGTATGTTTGTAAAAAACA
Source organism: Antheraea mylitta (assembly GCA_014332785.1). Classification (NCBI taxonomy): domain Eukaryota; kingdom Metazoa; phylum Arthropoda; class Insecta; order Lepidoptera; family Saturniidae; genus Antheraea; species Antheraea mylitta. The sequence continues at coordinate 913,564 of JACEII010000134.1, forward strand.
CGATGTAATTTTATAAGCTCATATTAACTAGTCAATATCTATATACAACACTTATACATTCGTGGTAACACGCAAAATGTACTAATACGTACTAACACTAATTTAAACTGCTAAGTCACCTACCCTAATTAGCGCTTCACGTAAAATAGTCTTCAACTATTACCATTTATAACTTTCAGGAATACTGTTGGCAATGAGCTAAGTTGCAGAACATTTGACATTGACAGAAGTGAACAAAACGTTACAACTTCCGAATTGTGTGGTCACCCTAAAAGTAACGTTGACCCGGAAAATTAACTCCACCCAAACCGGCACTCGCACCCACGGGTGGCGCGTCGGTAAATTTCAAGGCGTGTTCACGTTCTAGAGTTTGTGAAAGTAAATAAGTTTTTCGTAATTTTAGAAGAAATAGGTAATTAGACTAAAACATTATAGCAGTATATTTATTTCTATTCCAAAAAAAAAAATACAATTTGTAAATACAATTATAGATGTTTTTAACAGATTTTTGTGAAGCATATGTTTGCTATCCTAATATTATTTTTACTTTATTTCAATGTTTTGTCATATTTACTTTGGATCCAAATGACGTTGCATACGATAAAGATAAAAAAAAATTAATTATATAGGTTTATTGTACCAATACTCTTGATATTAATGACCAATAATAGTAGACCATCGTTTTAACTTTGTAGTCACGCATAAATTGTAGTTTCTAACAAACTTTTGAAATGACTGGTATTTATACAAAATTGGTATGTATGAAGACAAATAATTAATCAGTAATTACAATATTTACTATATTGTCTAAATGTAAATTTAAGTACAATACGGTTTTGTGAAATTTAACTAATAAAAACACCTACGAAAACTTAAATTTCCCGGTATCAAAATATATATCCATTGTTGAGTGTAGAGAATATATAGTTGACATGTAAATAGGTATGAGTTGTATTATTTATTAGACGAAAGTACAGATGCTCTTAAAATTAAAAATGGAATACACAAATTAGAAAAAAATTACAATTATTTTAAATTGTATCTACAAATGTAAATTATATCTACATTGTCTATCTATATATATAATAAGAATGTAAAGCTAAGGTGTCTGCGCTTTTTCGAGTTTCGTGAAAAGAAATGTTGCATTTAGGAATATCTAATAAAATATATTTCAATTATTTTTTAAATGTCTGTTTGTATGAACACGCATCACTGCTAAAGTACTGGGTTCACAATAAAACTACGCTACAAACATATTTCCGAGAATAACTTTGTCTTTGTTTCACTAAAATCGGCCCACTCTACCAAAAGTTATTGTAATTTTAATGACGACGGTGTAAGTACGAGAGAAAAATAGATATGCAAATGGATTTAATACATTCAAATGATAGTATTTATCACTGTTTAATATAAGTTTTGTAGGTGGTAGAGCCACGATGAAGCTATTATTGTTTTCAGCATGAATGGGTCGGCTCGTCCGGGGTAGCACCACCCTCTGACTGAAAACCGACGCGCAATAAAAGTGCTTGCATTGTTGCGTTACGTTCGGTCAGTGAGAGCGCCGCAGACCCATCTCCCCTCCCCTCTCCTCTAACCCCTCTCCCATTCTCTCCTTTCCCCCAAACACAGGCTGGCAACACATTTGCGACTCCTCTGGGGTTGCTAGTGACTATGGACGACGGTGATCGCTTAAAAACAGGTGACCCTCATGTTGGTTTGCCTCCTATATGATATCAAAAAAAAAAGGTTCTTCGCAAACGAAGTCACGGGCACAGCTAGCAATATTTATGTTGATAAAAATATAGTGTTAGATATCCATAAATCAAAATGCTTTATTACTTTTTCACATCTTCTGAAGCTACACATTTGTTTTGTATATGATATACATGTGTAATTCAGACGAGACACTCTTTTTGGGAACGAAAGATTTATATGCAGGGTCTCATTTTATGGCTTGCGTTTGTTACGTGCGGCTGTTGTGGGTATATCTTTTTATTCTGAACCCTTTATCATTTATTTTGTTCTTGAGTAATGTTTAAAACAGATTAAACAATGTTAGATGTATGTAGACTTCTATGAAAAGTATTTAAACCAATATCTATCCTAAAGTATCATCTTTCTTTTTTATAATTAAAATAAAAAAAGATCTGCCGTTTGTGCGCCTGTCACGCAAACACTACTAGATAAGCTTCAATCATTTTTTTATTTCAAAGATACTTGATCTCTACCTGAAAAAATAATCGCAGTATAATCTCATTAATCCGACACTATTACAAACGGGAGGGTGCCGGATTATTGCAATGTTCGGATTACTGGATTATTGAAAAAGTCATAGGGAATGAATAAAATAAAGCATTTCATAGAGGGAATAAATGTTTGTAATGTATTAAGTAATTTCATAGTATTAAAATATTCCTTAATTGAGGTCTGCTTTTGTGCAACTTGTAGTCGTTGCTTAAAAACTTTTTCTCGCATGTCGCGAAGAATTATATCCTAATTATTGGACGTGCCGATCTATCTACATACCGGATTAGTGAGATTATACTGTAGAACAATATTTTCAATTTACTAATGTTCTAAAAAACTACAGTTTTTAGGATTGAGTTTTCTAGCCTTGGAAAAGTCATATTGTGTATGGTGCTTATGTTATCTCCTCTGTGCATAAAATATAGTACCTGGGTGACCGAGGCCTAGCTCGGTTCTTTAAAAATCATTTTTAAATTAAAATAAACTGTTAGGTTTGCTTCACTAAATTAGAATTTTTTCACATAAAAAAATTATAAAAAAATATATTTCAGTTATAATTATAATAATAAAATTAGTTATTTATTATAATAATAGGAGTTGGGTGTACCGTTTTTTTTAAACAATAGGCTGAATAGTTGCTC
>JACEII010000134.1:916461-953603 GCA_014332785.1 Antheraea mylitta
TCCATAGTCTGTACCATGGACAATATAGACTTTTAAAAATAAAAAAAGAGGAACATAAATATTTCAATAAATACAATATTAAGTAATTGAAGTTTAAATGATCTTCATTTACATTTATTTATTTAGAATAAATTGTTACGTTTGCCTTACAAAATTATCATTTTACAAAAAAAAAAAAATTACATTCGGATTCGAACTTTTCGAAGAAACCAAGTTCCACCTGAGCTATTTTTATTTTGACAGCGGCGGCGAAATTTACCTTTATATCCCAGCTATATTTTTTCATTGCCTGAAATCTCAGCTAAAACAGTTTTCTATGAATAAAATCTAGCTAGATCGATTTATCGTCCCCGAAACTACTTAAATACTAATTTTCACGGGAATAGATGACACCGTTTCCGAGATCCTGAATATATACAAGAATTGCTCGTTTAAAGGTACAATTACGAAGGTAAGATTGTTACGTAGTGACGTCACGGTATAACCTAGTTGAGAATAACGTCCAAATAAGTTCAATGTTTCTCATATTTATTTATTAACAAAGTAAAAAATTACTCACATTGAGAACTGCACCGGGTGTAGTGAAATTTCTGTAAGGCGGTTTTCTATCTCTAATGTATTGAAAGATCTTGGTTCCCTGTCGTAGGAATACGACTTTATCGAGGAGATGCGGCGGAACATCGTGGACACAACGCAGCCGTACGGAGCCACCCCGTGCTGCCCAGCGCTCCATTAGCAATTCCACGCGTACCTCAGTATGGTCCCGTACTGGAAAATAGAGTAAAATAAACTTTAAACAACATTATACACTATAATTAAGCAGTCAAGGTCTATTTTAGTACAAACATTTTAAATCTCACTGAATTAGTTGAATTGGTAATTAAGGGTTTATTTATGAAAACTCGGCGAACGATTGCATTCTACCTGATAGACCGGCAACTTTCATTGAGTATAGGAATCTGTTGACAATAGCCTTCGTTATGACGGCGCGGCGTTTAAATTATAACATTGAAAGGTAATAGGTAGCTAGAAATATATTGGATAATTTTGAGAAATGACAAATAAAAGCGAGTATTTAGGACTAACATTTATACTAAAATAGGACAGGATGCCTTAATGTATTGCACGTTGTTATAATAAGTACCTGGACGACCGAGCCTAGCTCGGTTTTTTAAAAACATTTTGTAATCAAATTAAATTGTTGGGTTTGGCTCACAATATTAGTTTTACAGAAAAAAATATTTTTTTTTTAGAAAAAAAAAATTTAGAAAAAAGACATCTGCTGTCACTCGGATTTGAACTGGGGTTAGACGGATTTTCGAAGCAGCCGATTTCCATCTGAGATATTTCTGTTTTGACGGAGGTGCAAAAATTTACCTTTATATTCTAGCTATATTTTTTCATTGCCTAAAAACTCAGATAAAAAAGTTTTCTATAAATGAAAGCTAAATCAATTTATCGTCCCCGAAACCATCTATATACTAAGTTTCACGAAAACTGTTGACACCATTTCCGAGATCCTGAATATAAAAAAATATAAAAGAATTGCTCGCTTAAAGGTATTAGATATATTTTTTTCAGATCTCCATATATATTTTACTACATCTCTAAATAATTTATATACTAGAATTACTTAAGAAAACATTTATGAAGCAACATTTTATTTTATATATCTCCTTCAATATGGATATACAATTCAATATAACAAAGCCAATATAAACGGGCGACAGTTCACTAAACCTGCAATCACTTGCAGAACGCTGCTCGTACAGTCTCGTATCGAGTTCATCACGTATGCAGCTCGTTTGAACACAATTGCATGAAATTCATCAGTGACGTTTTCCAAATATCGCATGTGCTTTATTGTCGTATCAGCTTCAAAAGCACTCTGAATTCGATTTTGTGTTAGTCTTTTCATAAACTGATTGCCTTTTGCAAACAAGTTATTCAAAGGCAGCATGAGTAAAACATTGGAAAGGGAGTTTTTGCCGGATCTTAGTTTGTCATGTCGTGGATTTTATATTTTATTCATAATCTTGTGATATTTGACTCTATATTTTGTAAATTTGGAGCTGTTTTACGTAATATAGTTAGCTTATTGTGTATAAGTGAATTGAATGGAAAATAATACCACGCACCATGAAATTCCGAGATGCCTCAAAAACTCCCTGGAAGGTTTTAACATGGGATCCACCTTCTTGTTAGAATGTTGAAATAATCAGACGGCGCTTGTAATATTATTCTGCGGAGCCAAAACAAGAAAAAGAAGAAGAATATTGAAAAGATTCATTTCTATATGCTTGCAAAATCATGGAAACCTATGAGCTACTATGCTAAGTGTAACTAAAAGATTATCCGATAGAAATGTATTAACCGAGTGGTACCGATAGGTATTCCCTGTATGTACTGTGAGTGGTAAAGACAAATATTTATCTCTTATTTGAGTGTTACTCAAGTTTCAGTATTAGAAAATATCAGCGGATTTTCATATCAACAAAACGACAAAATACGGAAGTAAATGAAGTTCTACATTTAGTACAGTCGTTATTACGTTTGGCGTCAACAATTTAGTAAACTATTATTGTACCGTACAATATATCTTTTTACGTACATATTTTATCACTCAAACCTTTGTTTACATACTTCTAGTGTTTTCAAGAAGAGTCAAATGATTTAGTTGGCATAATTTCATTTAGAATTACATTTATTTGTATCATTTTATTTATTGAAATATACACTATATCATAATATAAAATAATACATTCATATTTATCGAACAAATCAAACATAACTGAAACCAAAGGCAAATAAAATCGTTGAATATTCTTGTAAAAACGTTACTCGTTTCGATGTTAACAAATCGTATTACTAGTAACATTGCTAAATGTCTTTAATACAATTTTGTTTTAAATTTGGTATATAGTAATGTCATTTGATATTTCTATCTCAAAAGTTATCCGGGACTTTTGAAAATTGGTGATTTTACAGAATTCGGTGTGCTATTTCCGAATTTCAAATTGTCACCTCGTGTTTCTGTAGCTTACGCCGCCATATTGGAAAAATGGCGCCTAATAGAAGGTTTTTGAGAATATTTTCTTTCTAACTCAGAGTAGTCCGATGAAGCTGTCCTTGCTAGGTCAATAGCGTAGTCAGTTAAAAAAATCCTTTCTAACTGGTTTTATGATGAAAATACTAGAGAACATAAACTAGAGAATATTTTCTCTAGATACAACATTTTTTTAACGTAGTAACAACTTTTTTCGTAAAATCAATAGTTTTGGCGTACGAGTGCCGTTTACGAGTGCCATAAACGGTGTGTACTATATAGTATTAGACACCTGGTAAATTTGCCCTGCGACCGCTCTTAAAGTATTTACGATACTGGTACTCAATTTATTATTTGCATTTTTAGGGTGGCGACTCAGATAGTTACAATACTCGTACATAGAATATTTTATTTTGACGTATTTTGAGTATTCTATGTAAAACTCCAGATAACGCATTCAATTGCCTTTATCTGAAGAGCTTTGTTACACGAATTTAACAAGTAACTCTTGGCTCGAAACGAAAATCCTGTGTCCTTTTTTATGACTTTTGTCACGTTTTACAAAAATTGCTTTGGCTCGATTCTATTTACAGGACCGAACAAAACAAACAAGGGAAAGATTTTCCACGAACCTACATTTGTACAATTGCGTCTTACATATTACTTTAGAAAGATTGTGAAATTAGCACAAAGAGAAAGAAGTTTATTAGAGCGAGGAAAATTATACTATTTATTATTATACCAATTTTAAGTGTGATTTTGTTTAACTGATTTATTATATACGTATACCAGTTTTCTTTATTTCATACATCGAGTTTATCGTAAGAGATAATTGTTATGTCACCATGTTTACAATACATTTTGATTTTAAGTGTACTGTTCTGTTTCTAGTACTTGTAGGGTACCACATATGCTAGATTATGTTTGTTTGCTTGTGTGCTAGGTTTGTTTAGGTAGGTTACGTAGGTTTGTTTTGTTTCTCGAAAAAGGAAGAGGCTAGTATGTTCGGTTGTATGTTTTTTTTGTTAGTTGGTATTTTCGACAATTGTGAATCGATCTTAATGATTCTTTTTTTATTTGAATCGGTTATACTCACAGGTGGTCCCATATGAATTTAAAGGAAGGGGTGAAATATCGTTTATTTGATTTTCACCAACTTCGCCTCTATGTATTTTCGTCAAATTGGAACCGATTTCAATAATTATATTATACTCAATAGAAACCAGATATATTTATGGACACTAAAAATGTAAAAATAATAAAATAAATTTAAATAAATAAATACACCGACTTTGATGGGAAGAACCAATAAATCACTAAAAACGTAACTCTAAATATATTATTATGTAGCATAAATACCAATATTTTTTATTTAATTTTGTTAATCTAATTATTTTTTGCTTTTTAGTGCCTTATTGGTTTTTCACATCGAAGTCGGTTTTTTTTTGCTATTTTTTCTAATGTGCCATCCCAATTAATGGTCCAATGCGATATAGTAACAGCTCCGCTTAATATGATGCGTTCTCTTGAATATTTTTTGTTTTATATGCTACAATCAGATTTCAAAGAGGGACAAGACTATGAAATATAATGTGCAATCAAGTGAAATATTTGTATTCTTCGTGGAAAACCGAGCATCCTCCTCGCGTGTCATAAACCATTCCTTCTATTTTATGTTTTGCACGTTTTATGATTGTCACTGTAATTTTGTAACTTTAGATGGTACGTCACGGTACAATCATGAATATTAATAATAGAATTTATTATAACTTCGTTCTCGTGAAAATGATTATGTTGATTAATGGGAAATACATGTATTATCTGGATCAGTTGTAGGCAAACTTTTGTTTTCTCAAGTAATTATCATCCTCGACTTCATCCCCGTGAAATTCGGCAAAAAAATTCACGGGGTACCTACTGAAAATGTCTTAATTAGCTTATTACGATATCGCGGGTACCCTTTTCAAAAATAAAAGTAGCCTAAATAACTCGTTATAACATCAGCTATCTATCAATGAAAGTTACGTCGAAATAGGTTCAACTGTTTCGGATATTAGTTGGACCAAAATAAGGAATAGGCGAGAACTCATTTTTTACTATAAGTAGTTATATTTTTATTTAATAAAAAGCTGTTATTTTGCTATTACAAAAAGATACCTTAATTCTATTTATTTGTATAGATTATAATTTGCACATTATTTTGCTCGGCGATTTCAAGCTACCATCGTCAAATTGTTATATTATTATTTAGTCACTATGCTATGTTGGTCAAATCATAGTTCGAAAACGAATTTAAAAACTCCTCTAGCACTGCCACTACAAATCTAGTATAAATCAGTTCAGGCGTTTCAAAGATTACTATCAACAGACAACATACACTTTAATTATATCTATGTCTATCGGTAAAATAACACGTCATATTTAAAGTAGTAAGTGATTAAGCAATCTAACTTTATATAAGGTGGGCGCTTCTGCTTACAATCTATTAACAATTCACAAAACCACAATTCTGAGGTCTACCAATGATAGGTCGAGTGCCCTTGACTCTGAGAATTTAGTTGAATGTGCTTACGGAAGAAAGAAAGAAATAAATACTTTATTGTTGGAACAACCATATAAAAAAATAAAAATAAATAAACAAGTTAAAAAAAAAAAAAAAAAAAAAAAAACATTTGAAAATAAAAAATAATTGTCCAACAATTGGCGAACCCATTCAGCAAAAATGTGTAATATAAATGATATTGCAGCGCTGATTCTCGATGGGAGATTTTTTTAAATCGGACCAGTAGTTCCTGGGTTTACCGCCTACAACATCACAAACTCACAACGTCCCGAATTCACAAACTTTACCTCTTTATAATATTAAATATAGAGGATAAAACGAAAGAAAAATGTCCGGACGAAGAGTCAGCAGAATAATAATAATAATAAAAAAACATTATTATAATTTTGTTGTTAAAAGAATTTTTAATATCGTGTTTGTAAACGAATTACTTGACTAACGAAAATATTAAAATAGACTACGTATATAGTCAGAGTGGGTAAATTTCCTAGCGTGATCGTACTGACGTAATAACATTGTCCTGTCTCTAGTAGTAATGTTAATTTCAGCCAATTTTCTGCCCACTAGAATTGGATATTTGTGTCATGTGTTAGTGACAAACGGCAAGAGTACGTTTAGGTGTATACTGGATAGTGACAAATTTGCGGCCACTGTCCGCCGGAACGAGGGTATTACGCCATTTCTGCCCTATAATCTAACATTAGTCACCATTACTGACTGTTGTTGCTGTTTTAAACAGTGTCTTGTTTATTAAACTTTGCGTTTATTAAACCCGAATAGTTACGAGTTTAGTAAAAATTATTTTTTGTGGTCCCAGTTGTTAGTAAATTTATTAAACACTTTTAACTTGTTGTTATGTTTAACTTTAAACCATTTTTATAGTAAAACGGACTTTGTCTGCGTGTTAAGTACAGTACAATTCAAGAACAATGATAACTAATAAAAGATTAGCAATATAACGTTGATAGTAAACTTATCATTGTAACTTTTCTCTGCTCCTTGTACACTTGATGATCCCTCAATGCGACTATTGGAAAAGAGCATTTTTGTTAAGGTTTTTGTATTATCTATACTAATAATTCTATTCGTTTCCTTTTCTCTTTATATGTGAGCGATTTTCTTTTAAATTAATCGATCGATTTTTATGATGTTTCATGTTGATTTTTATAAACCTGTGGGAAGGTATTAGTATATGTAAAAATATTGTGTGTTGACTTATACAATATTAATTATTTTATTTTATGTTGATGTCAAAGATTTTGTATAGGTATATACAACTCTAATGTGCCTATTAAAAAGATATTATACTACAGAATAATACGAAGTTAATGGTTACATATTAATATTTTTTTATTATGAGTGATTTAAGAAACATAACTTTTAATATATTCAAATCACTGACAAAGTAAATATCTACATATTATTATTATAAAAAAGGAAATTATGCAGTTTAACGTTTTATTGGATACTAGCTTCTGCCCGCGACTTCTTCCGAGTGGAACAACGCTAACACGCAGGGGAAGCTCTCAAAAAGGAAAAAAAAAAACATTTTGAAACATTCTTTATTGGTGCTTCGCTCCTATTGGTATTGACGTGATGATATATAGCCTATAGCGTTCCTCGAGAATTGTGCTATTTATTTAATCGGTTTAGTAGATCCAGATATTATTACCCCTACAATTTCACAAATTTTAACTGTTTATAATATCAGTATAGATGCCCCTTATTACAAGCAACGATAGCATGTATATTAAACATTATATTATCATTTATATTAAATATAGTATTACATTTACTAATTGATAAATACAAATATTACGCCAAAATATATTGGCAAAGACGAAAAGAAAAAAGGTATAATAAAAGTAATAATAATTTTATTTTATTTAAATTTAAGTAAAGAAAATTCGATTTCTTAATATTCATATTAGTGTCGAAGAAAATGTCACCATTGTCTAAGGTACGTTTAGATGTAAAGTTATGTAATATTTATTTACTTGTTATATATTACTTTACATCACATTTAACACATAATTAATTTTGATATCTAAAAGCATGTAGTGCCAATTACAAAGTTATAATTATTACATTTTATTTTGTAACTATATTCAATTAATAGTAATGTATACTTAAGTTAACGCGTTCTAGACTTGACTGTGACTGGGATGTTAAGTGATCTTGTATTTATGTGAGTTAATGTGTAAATGTATCTGATTCCTGTTCGATACTTTATTGTACCAATATTATTTTGTTTTGGAATTGAGTTTCTGGATAAAAATGTTCCGGTTACGCTGAAATAAATCTTTATAATTTTTTTTTGCTTCTTATTCTTCTGTTCTGCAGACTCTTGGTCCGATTTTCTTTGCATTCACTTTCGTTTTTTTTATTGTCTGCGTGAAAAATCGTATCTGAGAGCAACTATTGGGTGTTTTTTATTTATTTTGAATTAACTCTTTACTATTTTAGAGTGGATTTTTTAATGATGTTATTGCCTTTATGGCGGTTTTATTATGACCCTTCATGGCCATTTTTAGATAATAATTCACAAGGTACCTCGCTGGAGCGTTCACGGTTCGATGGATGAACCTACTAACCGCGTCGTCATCTATATAATGGAACTTCGTGTCATACACAATATCTCTGTCCGTTTTAATAATATAACTTTTAAAGTTTTTTAAATTCAATATCATAATTAAACTTATTAATGATATCTTCCTATGCTCCTATAAATATCCCACTGAGAAGTCATACGAATTCCAAAAATTTTGGACCGGCGGACTAGATTTGGGGTGTAAGGGGTGTCGAATAACATCATAAGACTTGAGACACCCAAGCCAACCTCACCTGCACGTGGTGCACCCTGCTGAATAACGAACGAGGCAATGGCGATAGCGGGGTGGTAGGGTTTTACAGCCCGACTGGGTCGCAACCACCATGCATATGGCGAAAAGGCCCGTAATAGTGATTCGCTTCTACGGGTCACGTTTCGGGATCAGCCTGTGCATATCCAGCTTATTACAGGCCGGCATGATAGTGGCGACCGGCGATGGACAGTGTGTCAATCGGTGGTCGCTATTATTTTTGGATTGTACTGTTCTTACCATCAGGCATAGTGCAGTCACTTTGCCGTGCTACAATAAAAAAAAGATTTAACTAGCATAAGTATTCAACCAATACGACCTATATGCTTATTATTTATATGTGGCTATTAGATACATACATCTTATTTATGGATGTCTGTCGAGAATGCACTAAACGTCTCTTAACCTGTTGCTTATGCATACTTTCAAGAGAATCATATTTCTTCACGTCTAGACAGAATAAATTAGAACGTTACCAGAGCATTTTATTGTTATTATTTTACTACAATTAATTTATTTTTGCGTGTGACTGAATATCTGTTTTAATTGACTAAGCCATGTGTTCCTATATCATTTAATATCCTAATCACTTTGTAACATAAAAGTATATCTACTAACTAGATAGTATTTTTCCTTTTTCTTTGTAAATACAGATGTATTCAGTACATATCCCACGTTTGCATATGTTCAACAGCCTACTGGTATACGTTAAAATGATTTTTCTTTTCTTGCAACAAAGATTATGCTATAAAATAACCTTATATAATTAAATTTTAGTAAATTAATACAAAATAACATTAATTTATCTTTTTTAATATTGTTTTATGTCATAGGAGGCGAACGAACAGGCGGGTCATCTGATGTTAAGTGAATACCGCGGTCCATAGACACTTGCAACATCAGGGGAGTCGCAAGTGTGTTGCCAGCCTGTGTTTGGAGAGAAGGGATAAGGAAAGGGCCTGGAGAGAGGAGCGAGATGCGGGGAGGTGTTCCTCCGGCGCTCTAACTAACCAAAAGAAACGCAACAATGCAAGCACTGTTACTTCACAACGGTTTTCTCTGAGAGGCTGGTAGTACCCCGGGTGAGCCGGCTCTTTTACAATTATATTCTAAGATAAATATTAAGTCTTTTCCTATGCAATTGCCGTTTTGTATGAAAAAATTTAAACGAATTTTTTCCATGTATTTTTTATTTGTATTAATCGAAGTATTCACCCATGCAATCAATGCATCTTTGCCAACGCAGTGGCAGTTTATTGATGGCCTTCTTAAACAAATCAGCTGGACGGGAGGCAACAAATTTTTCAAGGGCATTTTGTACTGCCTCTCGGGTATTGAATTTTTTTCCCGCCAAGGAGTTATCCAAATTCTGAAAAAAGTAGTAGTCTGTAGGCGCAAGGTGTGGTGAGTAGGGCGGATGTCGGAGAACTTCCAACCCCAGTTCTTGGAACTTGGAGACCGTCTGCCGTACATACTGCGTTGTCGTGCAGGAGCAGCGGAGACGAGCGATTGATCAATGCTGGTTGGAGATGTGCCAGCTTCTCCATCATTGTGTTCAATTCTTCACAGTACACATCCGCAGTAATGCTCACCCAGTTTGGTAAGAAACTGTTATGAATCAGACCGGCCATAGACCACCAAACAGTGACCATCCCTTTTCTAGGGGTGTTTTCGTTTAGGGCATTGTTTAGGTGCTGAACCAGGATCCAACCAACTTGCTGAGCGCTTGCGATTATCAAACAGAATCCATTTTTCATCGCAGGTAACAATGCGGTTCAAAACTCCTTAATTTGTGTCTCTGTTGAGGAGTGCAAGGCACGTCTCTACGCGTACTTCGCGCTGGCGATCATTGAGTTCGTGGGGCACCCATTTGTCAAGTTTTTTACGTTGCCAATTTGATGCAAATGAAGCAATATTGTTATGACGCTAACTTCGAAAGCTGCTGCTAATTCAGCCGTAGATTGTGTATTATCAGCTTCCATAGTCGCCTTTAATTCGTCATTGTCGACCAAAGTTTTCGGACGACCGCGAGGTTCATTTTTCAGGTCGAAATTTTCAGAACGGAAGCGCACAAACCAATAATAGGTTGTGCATTGGTTTGTAGTGTTAGCTCCGTAAACGTCGTTGATGTTGCGTGCCACTTGTGCCGCGTTGCTGCCACGACGGTACTCATATTCCATAATTATCCAAATTTTTAACGATGGATACGTTGACAAAAAAGATTGAAATGCGATGAAAATGTAACACTAATCAATAAACAAATACCTAATATTGGAAAAAGAATTCCATGTTTTTAAAATAAAAATTAATTTGAAATTAGAATTCTTAGCCAAACCAAAATTATTTTGATTTGAAATGGCCAGTACTGCAAAACGGCAATTTCATAGGTAAAGACCTATTATTTAGACTTGATAAACGTATAGTGTTACATCTCAAAATCGTTCTACGTATCGTAGGGTTAGGGCAGTTTATGTACTGTTTTTTTTTTTTTTTTAATTATTAAAGGCTTAGTCGCCTTCGCGACTATATCGCCTAAGTAAAATACAACTCTATAACAATAACAATGACATTAATTTAACAATATCTTACATTAATTTTGTACAATTCCCTGGCATCTTTCGAAGTAGGGTTAGACAATAAGGAATTGCACATACCGATGTTGAACGAACCAGGAGCATTAAGCCGGGATCTAATATCTTCGCTTCGAACACACTCTGCCAGGATTTGGTGCACATCATCGATGACCCCGCAACTCTGGCAGAGTGGTGATGAAACTTTACGCATCATAAAGGCGAACTTTCTACATGGGATGTGTCCTGAGCGTAATCTCATTCCTGTGATTGCCTCCCGACGGCTAATTGTAATGTCATCTATCCATGGTGATCTTAGGGGATGTGGCTGAATCGTTATGTACCATATTCCTTTTGTTTTAGAACGCTCATCAAAGTATTCCTTCTAATGCGAGTAACAGCTATTTTTAAGTACTGAGCATACATCCATGTATGTAGGCAAAATATTAATAGGAGCACCTTCAGAGGATCCTTCTCTAGCTAAAAAATCAGCTCTTTCATTCCCAGATATACCTATATGAGAAGGGATCCAATTGAAAAACAATTACTTTATTCTTTGCTTCGAAATCTAGTAATTGCTTCAAAATAGTGTAGGCTATCGGTATTCCTCGAAAAGTCGAGGTATATCGAGCTACATGTTGAAGAGCCCTTTTTGAGTCGGAAAAGATTAACAATCTTACTAAACTCAGTTGACTGTGCAAATGATAAGGCTTCTGCAATTGCTATCAATTCTGTGTGCATAATTGAAATTTTTTCATTAATTTGAAATTTCATAAGAGTATTGGAATTTGACTCAAAAAATGCAGCTCCTAAATAATTACCATCTTTAGATCCGTCAGTGTATATTTTGACAAAATTTTTATAATGGTTATCTATGTATTGAAGACAGATATCTTTTATTTTAACTATATTGTATTTATGCTTAGGTTTCAAAATACCATCTACATTTAGTTTAATTATATTGTGCAAATCGATACTATCTACCCAAGTGTGTAAAGTGAACATTTCATGTTTTATACTAGTTTGAATTAGAGTATTTTTATATTGAGAAAAAATTGAGGCTAATAATGGTTTTTTCTTGTTACGCCAATACAGTGATTGGAAACAGGATGCCAATTCATCTAATATATTAGTAAGGTTAGTTTTTTCGAATGACCTAAATTTAAATAGAAATTTTCCAGTTAAGTATTTTCGTCTAAGATGCAATGGACATATGTTCAATTCGCTTTCCATAACATGGATTGGAGTACTTTTAATGAAGCCCCCGATAATTCTCATGGCCTGATTTTGAACTTTTTCAAGTTTGTAAAGGTTCATCTGAGCACTATTATCATATAGAAAGCTCGCATAATCAATTCGACTGCGTATAATATTAAAGTATAAACGAACTAGATGTTTTGGATGAACACCCCAATTAGAACCGGCTAATGCTTTAAAAACGTTTAGAAAATTAGAGCTAGATTCTGCAACTGCATTGATATGTTTACCCCATTTTAGAGAACGATCCAGCCACATTCCCAAGTATTTTACTGAGTCACTTACCTGTATCGAGATATCTTTTATTTTAATATCTATATTATCTCTATGTATTCCTCTTTTAAAGACACAAATATGACTTTCTTTGCCGAAATATCTAAACCTAAATCACATAACATAATTTAAGCTTCGTTAAGGGCAGTTTGCAGGTGAATAATTGCTTCAGAAGTATTACCACACACTTTATATAATACGAAGTCATCAGCATATTGGAAAATACAAACATTTCTGATATGTTTGCATATATTTGCAGTAGCTATGTTAAAAAGCAAGGGGGATAAAGGATCTCCTTGGGCTAATTAGTGCTTCTCATAAAAGTATGCCCTTCTGACTGAATCCTAATGATTCTATCTTTAAGAAAAGACCATAAATATTTGCAGATTTTAGAACCTAGGTTTAACTTATTTAAATTACTTATTAGCACCGGAATATCTATATTATTGTATGCATTATCAATATCAATAAAACAGCTAAGAGTTACAAAGTTTTTTGAAAAGCCCTTTTGAATTTGTAAGACTATTGTACTAAGATTATTATAGCATGAACGAGCTTTTCTAAATCCAGTCATATTTTCATCAAAAACGTTATTGCTTTCTAAAAACTATTCAATACGTTTACCAAGAATAGAGTGGAATATTTTACATGAGCATGACATAAGGGCAATCGGACGTATTGAAGAAGAATTAGTATGGAGTCGCCCTGGTTTAGGAATAGGAACAATAAGAATATGTCGCCACTGATCTGGCACAAATCCATTTTGTAAAATATTGTTGTAAATACTTAAAAGGGCATTTATTGCACTGTCAGGTAATTTTAACTCTTAGGTTATTCTTATTGGACCAATTTGAATTATGGGCATTTAGATCCCCTAAAATTAAAGACTTTCTCGAAGCTATAGAAAAAATACAGTCCCAATGTCTTTGTGTAGTTTGTATCAAAGTTGGACAATATACCGACATGACAAGCTCGAGATGCGAGCAATTAGATATTTTGATACAAACTATTTCTATTCCAGGATTGATATTTTGAATTTGGAATAATCGGGCTTTAAGAGATTTATGTGCTACAATAGCTACACATCCATATGAATCGTGTCTATCATTTCGAAATATATTATAGCCATTTAGTTTAAATGTACTACCAGGGGCTAGCCACGTTTCGCTAACAGTAGCAATATGGATTTTTTCTTGCGTAAGAATGTGAAGGGCGTTCCACTGCAGTAAATTAATGGTAATAGCTTTATCCATTGCAAAAATATTTAAGTATAGACCTTTCACATATATTTTCAACAATCCAAGTAGTTAACCATTCAATACTAAGTTGCATAACTTCTTTAAGTTTTTCGGTTATAGAATTATGCTTATCTAAAATATCCTTTAATTTTACCCACAGGTTATTGAATGGTTGATGATGACTTCTTTTTTTCCTCCTTTTTGTCGTCTCCACTTTCACATCCGTGTAATGTCCGTCATCCGAGCTTGTGTTCCAAAATTCAAAATCATCCATCTGAGTTTTATCTTTCTTCTTGTGTCCCTGAGGTGATTTTTGAGCACTTAAAGGTAATCTTGGGTCTTTGTGTATTTTCTTTTTCGTTACACTAGCGTAGGTGATATTAACAGCAGAGTTAGACTCGGGATCAGCTGAGCTTCTAGCTTCAGGTGCACGCTGTTTGCTTACAGAAGGTTTGTCTAGTCCTCGAGTAGGAAGATCAGGAGGTACGTACATTGTTGTGGCCTTTTTAAAAGTGCAATTAAAGTCTGCCATTATTAAGCGAATTTTCTTTTCTTTTAAATAAATTGGGCAATCTTTAGATATGGATGAATGATTTCCTAGACAATTTGAGCATTTAACTTTGAGGGTATCACATGTAGGATGATTATCTCCACATTTAGGACAAATGATATTTTTGGCGGGACATACTTTAGCCATGTGTCCAAATTTCCAACAGCGAACGCACTGTGTGACGGGGAATACATATGGGTCAACTCTTACTTGCATGCCATGAATACGAATAAAAGGTGGAAGAGATGATCCTTGAAAACATAATTTAATTGTCTCACTATCTACCCATCCATCAAGTTCTCTTCGTTTGAGACGGTTTATGTATAAAATTTTAGTTGTGCTCGAAATATCTTTGTTTATTTGTTCTTCTGATATTCCTGTTTAAAAAAATTATAATTGATTATCGTTATGGCATCAAGTATTTTACTGTTCTCTCTCAATTTGACGTTCCATGGTTTCTACTAAGCATGGCATTGTACCAAATGACACGGTCCGCCTTTTGAACTGTACTTAAATAGTGAAGGACCCATCGAATACACATTTTGCACACTCAAAAGTTTTACAGGCTTCATTGTGTCTAACTCATTACTATATTTAAGAATACTCAATTTCTTAGTATGTCACATACTTGTTTGTTTCGATCACACGACGTACAGTATCGATATTTTTGTTATTTATATTAGTAGACGGACGACCATAGCTGAGATTAATATGACCGCTTTGAAATTCTGCATACCAGCTATAAACAGTCGACTTGCATTGTGCTTCATTGCTAAAAACAGTTTGAAGGCGAGCGACACTCTGCTGAGACGTTGAGCTATACTTAAATTGAAGTCAATATTACGAAAATTTTCACAAGTTAATATCCATAACAACTTAGACAATATTTAAAATAACGCACGAAATGCAAATTAATTTTAAAACCAAAAAGTTACATTTTTAAATATCTTAATTCGTTTCTAAATATTTTTAATATATTGACTATTCGGGAAGCTTTTAGTATAAGAACTAGAAGTATTATAATTAAAATACTTCAGTTTTTTAATATCAATATCTAAACAATCGCTAAGTTGGAAACCGATTGTTCACAATCTTATGTAGAGTATTTTGACAGATCGTAGAGAAGTTATTAAGCCACCTATAAAACATTCGACAGTGATACAATTTGCGTAAACGCAATGATATTACAAATTTATTGTATAGCTTTTTTTGTATCACAGGAGGCAAACAAACAAGTGGGTAATCTTTTTTTTTTTATTTATTTACGTGGGGAAATCCCTAACGGATACCCACCCTCCCGGGGGAGAGGGTGGGTTATGTCCGACTCGCACGGACTAAAACCCCACGGTGTACCGTCGGCCGCATGTTAGGGGTGGCCAGGGACCGTTCTGACTCTCTTCCTGAGAAACCGCCCCTGCGAAGTGGGTCATCTGATGTTAAGTAATCATCGCCGTCAATATATATACTAACAACACCAGTCTTTAAATTATGTCTTTAAACAGTATATCCGCAATATTAAATAATTGCCTCTCAGATTATAAAAGGAGTTATATTACAAGTTTTTAATAGGTATACATGAAAACACACGCTGCCAAAAGATCCAATATGGTATTGTAGTCTTTACAACAATTTATTATTTAATAGAACGAGGATTGTGTGCCTATTTAGGTACGTCTTATAATAAAAAAATATCTAATTGTGTAGGCGAGCATTTGTTAAAACTAGTTGTTTCTGTTGAAGCAATGACAATAAAAACAGATGTAGGAGAAAGTGTATAGGTGTGTGTTCACATGTAGGACGGTACCCAAGAGAGCCATGAGAGCATGTCCCTTCCACAAAGTGGGTAAACCTTTTTCCGCGAAAATGCTTTTGGAATAAGATGCCCCAACATGGACGCCTTACATTTGAATATTATTTTCTGTGTCCTCTATTTCCATACATATATTTTTCAATAAATAACTATCGACGATTGTTATTTTTCTATAGAATATTTGAAATTCGGAAACTACATACACTTCTTTATATTATTAGGTATTCTTATGTACTTTAGGGAAAAATGATGAGAGTAAATTTTAGGATGCGCGCGCACACCGTCAAGAAAAACAGACACCCTGAAGTTAGCTATAGTCAACATTTTGGTTCTTCGTATTTGTTGTTTGTATTTCTTAGTATTAAAACATTCAATGTATTAAATACCTTTTTTCTATTGTTAGTGTCGTTTTTTCTATAAACGTAGAATAAGGCGAGATTTTTTTTTTAATTAATAAGGAAGATAAAATAGATAGAAAAAAAATTGATAAATAGATTTAAATTTAATTTTTTTTTTATCTTCTTACGCCAAAAAAATATAACTTCTAAGACGTGTATATAAGTACACACACACACACATTTTTTTTAATACAACAATATACACCTATTTTAAATATTATTTGTTATGATTTTTTGTTTTAAAATTACATTTAAATTGAATAACAACAAAATAATATATGTTTTTTCGACTAATCCGGTTCTTTTTATATATGTACTACTTTTAATAATGCAAGTTCTTTTAGTATACAAACTAAACTATTTTTTACGATTTCAGCTAAATTTTATCAAAATTATCTCACAATAATTTTATTTCATGTAATTTAATTTGTAGCCTAATTAGTTAATTTAATTACTAATATTGAACTGCGAACTTTGGCTTTTGAAACCGTTACGAGGTAAATTCAAGTTATATAGATATTCAATGTGAAAATAAATTTGTATGTCCTATCCGTTGATGAACACGGATATTTTTTTAACCGAAATCTCTCAATTTTAAAACGCGATATGCGTAATTATTATTCTATAAGCTTTTAATTATTTCTGGCAAACTGCTAGTTTACGTTTATTATTATGTAAATCATAACATATGAGTGAATAAATTGTAATCTTTATTTGTACCATCAGACCTCAATCTATGTTTGAGAAAACTTCGTTGTTATTGCTGGCTCTTTTCTTGTCAATTATCAGGGTTTATGAAATTTGACAATTTTATTATTCTAATATATTGTTTCAATATTAATTTTAAAGCTAGATTTAAACTCTTTCAATATTTTTTCCAAAAATGCATGTGAAAACCAAAAGAGAACTTGATTATAGGTTATATATCATCACACTGAGACTAATAGGAACGGAGCACCATCGAAAAATGTTTCAAAATCAGAGTATTTTTCCTTTTGAGAGCCTACGCTGCGTGTTACAAATAAAGAATATCTTTATTCCACGCGAACAAAGTTGCGGGCAAAAGCTAGTATTAAATAAATTTGGTAATAATTAAAACAAATGAAGGTAAATATCGCAAAATAAATATTAATTAATTAAAACTTTCTTAGAGTAAAGAACATGCTGCGAAAAATGAATATATAACGTTCAGTAGATTAGAAAAAAAACGTTCAAAAAGAAATGGAGTATTCCAGAATTGGTAGATAAAAGTGATGCAAAAACAGATACAATTTTAATGTCCGAGTATGCTATTGCCAGGCTATCGTCAGTGTTGTTTGTACACTTGACCTATATTCCGAGATGTAGAGACTCGGATTGTGTTTGTTTCTTATGCGAATAAGTACGTGCGGTGTATATAAGCTCAGTGAAATGTAAAATTCTCCTTAGTGTCTTTGTTTTTGACAGACGTTAGAAAGAACAGAATGTATGTGTAGCTACCGAGTATGTCATCCTCTTTGACAGACTAGCTGAAACTTTTGTAATATTGTAAATAGAATTTCGTTCAAACAATTGAACATATAAATAAAACATCGTGTGTCTGTATAAATACCCTATATGGGAATATGAATATACCATCTATTTTACGCACTCCGATCATTATTATTAGTACCTGGACGGCCGAGCCTAACTTGGTTCTTTAAAAATCATCTTTAAGTTAAAATAAACTGTTAGGTTTGCCTCATATTTTTTTTTTATAAAAAGAAAAAAATATATATCTCTTCTGCTGTCACTCGGATTCGAACTGGGGTTCCACGGATTTTCGAAGCAACCGATTTGCATCTGAGCTATTTTTGTTTTGACAGCGCCGGTGAAATTTACCCTTATAATCTAGCTATATTGCCTGAAAACTCGGTTAAAAAAGTTTTCTGTGAATAAAAACTAGCTAGATCGCTTTATCATCCCCCAAACGACCTACATACTAAGTTTCAGGAAAATAGCTGACGCCGTTTCCGAGATCCTTAATATATAAAAATATATACAAGTTGTTTGTTTAAAGGTATGATAGATATCGAAATATAAATACACAGTCTATTTTACGCACTCCGAGCAATATTATTACGCTGTCCGTGTCAGTCTAGACTTCTATAGTAGTGAGCCCGAAGCTCCTACATATGCTTTTATAAATATAATTTTGAACAATACACTATATGATAGTGTACTTTATGAACAAATTACTGAAAATGATATCTTACGATAATCATCGATATTACTTAAACCAGAATTATCTAAGACTTAAATATTAGAATATACAAGATACATAGTTGACCAACATCTTTTTCTTTGTATATACAATGTAAATAATAAGAGAAAACGTATTTACTTTTTTTTCTATTTTGTTGGTTTCGCACAGAGATCATTTGAGATTAGCAATATAAAGGGAGAGAGGGATGATCGCAATTTCATACGATTCACTACTCTTTCCCTTGACGTGCTGTATGAGTATTATATAGAAGTCACGAAGATTTGGATGCAAGTCAAAGAGTTGTAGTAACTTCAAAATTATTTAGATTCAAGTGAGAGAGCCTAATATCAAAATCATTATAGATTATGTCTTAAGATTAATAATCACAAGCCTGACAAAAATATTGAACGATTTGATAGCAGACTACGTCTCCATGAAGCCCAAAAGATCGAATGTATATATACGAAGATTGTCATAAAGCATTATGTGTACGAATTTTCTTACTAAATCTGGGGCATTTTTGAAGCAAATGTTCAACATTTTATACAGATGAGTTATCGCATAGGCAGTTGATAGCGTCAATAAACTTGAAGCGATTAAAATATTGCATACAATATCCTTGTCCATTTAATAATGTCCTATTTACCACCATTTCAATTTTTAATTAAGGCTGAAAAGTTACTATAATTATATATAGTTAGTAAATGCTACCAAAACCTCGAGTGTAAGAAATGCTTCGATTGAATAATTTTATAATTTTGCGAAGGCAAATTTTTCTAAGAGCCTGAAATATTATGTTATCTTGACTCCTTGGGAACCTACTTGGGAACTGAAGTACGACGGAAATTTGAACATTCACTCTTTCCCATACTTAGCGAACTTCCTTTTATATTTGTTAATTTTTTTGTGCCTCGAGGCTACTTAATAATTTCACAAAACTGTTTTTACTAATGTATGTTCGATAACTGTTTATTAGGCCTGGCTTATTTTACTAGGAACGATTTATTAATTAGCTGACTCCTTCATGTGGATCGTTTGTTAATTCTATAATAAATCTTTAATACAGAGGAAAAAAATTGAGCCGTCACGGGACGCCTGGCAGATGTGAAAAATCAACATTCTTTTGTATAAGTTAAATGCTTAACTAAAGAAATTATGACAGGAATCAGTTATGGCATAATTAAAATATAAAGCAAAAAAATTACAAATCAGTTCCAAAAAATGATGACTGTTTATTTATTTTATTACGTAAATATTCATTTTTATTAAATACAAAGTACAAAAAATTGAACTAGGCGCTGGCGCGGTGTGTTTCACGACATTTATCAAAGGGAGCCAGGTCGTCGGCGCGTGCCGCCTAACACTAGTAGAACTAGTGGTCTATAAGATAGGGATGCAAATGTTGTTGAGTATTTCGCTAATAGTGCAATGATCGTGTTTTGCGTCGCCACGCCAACAATCAGGTTTACCCTCCGCCTATAGATGTTTCACATCAAAAAACAAGCGCTGCTCCACTTCTCTATGGTAAGAAAACACATGGCTAACAGCTTTTTTTATATTATAAGGGTAAACGAACAGGCGGGTCACCTGATTGTAAGTGATCACCGTTGTCCATAGACAACAACATCACCAGGGGAGTCGCAAGTGCGTTGCCAGCATTTTAAAGAAGTGTACGCTCGTTCCTTGATAGTTTATAACACGTAATGGGTTGGAAACACCGCCGCTGGGAGTCGATTCCACAGGGTCAAAGTACGTGGCAGAAATGACCTTGAGGATCTCACCATGGAAGACCTTCACCCATCTAGGTGGTGTGAATGATATTTCAGTTATATGACAGCGTAGTGGTTATAAAAATTGAAATGTCGTAAAACTTTATATTGAACAAAGATATCGTGAGAACTCTTTTTTAGGTAAGGATCAAGTGTCGAAGAAGTAATACTAAAGAAATGAATCGAAATATTACCTGTACTTATTCCGTGATGCACGCATGACATCAGACCTTAATTAATTCATTCAAGACCAAGAACTGAAGAAGATAATCCTGGTTGTAATGAATAATTTATATATCACGTTTATTGTAATAAAAATATTAAAATATAATAAATAAAAATAAACTGAATTCAATATTAATTAAAAACTCATAAGGCACTGAAAAGTGGAAAATAAATAGTTTATTAAATTTACCAAATTAAATAAAACATGAATATTTGTGCTACCTAGAGATTATTGGAAGTCCTCCTTTTTTTGAAGTTGGTTAAAAAATGACAAGCGTATTAATTAAATTTCTCGAGATATATTACTTTCCTTGGAAGCTTTTTCATTCAGTATCTTAAGAGAATATTCAACAAACGCAATGGCTGTTCATGTTTTTAAGCAAACTAAATAACACGGTGGAATACGGAGGGAATGAAAATGCAATTTTTCCGAACGACGGAAGGTGGTCGTAGCTTGTCGGGCGCAAATCAATTAGACATTGTTAGTGGGTGAAATACGTGACGTCACACAGAGGATGAACTGCGATAGTATCTCACTGATATACACTATTATAAAGATGTGTAGTTAGTGAATAAGTTTGAAGAAGTTAATCTCTGGAACTATAGATACAATTCATGCATTTCTTTTATTAATAGAAAGGAATGTTCTTCAAACGATGAAGACCATATTTTATGTTTTATTTTTCAATTAACATGAAGCCGCGGACGATTGCTAGCTAATAATACAGTAAAAAAATAGTTTCAATAGAATCTACGCAAATTCACACTAACTGATTTATATATATTTATATTTCCAAAATGATCGGTTTAAGTTGTGCGATGTCGGTCAGTACGTACAAGTTGTTATTGACGATATCTTGTGAATTATTTGTTTATATTAACAAGATATATAAGTAATATATGTTTATATAAGTAATAATAATATATAAATGCAAATGTTCTGACGTAATTAGACATCTAATTCTAATAACAAATTTAATCAAATTTTTGCTGCAAATTTCCCAGCTTAGCAACATTTTAGGGAATTCATTACTATTATATTTAAGGACTTCGAGAGAAGTCATATACCTATATTATAGCTAGGAACTAATTTCAATAACATATTTGTTATCTTAAAAAAGTGTGTGTACTTATGTACACGCGTTAGAAGTTATGCTTCTTTGGCTTAACGAGATAAAAAAAGTTTTAATTTAAATCTATCCTTATTTTCTGTCTATTTTATCTTCTTTTTAAATTTTTTGATACATTTTTTTATTTTTATTTCGCCTTATTCTACGTTTGTAGAAAAAACGACACTAACAATAGAAAAAGGTATTTAATACATTGAAAGTTTTAATACAAAGAAACAAAATGTTGATTATAGTTAATTTCAGGGTGTCGGTTTTTCGTGACGGTGTGTGCGCGCATCGTAAAAAATTACTCTCATCATTTTTCCATAACGCGCAAAATGATACTAACTTTAATAAACTCAAATTAAATAAATTGATTCATTAATTACGTATATCTCAAGAGCAAAAAGAGCAACAGCAACAAGAAAACATATTGGTTTCAAATTGAAATAGCAATGCAACAACAGTACTTTATCTGTCCACATTTTGATGTCTATACATTTAGACATTTCTGCTATCGTTTCATATTTGTGAAAAACGTAATTACGGGGTGGTTTCGTGTCTCTTGGCCGTTGGCGTTGTTTAAGTAATATGCCTAATATTTTGTTGATATTTGTTCAATCAATAACCTTAGTTAGGTCTTTATTCATATAAAGTAAAAATAAAAATATAAAGTAAAGTCTAAGATTAGGCATACATCTATACACGTATACATATTCATCCCTAAAGTTTAAGATTTAGTGTTTTATATGAATAGATATGTAAACGTCGAGGTTATTTATATGTTTTTCAGCCTAGAAGCATTTTATATAAAACTCCGAGCAGTCCGAACAGAATGTCTTATTTTAATTACGTGCCAAATTAAATAATCTTCTTTTTCTTGTTTTGGCTCCTCAGAAGCACTTGCCTGCGTCAATGTTTTCTTTCAATGGACGTTATAGTACATTAATATTAATAGCGTCGTGTGATTATTTCAATATTCTAACAAGATGGTGGATCCCTTGTTAGAACCTTCCAGAGAGAGGCATCTCAGAATTTCTTACTCCGTGACATTATTTTCCATTCACTCTACTTATGCACAATAAACTAACTATACTACGTAAAACACCACCAAATTTACAAGATATAAAGTCAAATAAAACAATATTATAAATAAAAAATAAATTCCACTAAATGACTAATATTCCGCGAAAAACTCAATTAAATATTTACAACTATCTAGAATTTATGGAATACTTATATGAAATTATCGCTACTAGTAAAGTAGAAAACACTCGTTTCAGTACCGACTGTTATATGCCATCTTTACGACTTAACTTTTTATTGAAGTTTGTGAGCACAAATGTAATGGAATAGAAAACTCGGGAAAAAAATAATACAATATGAATAATTTTTTAATTATTGAAATATGATAGTAGATAATATTTGCCTGGTGGACTAGACAAATGTTATGGTTTTTATTTTCCAACATTTATTATATGTGTTTTAGGTACTTTCGTATTAAATGCACCGCGCTCGCGTTATCTTTTTTCACGAATCTAGCATGAGGCCGAACCGAACCAAGGCGGGAAAAATAAATCGGTTAGGCTAAGTTAGCGAAACAGTGTCGTACACAGGACTGGATTTCGTATATTAACAACTTCATGATTCTTAGTTTAAAACAAAACAGTTTCGTCTCGGTTTAGTTAGGTTAGACTTGCAAAAAAAAAGACGGCCGCAACAGCGGTTTGCGAGCGCGGTGTATTTAATACGAAAGTACCATATTTTATTATGTATATTCAAGCTTCTACATTTTAGAGGCAGTCTTATATTTACACTAGTATGAGATAATATCTTCAATAACATAATTACCTTAAACTTGTATGAAAACACACTAAAAATATAAATGTATATTATGCGTTATAAATTATTTTGGTATAATCATAAAACATTATACATTAGTGAACTGTGAAAGGTTTCCATAAATTCTAACTCATAATTATTCTGAAACAAACAAAGAAATATGCCTTTTACTTTATAAGCCCATTCGTATCATTCTACTAATGTCAGAATTACGTGCTTCGAAAAGAACGTTGGTAGACAAAGTCGGCCATCACAGTTAATATTATGTTTCTTTACTTCATCCGTAAGAGTGTAATAAGTATGAAAATAAAATGAATATAGGTTTGGTAACTCATATACCTGCCTACCTTATAAATGTATTGCAAAGTGTGAAATTATGTCACGATTATAAAAGCATTTATCATATTTTGTGGAAATATACTTACTGTTCTATAGTTCCTTATTTCTTTAGAATAGCGTAAAACTCTTTTATTCTCATATTCTAGTAATTAATGGCAATTATTGGTAATAATCTGAGCTGTAAAACGATTTGAGACACGCAAGGGAATTGCATTGTAAAAAGAAATTTAAAAAATAGTTTCACCAAAATAGACTATGAGATAAATGACGATAATTTTATTTGCGTTGTAATTTTATTAAAATATTTATTTATTTAGATCATTTTATAGTTTAACTGTAGCTAACACGTTTAACATTTTTGATACTATCATTTCCCGCGGTTTGCTCGCATTATTGTAGTTTTATGCTATCCCTCGGGAACAATACTTTTTTCTGGTTATTTTTTTTTTATTTCAGGTTAATGTTCTTATTTTCGTTAGTATATCCCTAACACTAAATGGGTAAAATTTCATGATGGACTATTGACTAGTTAAGATATAATAAAAAAACAAACTCACAGTCACATTGGGGTCATTCAAGTATTACTTAAGCAGAATTTTTGTAATTTCTGACCTGCTCCACCCCTAGTCAGCAAAAATTAAGAAAGAACATTGCTTGTTCTTAATCCTCGCCCCATAATTACTTAAACATTTATATAAGTATATTTAAGTCTGTTATAATTCAATAAATAAATATTGCTGATAAAATCACCATCCAGACCCCCCAACCCCTATGTCATCAAAAATAAGCAAATCAAGGGCGCCCCCTGCCCTCATCGGTGCCTTGGTAATACTTGAATGACCCCATTTAAATTAGGTAGGATAAGAACTAGGATTATAATATCGACATTGATTTAATATATATATATATATATATATGTATATGTTATAGCGACACATGAAAAAATGAAACATAGAGCCTTCTCATTGGCAACGTTTGATAGTACAGCGGTTAGAATGGCGCAGGATGGTGAACAGCCAAGTATGTGAGTTCGAGGCTCAGCGTAAAACTGACCTTGATACGAAATGCGACCAGTTAAATGCTCGCCCACTTGCTGCCATAACGTATCATTATGAGAACGGCGTACTAACGTGTCCTCAAAGCGCACGGAGTTTCGCCGCGAAGATAGGCTACATAAGCCATCTTCGAGCGCACCATCGCCATTTCTCTGATTAGGGGTCAAAGTGGTCGCCATGGCCAAAATCGGTCGGAAAAATCATCATCATCATATATTTATTATTTGTAACACGACTTGCAGGATGACAAATGAAAAGCAGAAGAATAAAGTTTTGCATCTGATTTAATAATCTATGTGAATACTTTTATACAGCTCGTCTCCTGCGCGTTCTTATTACTACAACTTTTAATTGAAGAAACTATCGTAGTAGCCACTATGAAAGGCCAGATAATTCCAATTTAATATTCACAAAGAATTCATTTTATATTTAAGCCAGTATTTTTTTGGAAACAGTACTTATATTTGACTCTTTCTTGAAATATATTAGGTATTTTCTTAATCACTGCGAAATATATTGTTCATGTGATCCTTTATAGGACCACTGAGTAAAAAAAACTCCCCCAAAAGAAGCCTGGCGTGTTCGAAGAGGATATCACGTTAAACAAAAGAAAAACGAATTCCCAAATATGCCTGAATATTCATAAATGCTTGGTGGTGAATTTTCTATATGGATGATAAACAAGATGGTATTATCTTAAAATATTATTATTCTATTCCGATATTTCTTTGTCACTGAAAGCACGAACTTCAAAACAATTCCTTCCGCTATATACCTAAACATACCAACCAATCAACCTTATACTAACAATGTTAAGTAAACACTTTGAATACACATAAAAAATCACTATATAAAACAGTAAATGTGAGCGCGTCCTAATAGATAGGATCGTATAGGAGACTAATGTTTCGAAATAAATTTTGGTAAAATTTTCGATGAAAGGTTCGATATTTCTGAGCACCGCGTGGAGCAATCAGCGCAGTGTATCCATCAAAGATACATGTCCACTACCATGAGATGATCTTTTATTACTTGATAGAGAATATCATTCATAAATTTTATTCTTAATAAAGAGGAAAGTTTTTACTCTGCGTTTAGAAATATTAATATATATAAGTAATGTATATTTCAAGTTTTTCTATCTATCTATATACATTATATGTATCTAATACCTTTAAACGAGCAATTCTTGTATATTTTTATTTAATTTTATTTTTATTTTATTTTAAGCTCTTAGGAAAACTTACAGCTAGACAAAAAAATAGTCACATAACATATATAAACATTGTTATATATTCAAGATCTCGGAAACAGCGTCATCTATTTCCGTGAAACTTACTATGTAGGTAGTTTCGGGCACAATAAGTCTTTCTAGCTAGATTTTATTAATAGGAAACTTTTTTAACTAAGTTATCAGGCAATGGAAAAATATAGCTAGAATATAAAGGTAAATTTCGCCGCCGCTGTCAAAACAAAAACAGCTGGTTGCTTCGAAAATCCGTGTAACCCCAGTTCAAATCCGAGTGACACCAAAAAGATATCTTTTTTAATTCTTTTTTTTTGTATAGAAATGCTAATTTTTTGTGAGGCAAACCTAACAGCTTATTTTAATTTATATATGTTTTTTAAAGAACCGAGCTAGATTCAGCCGCCCAGGTACTAATCTTTATATGCAAGACTTCTTTTGTCACTTCTTTTTTGGGGACGCGCTTACTTTTGAAAAGTATGAAGTATAATTTTTCACGACCTCTACTACAGAGACTGCGACCCGGTAACTGTTCAAAAAAGATAAATTCGATTTTGTATTTGGACAAGATTGGCAAAGATTGACTTTTTTTCTAACTGTTTTTTTTTTTTCAGTTTTTATGGCAATTTTTCGATATTTTCAAAATTCCCTTTAAAGGCCCTGCGTGCCTCGACAAAAAAACCCTGCTTATATGTATACTTCGTATTGTACCTTTTCCGTAAATGTAAGAATAATCACAACTAATCCGACATTAAAACGCTATCAATCATAAAAATAATGCAATAGGCGGAGGTTGACATTTTTTGTAAAACTTCGTTGTCATTTTAGTTTGATGTCATGTTAGTGATGAGAAAAGTTTTTAAGTATATTACGCCTAACATTAAAGCTTACATTATATGATTTAATTTTAATATTGAGAATTTAATTGTTCTTTTTAAACTATGCTAAAATATAAGAATGTATATAAAAATCGTCGTTAAGGCCCAATTTATATATTCTGACTCAACAACAGAAACATATTAATTATAATAATTTACAGACCTAAATTTCTCATCCTATTATTGTTGCAAACAACGTTTACAGAATTATATAACAAATTATAAAACAAGAATAAATAATGGAAGTTACTAGATGCAAAATAATTGAATATATTACAAGGAATACATAATGTTTTTGCGTGATAATATCGCTTTTCTCGTATCAAAATATTATTGAAATTCTAGCTTATATTTTGAATATGGGGATTACAGATGATAAAATATTTTTCCTACAAAATAGATAAGACAAAAAACGGTAAGAAAATGTTAGGTCTAATAGGTTATATAGAAAGATACTGAATGCAACAAAATGCATTAAAAATATTGTATCCTTCTGTCACAACCTTGAATATCTCGGTTGTAAATAACTCGTAGCAATAGATGTGTGGAACATGCACACATTAAACCTATAGCTTCAAATATTGTAGACCAACAAGTTCCAAAAACAAATCTTCAAACTTCACTATACCTTTAAACATTATTTACGCCATTATTCAATTTTTTTTAATTACATTCTAAAATTACATTCTAGAGACTTCAATTCTCGTTTTTATTAGATACATAAATGAACAATGCTACGAGTAAAGTAACTTCTATTTTGGGAACCAAACGAATACAAAGAGCGACAAAAGGAGTAAAGCTATAACAGGACTTTAATTAGACAGTTAGTGTACGGTGTAAACTTCTACCACTGAGTAGGTACGTCAAAGATCGTTTTCTCTGAAATAGTAGTTTTGTTCTAATTTTATATTTACATTTATAAATCAATTTATTTAACTCAAAATGGCATTTGATTAATAGGAATTACAGTCGTATTTAATAATAATTTATTCTGTTTTATAACCATGTTTCCTGCTTTAACTTCCAGGCTATTCTTATAGAAAATTGGTTCCATACTTATTTAAATATATTTGAATGATTCAATACCTATAGTGTTTATTATCTTGGTTTATAAACTTATTTCGGAATTGAAATGATATGATAAAGACTAGCGGTTGCATTAAAACATACATAGCATTAGTATAGCACCAAGCATTTGATTTGGCACATCGTATTGGGGAGAAGAGTAAGACGTTTAGTTTAAATGGTTTTGGGTCGATTTTGTAAAGACAGCGCTATACGAAACCAAACTTATCTTGATCCTATTCTCGACGTGTCAAATCAATGGCCAGGTACCATGGCCCTTAGGTATATATAACTTACAGTATTTTTTTTTATATCATAGGAGGCAAACGAACACGTGGGTCACCAGATGTTGAGTGATCACCACCGTTCATAGACACTTGCAACACCTGGGGAGTCGCAAGTGCGTTGCCAACCTGAGTTGGGGGGGAGAGAGGAAGAAGGGAAAAGGAGAGGGGGGAGGTGAGGAGTGGTGGGACTATGGCGCTCTCACAGACCGAACGAAACGCAACAATGCAACTGCTACTTCACGTCGGTGTTCTATGAGAGGGCGGTACTACTCCGGGCGAGCCAACCCATTCATGCTGAAGCCAGTAATCTTAATAGATTCAGCGAGGCTCTACCACCTACAAATAATGATTTAAGAGAGACAATAATTTAAGTTAGTTGATAATATCTTTAAAAATAAGTCATGTGCTGAAATTGTGTATAATAAATGTATTGATAAAAATCCTATATAATACAAAAAACTGTGTTAAATTATTCATTATAACACCTACCCAAACAGTACATAGTGTAATTAATCTCGTCAGGACAGCTGGAATTAAATTGCAGCTCTTTCCTTCTCCGTTGTTTCGAATATAAATTTTGTAAGTGGAGAATGTAGTTCAACTTGCAGAAACACTCACTGAACCGAGTTATAATATTTTAACACCGACAAATTGTGATACATTATTCATATTTTTAATGAAGTATTTGTCCTGCCCGTTCATACTCGTAGTTGATTTTATACCTCAGTAAATTTATTTTTCTCTTTCTATTTTGTATTATTGGACTTAAGTTTAAATATCATGAAAAATGATGAGGTAACATTAGAATTTAGCAGCAATAAATTAATCTCCATATACATCGTGACTGTTAAAAGAGTGACAACCTTCAATTGTGTGATAGTTCATGATTATATTTAACATATAAAATAATAATATCAAAAGAAATACTAATAAGCAACAAAGAGAACCTAAATTAAAATTTGGTCTCTCAAAAGTATGGGTGCGAATGTATAGATAAACCTAGGTTGACTAACCGGTGACAAAACCCAGCGAGGGGCATCCTGGAGTTTATGACCTTTGATAGTGAAACGAACAATAGACCTACTTGTTTGTTCAAAATTCGAAAAATCTTCCTTTGTTGAATCCAACCGAGGATTCACTTTCACTTAACTTTTACAACACCCGAAGTCATTGACAATGTGCTTTAACATAAACGGGTAGAGAGTTGACTGTAATTTTTATATTTTCTAGATAATTAGGTCAAATATTAAGCACCTATTTTTTAAATGAATTAGAACGAGTATCAAGTACTAAGTATCCTGTATAAATATTGCTAACGAGTAACCAGTCACACAGTATAACACTAGCTTTGACTTGTCTCTTCTCGCGTGTTAATGTTTTTTTTTTCGAAATGACTACACTATTGATCCAGCAAGGTCTTAACAGCTTCACCGGACTACTAAGACGAGCGCTTAAGGCACTCAGCCGATTTTATTTTGGCAACCAGCTCAAGGGTGCACGGGACACCTCGGCTTTGCTGTTGCCTGTTGCATGCAAAATCGCGACCTATCTTAGCTAACCTAGCTAACTATTCATATATGTATGAGTTGTTGAAACGTATGTGTGTACCAAGCATACACGCCTCAACAACTCGTCCATATATTTATTATCGGAAAATTGAGAGTTTTTCAGTTCGATAAGGGACAAAAAAAAGGAAACCCTTCCACTTTCATGTGTAAGCGTGTAGGCGTGCACGTGTGTGGGGGTGATCGTGTAGTGTTGTAGCGGTGATGTATATTTGTGTGTCACCGTATCGCGCAAGCAACGCACTCAAGGGCTCCCTACCGAGGGATCGAACCTAGGCTTGAGCCGCTGCCGTGGGAGGCCTAATCGGGTGTGCGGGAGCGAAATTAACTCCCAGACCACGGCGGCGTGATCTGTGGTTACGCGGGCGTGGGCGTGAACACGCTCTGTTTCGAGGGACAGGCTGGTACTGATCGTTCGCTGACGTGATTGAATCAGGAGGGTCAGTAAAAATGTGTCGCGGACGTCTTTTATAACGCGCAGCGTTAGGTACGGATTCATAGTTTGCGGTGGATACCACCAACGGACTGGGATGATTCGCCTCTTTTTCAAAATAACTAATGGTAAGTGATTTTACGTACGCCCAGATAGAAGGGATCTCTAGGTCTCTGTGGAGATCGACTCTCCGGATTTACCACGTGGCACCGGTCACTTTACGTAAAACACGATTTTGGAGAACCTGCAGCTTATCAAAGTTATCTTTGGACATATGCGCAAAAAGGGGGCAGCTATATGTCATCACGAGACGGATACACGTATTATACAAAGTGAGCTTGTGTCTGAGGGACATCTTACTCTTATGGCAAAGCAACGGACGGAGGCGACCCAAGACCATAGCGGCTTTGTTTCGCACTCTGTCTATATGTGAATTGAACTTTGTCTATCTAATGTAACACCAAGATATTTGACCTCTTCGACCCAAGGGATATCGATACCGTATAGCCTGATGGACTTAAATTTATTAGCGCGTTTCGTGGGATCGAAGCGTATTGCGGCACTCTTTTCGGGATTAATATCTATGCGCCATCGACGAAACCATTCACCGAGAGTATGAACGGCTTTTTCGATGCGCTTCCTAAGAAAGTCCGACCGCCAGCCGGAAGTGTAAATAACGGTATCGTCAGCGCAACAACTTACCTCGACCCACCGAGGCTGATTGAAGATAACAGATTGAAGAGCGTGGGGCGCGAGTATGGAGCCCTTTGGCACACCTGAGCGTATCGGGTGGGGCAGCGATAGTTCACCATCCACTCTGAAGCGGAATGTCCTATCAGTGAGATAATCGCGGATAAAATGAATTAACCTATCGGGTACGCAAGATTTACATAATTTATGGATGAACCCTCTTTGCCAGACCTTATCGAAGGCCTTGGCGATAACGAAGAAGACTGTAATTGTACGTATCGGTTTACGTTTTGTATCGGCGTTAAATTTAGAGAAAATGTACTCCGTGAGGCGGTGTACTTGATTCGTGCAAGAGTGTTCGGCGCGAAATCCAAACTGCTCAGGTGGTATTAATTTTAAATCTGTAATCGAGAACTGAAGACGGTTCAGAAGGAGCCGCTCGTAAAGTTTTCCTAAGGTATCTAACAGACTAATGGGGCGATAGCTAACGGGAAGCGTAGCTTTCTTGCCGGGCTTGTGAATACCTATCACTACGGCCTTTTTCCAGACGGCTGGAAAGTGACCCTGGGACATGGCCGCATTGAAGACGCAGACCAATAGAGCTATGATGCGATCAGGAAAGAGTTTCAGAACCTCGTTCCTGATCCCATCGGGACATGGGGACTTCCTGGGCTTGAGACGCTTGATTGCGCCTGCAATTTCATCGAAAGTGATCGCGGTTTAGGGTATCCGCTGGAGGAGACGCGAGTACATGCTCCGCAGCTGATTCGATTAATCCGTTATGGAAAGGGTCAGTGTTATCAGTGTTTGGCGAACACTTTCTCTAAGCTTGCGGCAAGGCATTTTGCTTTATCTATGCAATCGAATGCGGGAGGCAACTCGGGGCCTCTGTCGAGAGGAGGAATTGGAATGACCAAATCTGATTTCAGAGTTCGCGCTAGAGTCCAGTACGACAGGTGAGACGGCTGGAGACCCTCCAGGAGTCTGTCCCACCTGTCACCCCGGATCTCAGAAATACGAGACTTGGCTGTTTTTCGTAACGAATGTAAACGATCGCGATTCTCTACAGACGGGTAAGCGTCGTAAGCTCGAGTCGCGGCGTTTTTTTCCGTGATCAATGCTCTCACGTCGTTAGGGAGTATAAAACGGCGATCATTCGCCGCCTGTACCTCTTTCGAGGTCACCCTGACGGCGGTCTGGAGATAATCAACCAGGGAATCGATGGCCGAATCCGCGTCGGCTTTAGACACCAACACGTCCGGAATCCTGTCTAAACCACTAGACGACGGATTTTCTTTAAAATATGGAACGAGTTTCGCGTAATCAGCCACCCTAACCGACGGCGAGGTGAAGTCTGAATTGTGACCTAACTGTAAAACAACCGGGCGATGATCTGAATCAAGTTCGTGTACGACTTGTATGAGTCGTACAGGAAGCGTGATATTTTTTAAGAGAGCTATGTCTAAAACTCTGGGTCGGCAATGATCTTGATAGTGCGTGGATTCCGAAGGGGCTATGACGTCAAACGCGAGAACCCTACCTAGTTCATCGAGTATCCTCCCGTTACGAGAGGTACATGGACTATTCCAGATAACGTTCCCGCTATTGAGGTCCCCCGCTATAATAACTGAATCTCCTAAATTAAGTAGCGCCTGCAAATCGGATCTTAGCAATTCTTTGTTCGGTGGCAAATACGCGGAAACTAAAATAATATTCGAGTGACCGGTCATACCTAATTTACACACTGACACTTCCATATTGGTTAGCGCTGGCGGATCTAACGGCATGCAGTACAACGAACGCCTAAAATAGATTAACGTGCCACCCCTGCGGGTGACACAGTCGTTCCTGACTATACAGTAATTCGCGATTCTCGGATTACGCATACTCGGTTTTAACATCGTTTCCTGGATGAGGAAAACGTCAATCTGTCTATCCCGCAAAAAGTCAGCTACTAGATCGCGCTGTGTCCGAAAGGATCTCGCATTGAAAAATGAGAGACATAGACCGCGTGGTTTTACTTGATTAAGACCCGTGAATTTTAAAACTTATTTAAAAGAGGGTGGCCGAGAGAGGCGCTGAATAGTGGCTCCGATAGCCGGGAAGAGCGCTAGTGCGGTGAGAAGACCTAGCTCCTCCTCGAGCTCGACTATGGCGTGGAAGGCGAAGACCTCCTTCATGTCGTGCGTGTTGATGTAGATTCGACTTATCCTTTGAGAACCGTTCTATTTTTTTGAATGTATTTTTATATGCCCTCGACAACGTGTACGAAAAATTTAATCATGATCAGTTGAGCAGTTAAAGTGTTGATAGTATAAGAAACGAACTCACATTCATATTTAAAATATCACTGAAGATTACGGAGGCAGACTTTGCAGAACATGACACAGTTTCATATACAGATCCTTCTATTTTTAAAATCACATTATTAGAATAATAAACGAGGCTATGAATTTAATTTATTTTTTACCCCCTGCTACTCATTATAATTCTCAATTTATACAATTGATTAGCTAATGTATAAATACTGAACGGACCCAAGGCGTATTCCCATAAGCATAATATGCTTAGGCGTGTCGCAATTTGGCATCACCTGATGTGTATAGTTAATTAATAAGGGCGTTACTTTGCGAAAATCTATAATTAATTACTTCAATAAATGTTACTTTGCACATCCGTCTGGAATTGATTGTGTATGTGTGTTGATACTGACAACAAGAAAGCGGTCGAATCCTTCGTTGTCATACGTTTGAATCAATTCCAGGCGGAAGTATCAGTCTGCATGAATCAGCATGAATGAGTCGGCTCGCTCGGGGTAGTACCACCCTCTCAAAAAAAACCGACGTTAAGTAACAATGCTTGCATTGTTGCGTTTCGTATGATCAGTGAGAGCGCCGGAAGACCACCTCCCCTCTCTCTTCCCCAAACTTCTCCCCTGATCCTCCCACCATACATAGGCTGGCAACGCACTTACGACTCCTCTAGTATTGCTACTGCCAATGGACGGTGGTGATCACTTAAAAACAGTCGACCCATCTGTTCTTTTGCCTTCTATGATATATGAAAAAAAAAGAAGTAGAATATTCATAGAGGACTGGATTTATGACGTCATTATTATCCCAAATTTCATTGTAACGGTAACATATTAGGCCCCCCTCGGCAGTGGCTCAAGCCTAGGTCTGTTCCCTCGGCATGGAGACCTTGAGTACGCTGCTCACGCGATACCGGGACACAAAGTCTTACATTACTGCTATAATATCACACACATTACCCATACACATGCGCACGGCTACACGCTTACACGCTGTTTTTCTTTTTCAGAGAGTTCTACCCTTATTTCTCCCTATGTTATGCTATCCTATCCTATTCTATATAGTTTAGAGGAATTTTTCCGACACAAAGTACATATAGGAGTTGTTGAGGCAAGCATGCTTGGTACACATGTATATTTCAATAACTTATATACGTATATCTAGATAGCTTAGCTTAGGTTAGCTCAGATAGGTCGAAATTTTTGCACAAAACAGGCGTCAGCCCAAGCATAGGTGTGCCGTGCACCCTTGAGTTACTCGCCCAAACATACAATAGTTCGGTGAAGCTATAAAGACCTTTCCAGGTCAATAGCATTATCATTTCGAGAAAAAAGAATCACTATAACGGATTGTACCTATATACAGATAGGTGAAGACAAAACAGTTCAGTATCTTTTAGTCTCTGTTTGTTAATCCCTTTTCCTTTTTCTGTTTTGTTTAGTAACTATTGACGAGGTTTAGTTGTGATCTATAAAGAAATTATAAACAGTTTGTTTTTTTTATACTATCGTCAATGTGAAGTTTTTATTCATGTATTTATCCGTCATACTCTATGATCATTACGTCTATTAAGCTTTATAATTTGTTTACTCTTTGTCGAAAAGAACCTTAAATAATATAGCAACTTAAAATGTATCTAAATCAATTTGAAACTATTTGAAAGAAAAGTGTACATTATGTGTGCTTTAAACTGTTCAATTTATTATAACGGAAGAAAAATCCACTGCCATTTCATGTATTGTTCAATAAAAGTATCTTTAGCGCAAACTATATAATAATAAAATTAATATTCACACAACAGAGTTTAATTTATGAACCTTATCCGTTCGATGCACTGCTGTAGCGAAGTACTTATGTCCACGGATTTAGCACTGATTGCACGGACTAAACAAACACAGTTATATTTCAAACAGCAACCGGCAGTGGACTATTCCTTCCGTACTTATGAATAAACTTAATTTAAGCTGCCTTAACGAAATAGACAGCAAGGCGTAGTTTTCAAAATGAATTATTGGATTTTCATTTTAATTTAGGAGTTTAATTAAAGCATTATACAATTATTCATTTATTTATAACAAGTAAGTATTAATATTAAAATGCTTAAAATACACTACCTATATTTGATTTGGTACGTCGGGGACAAGAGTAAAATATGCGATGAGGATCGGCCTCCATTGGTTTTGTAAATCGTTCTATCTATTGTCTAACGCAGTGGTGCCAAACCTTTCTTTTAAATGGGCCACAAACATTTTTCACTCTGGGTGTCGCGGGCAGTAAATTACAACGTTAAAGTTAACAACGTATTAATGTAGTGAAAAATTGTTATTTAATAAACAAGTTTGGCATATGACACTTATATCATAAGGAACACATTGCGGTCGAGTTATCTGGGATTTATTTAATTTACTAAGTGTGCACATAGTTTTTCTGATGAGCACAACATTTAGATTAATTGAAAATAAAGTATAATCGGGTGGGCCAATTACAAAGACCCGGCGGGTCGCAGGTTGAGTATGGCTGGTGTAGCGCAATGACTGCAATAGACAAAGATAACGCTATATGAAACCGACGTTAGCCGACTATCTCAGTCTTCACTCTAGCGTTCCAAATCAAGAGCTGGGTACTCTGGACATATATATTGCAAGAGTACAAGGTCGCTGATGATAACTATAAAAAGATGTTACTTAAGTTATTGTTATCATTTATGTGATAATAAACAGATGGATCGATTTATTATGAATTAGATTATTACAATAAAAAGGAATAAAAAATTAAAGAGAATTTAGCGAGTTATTATGTTTGGTTACATCGATTCAGGTGAGAGTGTTTAACCCTAATTTATATACAAGATAAAATAAATAGGTATATAATTACCATAAAGTTTACACCGTAAGTATAGACCAGTTATACTTTTTAAATAATAAATATACTAAGAACGGTTAGGTAGTGTGTTTTCAGGTAGGTACAGTTAAAATGATTACAAACTCGCGTTTCTCACACGTTTAGGTACCCGAGCAAAACAACCAAAAAGG
Source organism: Antheraea mylitta (assembly GCA_014332785.1). Lineage (NCBI taxonomy): Eukaryota > Metazoa > Arthropoda > Insecta > Lepidoptera > Saturniidae > Antheraea > Antheraea mylitta. Next base: position 953,099 of record JACEII010000134.1, read on the forward strand.
TTACGTTACAGCCGAGGCAAGTAGCTCGATGGTTAATGGTGAAAAAGTTGTACAAGATATCGCAAATATTTACCTGATATATTTCAGTTTGGTAACATTTATGCAAATGTATGCTTGGTGTAAAATGCCATGAACGTAGTTGCGCTTTAATATTAATTAATTAAGTGGATTCACTAACGGATTTCCAAGGCACATAAATTGGTCTCGGCCTCGTTGGGCTGTGAGCTTCATGTAACATTCCAAAGTTTAAATAAATAACTCTCATCCTTTTCAGAATTATAACACTGAGAAATACTCGTCTAAGTATTTCTAGATCTATTACTTAGAACAAAAAAAGATTCCAATACGGTCTGACAACCAAAACATTCCGAAGATTAAATAAATAATTCTCATCCTTTTCACTATAGCACTAAAAAATACTCGTCTAAATATTTCAAAACCTTTTACTTAATACCAAAAAAAAAAACACAACAATACAGTATAACAAAGTCTATATAGAGAAATA
>JACEII010000134.1:968603-1192348 GCA_014332785.1 Antheraea mylitta
TGTTTATCACGTGATATAGCGCTCAGAAATGTCATCTTCATACATTTTTTCGTTTTCTATTTGCGTTAGTGATTGTCGATAAATAACTTGGGTAGGCCCCCAGAAGAGACGTCGCTGAAAATGAGTTTCAATAGATTTTGGCTCTTACTTGCTGACAAATATCCTACTCTGTTAAATGAAGCTATGGAAGTCCTCCTAATATTCAGTACTTTATATTCCAACTCATTAAGATTAAAAGTAACTAAAATTGAAGTAAAAGACTAAACTAAAATGGCAAAATAAGGAAACAATGCATCCTACATATTTAATAGTAGCGCTCCTTCTATTTAAGTTTTAAAACTTTTTATTGAAACTATATGCTTATTTTTTTTGTTTGAGCAGACCTTCAGTCATCTTTCTTCATGAAAACTAAGAGGCGAGTCCCATATTTGGATTTTTTTGCTGAGTGAGTCATTGTCTAATCAACTTTGGATACTACTGGTCTATACCAATGTTACACAACTCAAGAGATTATTTTTGTCGTGACTGGAACTATGGGTTAAAATTGAAAAAAAAAAACATATCTGCATACGTTTCTATAAAGGCTGTTTAGTTCAATTGCTTAAGAAAACTAGTGTTGTATCCTTTCAGGTACAAACAAAAATGACATTTATTATATTCGCACCGTATTCTTGTCACACTAAGTTGGTTATAAATTATTTATATTTTCATAAATCATGTAGGTTGTAGAGCCGCGCTGATACTATAACTGGTTTCAGCATGAATAGGTCGGCTCGTCCGGGATAGTACCACTCTTTCACAGAATACTGACGTGAAGTAATAGCGCTTGCATTGTTGCGTTTCGTTCGGTTAGTGAGAGCGCCTGAGGCCTACCTTCTTCCTTCTCCCTTCCCTCTATTCCCCTTCCCCCTTCCCCACCAACACAGGCGGGCAACGCACTTACGACTCCTCTGGTGTTGCTGGTGTGTATGAACGTTGGTGATCACTTAAGATCAGGTGACCCGCCTGTTCGTTTGCCTCCTATGATATAAAAAAAAGCTATGCAGAGAATGAACTTCAAATTATACCTAGATTACACGAGTCTGTCGTTGCCGTTTAAACTGCAACATTTTACTCACATCACAATTAAGAAAACTCATTTGAATAGAAATCTACATATCTTTTTTATGTATTTCGTTGGATACAATTTATCTCGCTTAATATTTTTAGGGTTACTCGATGTATATATTATTATACTGTTTGTATAGTAGTCTATGTGAATACCCTACTCTGCTACTTATTTGTTTAGGGAAAACCTATTAAGGTTTCTTTTTTTTTTCTTGAATTGACTACGCTATTGACCTAGCAAGGTCTTAACAGCTTCTCTGGACTACTTAGGCGAGCGTTTGAGGCACTCAGTCGATCTTATTTGACAATTAGCTCAAGCGTGCATGGCACACCTTGGCTTGGGCTGTTGCCTGATACGTGCAATTCGCTACCTATCTTTTTTTCTTTTTTTTTCCTCCTCCTCTGTGTTTGGGGCGACACGAGATCTCATTGGATTTCATCGTGTTGCCCTAAACGGTTGGCGCAGCGTAAAAGGACACTACGCTAGGCCACCTCCTTGCAAGGAGACGGTCCTGTGATTAGCGGCCGTCTTCTCCATCCACCGGACCGGTGCAAGGAAAGATGAGCCCTCCCAACCGACCCATCTTCTTTCGAACTGTCTACGATAGCAGGAGGAGACGGACAAAGTGCCGTCTCCTCCTACTGGCTTTTCGTTGGCGGAGACGGCCGCTTAGAGGGCCGTTCTCGCGGACCCTCTCCGTCGCCTCCTTCTGCGAGACGAATTCCTCACAAAAGGAGGCTACCATATTCCATACAGACTCGTTGCCGAGCATGGCTTTCACCACACTCGGCAGTGAGAGATCCTCGCCTATCACCGCAGCCAGAGTGCAACGCTGGCCCTCCCAAACAGCACACTCAGACAGGGTTTGCTGCGTAGTGTCCGGGTCAACGCCGCACTGATGGCATACGGCGGTGGGCTCCCTGCGCGTTATCCGGTGCAGGTATTAACTGAAGCACCCGTGCCCGGCCAGCACCTGCACCAGACGGAACGTCAAGAAGCCCCACTTCCGTTGACACCAAACCTGCAGGACCGGGTGGACGGCGTCGATAGTCGTTCTATCGTACTGCGCGTCCGCCAGGTCCCGCCTCCACCTCGCTAATTGCCCCTCTCACTCCGTCCTTCTTCTTTCCTCTATTTCCTCGGGAGCTAGAGGCTCCCCGATCTGTTTCTTGACCGCCGTATATTGACATACGGCGGCAAACACTTCCGACTCTAGCTCCCAAGCAAGGGAACCCGCAAACACCATGGCCGCGGACACCGTCTGGTAGCCTCGTATCACCCTCAACGTTACGGTGCGCTGCGCATTTCGCAATGCACGCACATTGGTGGCGCTGAGGGCGTCCGCCCACAACGGTGCCCCGTAGGAGGCCATGGATTGTATAACCCCCATGTATAGGCGTCGGCATGTGGCCGCCCCCCCCCCCCCCCCCGTGTTGGGGAGGAATCGTCTGAGCGACGCCGCCGCCCCGACTATGTGCGGCCCGAGCCCCTTAAAGTGGGGCTCAACTGCCAACGTCCGTCCAGGGTGAGGCCCAGATACTTCATCTGGGTCCCCACCTTGACCCGGATGCCTTCTACATAAATGTGAGTCCCCGGAGGTAGCCCTCGCCGAGGTCCATGAAACATTAGGATCTCGGTCTTATTGAAGGCCATCTCGAGGCCCAACCTTCGTATGCGCCCGACCACGAGGGTAACGGCCTCCGTGACCAGGCGCATCAGCTCATTTATTTCTTCCCCCCCCCAGGCTACGACTAGGATGTCATCCGCGTAGCAAATAAGGCGCGCCCCAAAAGGGATCGCGCCGCGGAGCACCCAGTCGTAGCCCATGTTCGACAGAAGCGGGCCCAATGCCGATCCCTGTGGAACCCCCCTCTTGGTCGCACGCCGGGCCATCTGTCTGTCGCCGTCCACGTAGGCGACTTCCCTGTCTTCTAGGTACGCCCCCAACAGCCGCCGCAAGTATGGAGGCACTCCGAAATACCAGAGTGCCTCCTGAACGAGTCCGTGCGGCAGACTGTTGAAAGCGTTGGCGATGTCCAGAGACACCGCAAATACCCTCTCTCCCTGGGAAGTCGTCTCTATGGACAACGACTTCAGGAGGGACAGCGTCCAACGTGAAACGCCCCGTCCGGAAGCCAAACTGCGCGTCCAACAGGTTTGGCCCTACCTTCTCAAGATGCCGAACGACCCGGGCGACACGATATTCTCGAGCGTCTTCTCGGCGTCCTCCAGCAACACAAGAGGCCGGTACGCGGACGCGCAGTCCGGAGGGTGGACCTCCTTCGCCATTAGACAAAGCCGCCCAGTCTTCCAGAACTTCTGAGACTGTCCGACCGCAAGACAGCGGTCGAACAGTTCCCGAAGCTACCCCTCGAGATGGCCCAGCACCCGACTTGGGACCCCATCAGGGCCGGGTACTCTCCGTTTTTTAAGGAGGTGCACCACAGCCCTCCCCAGCTTCTCCTCCGTTACTGGGGGAGGGACATCATCTTCCTCCACAACTGCCACCCTATGCGGAGGCAATGGAGGAGGTGGCAGCATCGCAGGGTTGGGGAATAATTCTTCTATGACCCTCACCACCACCTTGGGCTCAAGGGTTTCAGTCGCCAAGGGCGCCCGGCCTCGGAATTAATTTGCTACCTATCCTTTTTTTTTACGTAGGGAAATCCTTTATGGATACCCACCCTCCCTGGGGAGAGGCACGGACTAAAACCCCACGGTGTACGTCTTCCGCTGTTGTTGGGGCGGCACGAGATCTCTATAGACTTCATCGTGCCGCCCCAGCGGTGTGGCCCAGCGGCAGAAGTGCCGCCGCCGGGCCTCGTCTTGTAAGGAGACAGCCGGGTACACACCGGCCGTCTCCTTCTCGTCTGCCAGACCTGTGCAATGGGAAGGTGGGGCCCCAGCCCCACCCGTCCCTAGGTCCGGCTACGGTGGCGGGAGGAGGCGGTCAAACTGCCGCCTCCTCCTGCCTATCCTCCTTTGGCGAAGACGGCCGCTTAGCGGATCGTTCTTGCGGACCCTCTCCGCCACCTCCTTCTGCGAGACGACTTCCTCGCAGAAGGAGGCAACTGCGTTCCAGACATCCTCGCTACCGAGCAAGGCCGCGACCATGCTTGGCAGCGATAGGTTCCCTCCTACCGCCGCAGCCAGAATGCGGCGCTGCTCCTCCCACGCAGCACACTCAGACAATGTGTGCTGCGCGGTGTCCGGGTCAACGCCGCACTCGTGGCATACGGCGGTCGGCTCCCTGCGCGCTGTTCGGTGCATGTACCAACCGAAGCACCCGTGCCCGGTCAGCACCTGCACCAGACGGAACGTCAGGGAGCCCCATCTTCGGAATTTGCTACCTATCTAAGCTAACCTAAGCCAACTATTCATACATATATGAGTTGTTGATATATGTAGGCCAAAAATACATACCTTAACAGCTCTTATATATATTTCATATTGGATAATTTTCTAAACTATTACGGTTCGAGACGGGAAAGAAACAAAACTCTTCCTCTTTCATGTGTAAGCGTGTATGCGTGCACGTGTGTGGAGGATTATATGTGTAATGTTGTTGCAGTGATGTAATATTTTGTGTCACTGTATCACGCGAGTAGTGCACTCAAGGGCTCCACGCCGAGGGAACGGAGCTTGGCTTGTGCTACTGCCGATAGTAAAGGTTTCAATTGTATATAACTAAGTAATAACCAATAATAATAATACTACGCTATCGGCATAATCACCATGCTAGCCGACGACGTATTGACAACTTCAAATGCTATTATATATATATATATACTACCGGGCCTGACGGACGTTATCCCATTCTGATAATAAAGAAAAATTGAGCCGTCACGGGACGCCTGGCAGATGTGAAATATATGTGTAACGTAGTAAACAACACTGCATATACTATAGATATATGAGTTCAGTGTGGCAAGAGAGATTGCGCACAGTCACTTGCGCATGGCATCGCGTCGCCACGTCTCACATACTCACCAAGACAACAATAAGATTTGTTCTCGCCTATAGGATTTTCACATGAAAAAACCTTGACAAAGTATATACTTAAAGCTTTCTCATTAATTACTTTATCTATTGGTAAAAACCGCATGAAAATCCGTTCAAAAGTTTTTGAGTTTATCGTGAACAGACAGACAGACGTGGCAGATGACTTTGTTTTATAATATATAGTAAAATTATAGTTCCGTGTTATCCCACATACAGTGTTATTACAACTTTTTTCGAGCATTCATGTTTTTTCCTTATCCTTCAGCGACAGTAGAAAATAACTTTATGGTGTCCGTGTCATAGTAACGTCGAAATGAGTGAATTAGACAATTTAAATTAGCACATCTCGAATTATCACATTAGCATCCTATTTTTAATCTCCTTACGCAAAGCGAACAGTTACAAAGAGAATTTTAGTATTTAATTTTTATGATGAACTTCCCTTGGTTATAAATACAAATGCTATGTGTTATAAACAACTCATTCAGATTATATTAGCTCAGGTGGAATTCCGTTCGTTGATAAGATTAATTTATCTATACCCGATCACGCGAAGTCTACGATTCGGTGGTATTACCTAAACATTGGTTTCTTTTACCTCTACAATCAATTAAATGTTCCTATAATAATACTACTAAACCTAAAACCTTATATCGGGTAGAATAATAAATAACATAATATTAATTATTACATGCTTGATAACCAACTTTATAAAATACTAGCCTCTGCCCGCGATTTCATCCGCGTAGAATAATTACTTTGGGCTAATGCTAACATGCAGCGGAACCTCTCAAGAGGAAAATATTCCCGATTTTGAAACATTTTTCATTGGTGCTTCACTCTAATTAGTCTTAACGTGATAATAATTAGCCTATAACCTCCCTCGATAAATGAACTATATAACACTGAAACAATTTTTCAAATTAGTAGTTCCTCAGATTATCCTCTACAACATCACAAACTCACAACGTCACAAACTCAGAAGCTTTACCTCTTTATAACATTAATAGCCTTTGCCCGCGACTTCGTTCGCGTGGTCAATTTTTCGGGTCAATTTTTTTTGTAAAATTTTTCTTATGCATATTTTAGTCATTATTCTCATAAGCAGCTCTATTGTAATAAATAGTTGTAAACGTTCATATGAAAAGTTAAACTAGTATATGTCAGTACTAAATGACTAACAACAATTGTACGGGTGTCCTAACCTCATATCCACTGCTTAACAAAATATCGAACTTCTAAACCCACCGCTTTAGTTTAGGCATTGTTGTCAAGCACTTTTGAGAGTTTTCGTAAAGTTTTTAATCTCTATACAACTCCTTTATTATATGACCCAAGGTAAGTACCTATTAATGCAGGCGCCAGTCCGATAGTGGTATCCGCCGCACAATACGAACCCGTACCGAACGCTGCGCATTATTATAGACGTCCGCGACATATTTTAATCGACCCTCCTGATGAAATAACGGCAGTGAACGATCAGTACCAGCCTGTCTCTCCAAACAGAGCGTGTTCACGCCCACGCCCGCGTAACCACAGATCACGCCGCCGTGGTCTGGGGGTAAATTTCGCTCCCGCACACCAGATTAGGAACCCTTCGAAAGCGGCTCAAGTCTAGGTTCGATCACTCGGCAGGGAGCCCTTGAGTGCGTTGCTTGCGCGATACAGTGACACAAAAATTTACATCACTGCTACAACACTACACGATCACCCTCACACACGTGCACGCTTACACATGGAAGTGGAAGGGTTTTATTTTTTTCTCTTATTGAACTGAAAAAACTCTAATTTTCCGATAAAAAAATATATGGAGGGGTTGTTGAGGCATGTATGCTTGGTACACATATGCGTCTCAACAACTCAAACATATATTAATAGTTAGCTAGATTAGCTAAGATAGGTCGCGAGTTTGCATGTAACAGGCAACAGCCAAGCCGAGGTGTGCCGTGCACCCTTGAGCTAGTTGCCAAAATAAAATCGGCTGAGTGCCTTAAGCACTCGCCTTAGTAGTTCGGTGAAGCTGTTAAGACCTTGCTAGGTGAACAGCGTAGTCAGTTCGTAAAAAAAATGTAGGCAGTGACTGCATAAGATAAAAATGTAAAATAGCTCTTGTGAGCCATTTAAAAGTGTGTATCAGAAATTTGTGAAACAAGTTGAAGTTACAAATCTGAAATTGAGAACTGCAATGCAAAATACACCACCTGTGTGCTATTATTTTGTATATATTACCTGTATGTCAGTTAACATTATTTCGCTCAACTGTTTCGAGAAATGTAAAAAAGTGTCCCTATGGCCTAATTGAGACTTTTTGGAATTTAGTATTATTTGACAAGCATCCACATAGATAAAAAAGTGGTAGAGATCTGTCGTCGTGCGCGCATCACTCAATTATTTGGTAGATTACGATCAAATTTTTGAAGTCAAATCTTCTTTAGCCGCATTGAGCAATTTTTTGTTCAGCTTTTGCAACCCATCTGTTTGAGTAATCAATAAACTGTGTAAGAATGTATATAAATATTGTTCGGAATATCAATAGATGTGAAAATCAGGGCAATATTAATAATTTCAGTTTACAAAATATGCAGATTATATAATTCCGACTATAATGGATTTAAAAAGTTAAGGAAAGAAAACATTTATTCCATTGTCTTTAAGTTTTAAGTTCTTTCGGCAGACCTTATGTTATTATGTCTTTATGTTAAAGATAAAAATATAAAGATAGCTCAATTTAATATGAATTATTTAAGTTTTAAGAAAGTAAGATTTTTAAAAGCACGCATTTAGTGATGTGTGAAATTAGGCAAGATTAAAAAATCAAAATCACTTTATTCAATTTAGGCCCTAAAAAGGCATTTATGAACGTCAAAACTAACACCAGAAAACAACCGAGTCGTCGAAAAGAACCGGCAAGAAATTCGATCTGGTTTATCTTTTTATCAAATATATATAATACTAGCTGACCCGTGCAACTTCGCACCAAATCGGTTATTACCGGTTTCAGTTGTACTTTTAAATGAAAATGACCTTAAAAAATCCTAAAACCCGGTTGCAGCGATATTTAGCAGTGACTTCCAACTATCCAGGGACTCACTTTAACATATACCCCGTTGGTGTGTGAGAAATCTTTTAAAATAAGCGTAGAACCTGTTCGCTGCATCATTTAACGGGTCTAATGAAGATAAAAACTAACCTACATATATTGCCGATAAATGTTTTCGCAGTACCCTCTGTAACTTCAGCACTTGGCATACTGTAAAAAGTAAACTTTTCTACATTAAATTTTCTTTTTTTTATCGAACTGACTACGCTTTTGGGCTGGCAGGGCCTTAACAGCTTTACCGGACTACAAAACATAAAGTTTCCAATTTGATTTAATAGTTTGTTTTGTAAGAATTTGTAAAGTATTCCTGAAATCTGCATCCAAACATAATCTTGTTCAATTTATTTTACTTTTGACATATAAACCACCTTTTCGACTAAAATATTGAACTTGGTATCTATTTAACAGTGAAAGAATTTTCAAAATCGGATCCGTAGTACCAATAATTGCCCCAAAGCTAAACTTTACCTCTCTCTATAATCATCATGACATAGTACAAAACAAAAGCCCCTACTACGTCAGTCTGTTCGCGATAAACTCAAAAAGTACTGAATGGATTATCATGCGGATTTCACCAGTAAATAAAGTGATTAATGAGGAAGGTTTTTAATATATAATTTTTCAAGGATTTTTATTATAATCAGGACGTTTGCCGGGCCCGCTAGTATTAGTGTAAATATAGATACATCATAGTATGGTAATTGTAAACACCAAAACAAATTATTTTAATCATTGATTCAAAAACTTGAACCAACGGCTTCAAAACAACAATATTTAAAAACTTTTTTTTTTCGAAATAAAAACGCTGATAGGTCTTTACAGCTTCACCGAACTATCGAGGCGAGCGCTGAAGGCACTCAGCCGATTTGGGATGTTTGGGCGACTAACTCAAGGGTGTACGGCACACCTCGGCTTGGGCTGTCACCTGTTTTGTGCAAAAATCGCGACCTATCTGAGCTAAGCTATCTAAATATACGTATATGAGTTATTGAAACATGCATGTGTACCAAGCATGCGTGTCTTAAGAACTCCTATATGTATTTTGTGTCGGAAAAATTTTAAGAAGTAATTCTATCAAATATCAAAACAACATACGTACTGACAGAACTCTAATTGAAATTCAAAATATTTCAATTGAGCGCCATCTATAGAACCTTTTAGCTATCTTGACTGCTAATCGTATTCTTATTATCTAACTAGCTGTTACCCGCGGCTCCGCACGCGTTTTTTGAATGTATTAATTAAAGGTAAAATTGTTATTAGATGTGTAAATAACAATAATACTCTTTCAAAAATATTTGTAAGTATGACACGCACATCATCTACAGTAACAGGTAACATTTACATTATATATGTGAATACTAATAGTGTATCGAATGGGATGGAATTTATCATAAGCCACATAGCTGGAACCTTAAACTACTATCTATGTATCACCCCCAGTGCTCACTTACACTATATAAGAAAGTAATGAAAATATTAAGCTATACATTATCAAACAATATGTGTTCAATCTTTTATTATATAGATATAATATCGGGTATCGTCTGCTGAACTCGCTAGCTTAAAATAAAACAGCTAATTAGTTAGTTATTTGCCCGTAAAATTCCCGTTCAAATATTACATGTACTCCGTTGAAGCTGTTAAGCTTGCTAGGTCAATAGCGTAATCATTTCTAAGAAAAAAAAACCGTTCATATAGGTCCTGTTTCGGAGATTACCCGGAACAAATAAACAAACAGATATATCGACAGAATTAAAAAAAAAATGTTGATATTTGTAGCACCGCAGATTCATCAAAAAGTATTTATTTGAATATTATATACACACGCTTTATTCTTATAATACGTAATATATCACAAACTAAAAATTGGGAACAAAACTAACGTAGAATAAACTTTTTGACGGGATTTCAGTCTGTTATGTAGGGATTTTATATTTTATTCATAATTTTGTGTTATTTGACTCTATATTGTGTTAAATTGGCGGCGTTTTATGTAATATGGTTTGTTTATTATGCTAAGTGAAATAAATGAAAAATAATACCACGGAGCATGTATTCTGGGGTCTTGAAAATTAAGAAGATAAAAATTTACGAAATATTATATAGAAGATTTAGCGCTTATATATAAAGAATACATAAGAACTACCTATATTGACAATTTCAGAATTGGCAGTATGGATTAATCCCTTCGCCTGTATTGTGATGGACGAATATTATTACTACTAACCTTTTAGAATAGCAGCACAAAATAGACTTTAAAAATGTTTGCGATAGCGACGTACTACTTATAATCAAAAATTGGAATTAAAAATAACCTAGAATAAACTTTTGAACAGGAACACAAAATAAACCCTAATAATATTTCTGATAGAATGTTATCATATTACCATGGCAACGCATATAATACTGACACTGACACGCAGCGGATGCTCTAAAAATAGCCCGATTTTGAGACATTCTTCATTAGTGCTCCGCTCCTATTGGTTTTAACGTGATGATATGTAGCCTATAGCCATCCTCGATAAATGAGATATCTAACACTGAAAAAAACTTTCAAATCGGACCGGTAGTTCTTGAGATTAGCGCGTTCAACCAAACAAACAAACTCTTCAGTTTTATAATGTTAGTATAGATTATGAAATTCATTTATTATACTATTATTTGCTATTTATGTAAAAAAAAATTAAACATTGTTCATCGTTTAATATGTCTAAATATTAATATGTGTAAATATTATTTATACAATAATATACAATTATGATTATTATCGGTTTCAATTATCTTTTTAGACACGATAAATCTTAACAAACCTAATTACAGCGACATCTACCGCTTCCAATTGTGAATCCAAACTATCCATGGACTCATATTTATACTAAGTTAATATATAAGTACCTGGGCGACGGAGCCTAGCTCGGTTCTTTAAAAAACATTTTTGATTGAAATCTTAGTAAAAAAAAGTTTTCTATGAATAAAATCTAGCTAGATCAATTTATCGTCCCCGAAACTACATACATACTAAATTTCACGGAAATAGAGGACGCCATTTCCGAGATTATGAATATATACAAATATAAAAACATACAAGAATTGATCGTTTAAAGGTATTAGATAAGCTTAAATCACATTACATATTAAGTACAGTTTCGTTTAACAACTTTGTCGACGTTTCCTATGTAGTTGAAATTTTTAGGATGCAAATTATATATAGCTGTAGCTCACACGTCAGCGTACAGGACTTCATGCATATCGACGACGACGACGGTTGACGGGGCGACTGTTCGTTACCGAACAATCTTTTTGTTATTTAATTTTAAGGAGCATATGGAGATGAAATGTTGAGCTAAATTTTTAACTAATCTGTCTGCTATATACAGCATAAAGAAAAAATACCAAAATCCATTAAGAATTTCATGAACTTCAAATTTTTTACTTTCATCCGTTATCCTGGAGAACCCCTTGCGTTTTATGGGACAAGAAGTATCATGGATGTAGCTTGTGAAATAAGTTATCACTATGTCAAGTTTCGTCAAGGTCGGTTCAGTATTTTCAGAGTGATGCTTGTTCATAGGGACAGACAGACAGACAGACAAAAATTGTAAAAAGATTATTTTTGGCTTCTATATCGATAACATAGTCTAACCCTGATCAAAATTTTCAAAAAATATTTAATGTACAGATTTCGACTTGTTACAGTTTTATTATAGTATAAATTTAGAATATATTACAATCTTACATACATGAGAGGAACGTTTTTAATGGTGCACAGAAATGAGTCAATTCCAGATATCACTATCGTTTACATACTGATCTACTCTATAATAAACTTTTGACACCAAAACCTGCTTGACATGGCGCTTAAATTCACAATCCGGCAAATCGGTAATGTCCTTTGGAACATTGTTATAAAACCTTACACTAATTCCCAAAAAACTATTACTCGTTTTACTAAGTCTAAAACATGGGACAACCAGTTTGTCACAGTTCCTAGTATTTAGATTATGCCGGCCTTTTACAAAATCCAGCTTGTCAAGGTTCTTTCAGACGTACATTAAATTATCAAGATATAGTATTTATATTTTCCCTCATTATATAAAATATATCGTTAAGATAATGCAGACTAAGTTGCATGTATCAGTTAGTGAAATATATCTTTTTTTAGTAGGCTATTGTATGAAAATATTTGAAATTTAATATAAATCACATATGATTCGAAACTTTAAAAAATGTGGAGAGTATTTACATTTAATAGTAACTAGCGGGCTCGGCAAATGCTGTCCCGTACTGATACTTAAAAAAAAACACAAATTATAATCATACCTAAACTTTTCTCATGAGTCACTTTATCTACTGTTGAAAGCCGCATGAAAATCCGTTTAGCAGTTTTTGAATTTATCGCAAACAAACAGACAGACAGACAGCTAGACGTGGCGGAGTACTATGTTTTATAATATATAGTGGTAACAGCAAACTTCTACGGTGTTATTACAAAAAAATTAAATACTTATTAAATACTTGGTTTAAATCATTAATTTAATCTGATTAGGTAAATACTAAAGAACATTTCTTATAGATGCTAGGTCATTCAAATTTGTTAAAAAACCGATTTGCAAATATTTCGAATAACAATGGTTTAAGCAGAATAATTTAATGCCGCTATTGGTCTGCATAGTAATTGATATTGCGTTCAATAGACAGACGTTATATTTAAATGACGTTATGAAACTCTTTGGGGCCATTCAAGTATTTCGTAAGCACCGATGGGGGGTGAGGGGGTCCTTGATTTGTTTATCTTTGATGACATAAGGGATGGGGGTCTGGGTCCGGTTTTTCCTCAGTAGTTCGGTGAAGCTGTAAAGACCTTTCTAGGTCAACAGCATTTCCATTTTGAAAAAAAAAAAAAAAAATGGGTCCGGGTCGTGAGCAATATTTCTCTATGAAATTGGAACTTTTTTTTTTCGAAATGACTACGCTATTGGCCCATTAAGGTCTTAACAGCTTCATCGAACTAGAATTGGAACAAATTTAGATAGATATTACGTAAACATGGGGAGAGGGCGTAGGAACATTATTTACTTTTGCTGACCATGGTGAGGGGGCGTTCAGATATTACTAAAAATCTGTATACGTAATACTTGAACGGCCCCTTCTTACTGACCTGAAAAACGAAATAAATGCTATTTTATCATATTTGAACGTCAAGTATGGAGATTGCAAACACCTGCGATAGTCAAAGTGCTCGTATGCGAATATATAAATATTCTTTCTTATTAAAATTGTGATCCCAACTAATACTACAATTGCGAATATGAATTTCCGTTGTACGTTATGCTTTTAAGCTTAACCTACTCGAATTAACATGGTTTTTTTTTATGTGCTGCTTTTAAGGGATAGATCAAAGATATATTAAAGAGAAGCTGCAAGCAAAAGCTAGTATTTTAAAATCGTAAAAAAGCAAATAGACTACTATGGTGTGGACTGCTATCTATGTCATCATCCCTGACCTTAGGATTAATGAGGAAATTCAAAGTACGCGTGATGGGTAACACGTTTATAGTGTAGGTATACTAGATCTTTTGGGAACTTTGGTATTCTATGACAAAATATCGGATATAAAATGTTGATTTTTACATAACTTATCATCCATTATCAGCCTAGTGGGAACAATTTACGCTTTCCTATAGTCCAAGGTCCATCAATATTTTGTCAAGCCAGATAAATAAAAATATACAAAAATTGAAAGAATTATAACAAAGTAATATCAATATTATAAATAACAACATATATAGTACTGATAAATAACAAAAATAAATGTAAGTATATACAGATGACAACAATATGTGTAATTAAAAATAACAATAAAATAATTAAAGAATTTAATTGTAAATTGAAAATTGTAGTGGTAGAGCCAAGCTATTATTGCTTGCAGCACTAATGGGTCGGCTCGTCCGGGGAAGCACCACCCTCTCACAGAAAACCGACGTGAAGTAACAATGCTTGCATTGTTGCGTTTCGTTCGGTCAGTGAGAGCGCCGGAGACCCACCTACCTTCCCCTTCCCCTTCCTCATTCCCTTCCTGTGTCCCCCGCCCTCCTCCCAAACACAGGCTGGCAACGCACTTGTGACTCCCCTGGTGTTGCAAGTGTCTATGGACGGTGTTGATCACCTAACATCAGGTGACCCATCTGTTCGTTTGCCTCCTATGATATAAAAAAAAGTATTCCTAAAATAACCTTTTTAATATTGTAAACACGAATGTGTTTGCTTGTTACGCTGTAAGTTCTCAATCAGCTCGGCTTAGTCGTTTTGGAAATAGTACTACGGGCGTAGTCAAGGTTAACAGCTAGTATAAACTACAATTATTTGAAGTACTTCTTATAAGGTCAGCTATCTGCCAATGAAAGTTTCTTGAAGATTGGTCTAACCGCTTTGGAGATGGTAATGCGGGCGAAGCCACGGTTAACAGCTAGTATAAACTAAAATTGCTTGAATCACTTTTTATAAGGTCAGGTATCGACCAATGAAAATTTCGTGAAGATCGATCTAACCGTATTTTAGATAGTAATGTGGGCGAAGCCACGGTTAACAGCTAGTATAAACTGAAATTGTTTAAATTACTTTTTATAAGGTTAGCTATCTGGCAAAAAAGTTTCATGAAGATCGGTGGAACCGTTTTGGAGATAGCAATACAGGCGAAGCCACAGTTAAATGCTAATCTAAATTAAAATAAACTAAATCACTTGTTATGATGTCCTCTATCTGTTGGTAGTAAAAGTCTCGTGAAAATCAGTCAATCCGTTTTTTGGATATAGCATTGCAGACGAAGCCGTGGTTAACAGCTAGTCTAATTTAGAGTAGCCTAAGTTACCCGCTATAATTAAAATGAAGTGAAATTCCTACCAAATTGATCCAGCCATTTCGGAGATTACCAGGAACAAACAGAAAGACAGACAGACAAACAGACCGAAAAAAGTTTCAAAAATTGCATTTTTGTTATTAGAAGCGTGTATACTTTCATACCCAATCGGTTTTTTTTATATTACATACAGATATTTCATTATTATTATATGTATAGATAACAACATGTATAATACTGATAAACAAACAATAATACATGTATATACAGATAACAAAGAATGAATGTAATTAGAAATAACAATATATAAATCTCAAATAATTACTATTTAAATTAAAGAATTTCGTTGAAAATTAAACAAACAAGAAACATCGTAGAAATTTTTATGCGGTCAGGATGACGATGTAAAATTATTTTGATAGGATTTATGCAAGTCATTATTACATTCAGTTTATAACGATGATGTAACGATTTTTATGTGAAAACAAGCATATTATTTTATCTTATACGCAGTTACACGAGCATTTGGACCAATAATGATGATCAATGATTTTTTTATTACGGAAAAACAGAAAGCAAACGGAAGTACTTGTAATGATGTTCTAATTTCAATTAAGTATAGATACCGCTTAGTTAACCACTGGTAGAACTAATATCCTCTTAGAGCTTTGTTATTATAATCTGTAGTAAACACAAAACATCAGTCTTAACGAAAATTACATTTAGTTCTTAATCTAATTTTTATTCAGGGACAGTGCTGCTATACGACACATTCGTACTAATTAGTAAAGTGTTATTAATATACTAACTTTACCAAAAGCTGTCGCAAAACGAAGATAAATTTCGTAAGGAACTTTGATTAATAGAAATAATCATACCAATAAAATCAGTATTCCTAAAATAACCTTTTTAATATTGTAAACACGAATGTGTTTGCTTGTTACGCTGTAAGTTCTCAATCAATCGTCATGAAATTTCACAGATCTGTCAGGGTTACAGGAAAGGTTATAGAATACCTCTCATTAAAACAAACATACTGTTTAAATTAACATGAGCGTGTAGACAATTGACTCCTCTGCTAAGATGTAGTGACAAATGAAATAGTTAAAGACAAGATGTAGTGGAATTAAGCCCTTAATAATGGAAAATATTGTCATCTACTACTTTAATGGCAATAAAGATCATTTTAATTCATTTAATACTATGTTAAAAACTAAAACCTACGGACATAAACTATATATAAAAGAATTCAAAGATTTCGTTCCGGGTACTTACAAATTTGCTACCGGTTTCGTAAAATTTAAATAATAATTCTATAGTTTTTGTCATAATACACTGAACTATTTTTATAATAAAATTCATAATTCTGACGCCTATAATAGTTACGAATGTATTCGGATATCTACTAGGGATGTTAAAAAATAATCGATAAAAATAAAAAAAAATATAATCGATTTTTTTATTATCGATGTTTATATTAATATTAATCGATTCTTTAAAAATCGATTATATAAATGACGCATTTAAATCGATTTTCATAAACATCTATGTGACGGATGAAAAAAAACTCAAAATAAGTTCATTATTATTTACGATTGAAGAGTGAGTATAGTGAGATAATATAGTTGTAAACATTTAAAATGTTTTTTAGCCGCAAAACACCTAAAAGCGGCTGGCGAAAGTATTTTATAACGAAAAAGAATAATACCACAGTAATATGCATGTCTTGTTCGATAGAATTAAAAATTTTGTAGTGAAACTACAAATTTAAAAAGAACATAGAATGAAAACATCCCACTACATTACAAGTACCATGAGTTACTATACCTTATAATGATTGTTGTGGTTGTTATGACAGCTAAATACCGCTCTCTGTAAAATTAAAAATTTCAATAAAACTAAAAAGGTCTGTCATGCGAATACAATGTACTTTAACATGTTCATCAAAAATGTCTTATGGTAAACTCGACATCGATAAGTTTACAAAACTATAAATTATTATTGAAATTATTCAATAAACAAATTCTTCAATTTTAATTTTGTCAATCACACTATAATTAATACGAAAATTTAAAAGAGAACTGCATTGTTTTGAATTTTAAAGTTAGAATTAATAATGTTGTCATTTGTTAGGATGTTTATCATTTCATTTTTATTACGATATAATGTTTAATAATACTGTTAATTTCTATGGTATTTAGCTTCTATATATATTCTTTACCTTGAAAGTTTAAAGGAACATTCACTTTTATTTTGTTTTGAACTGGTTATTCTTGATTCTTATCATTTTATTTGATTCTTAATCTGATAAATTGTTATATTGAATCTTTAGGTTTTTTATAGGAATATGGAAAGCATGTCTTTTTTAAATATTACAAAAATCGATTTTTCCAGAAATCGATTATTTATTTTCAATAAAATCGATTTTTGAACAATCGATTAATATTGAAAAAAGAAAAATCGATTCCTAATTAATCGATTTTTTCCATTAATCTCACATCCCTAATATCTACTATTTTTAAAACCTACCTAATAATACAAGAGATGTACATATAATACAAGAGATGATGACATAATCGAAAACGCGACGAAATCTTCAATAAAGGTTTATTATAAAAAACTGCCTATGCATCGCGGTTTCGTTCAGTTTGTATTTGGATTATATATGCATTTTCATAGTAACCCATTTTTGCCATCTCTTTTGGTGTTTAATGAAGATTGATCTAGGATGGTAATCACGCTAAATCTAAATAGGTGCTGGTTCTCAAGTGCAACTCTCGAGATATCGATAGATTTTGCTCTCGATTGATTGACATGTTATGGTCACTGATCCGTTACCTACAACTTTGACATGGAATTTTATGAAGGAAATTCCTCCAGAAATGGGATCCTCCATACAAAATATAATTTTTGAAAAAGCATTGCTGTTACTGTCACTAGCGCATATAAAAACGTGGAAGGTAATTAACAACTGCAAATCATAGACGAAAAAATGGTAACCAATACATTCATAACTATTATAGGCGTCAGAATTATGAATTTTATTATAAAAATAGTTCAGGGTATTGTGACAAAAACTATAAAATTGTTATTTAAATTTTACGAAACCGGTAGCAAACAAAATAATTTTGTTACCAAGAAAAAAAAACCTATCTTATCAGAGGTTAATCATTCAAGTCAGAGTATAAAAGCGTAGTGATTGCGAACGTTCCGTATTATTTCAAGCTAGACGACCAAGAATCGCATCAGATTCTAAAGATGTTGTTGTTTTTTGTTGCTTCGTTATTGTTATTTCTTATATATTACTTACCTACTCGTAAATTTAACTACTGGAAGAAGAAAAATATTCCTAGTCCTCCAGCATGGCCAATTCTTGGTAATTACGGTAATACTATTCTCCAGAAGAAACACATTGGTGAAACCGTTCAAGATATTTGCAAACAGTTTCCTGATGCACCTCTCATCGGAGCCTTCTTCGGTCCGGAACCTGTATTAATACCACAGGATCCTGAGTTTATAAAACTTATCATGTCTAAGGATTTCTACTACTTCAATGGCAGAGAAATATCTGCCCACGCTCATAAGGAACCCGGTTTGTATAGTTTGTTTGCAGCGTATGGAGATGACTGGAAATTGTTGAGACAAAATATGACTCCATTATTCACCTTATCAAAAATGAGGAAAATGTTTAAATTCATAGAAAAATGCGCTCACACATTTGAACAATTGTTGTATAAAAACATATCTAATTGTGATGATGTTGATGTAAGAGATTTAATGCAAAGGTTTACTATACAGTGTATTGGAGCGTGCGTCTTTGGAGTGGATACAAACACACTCGAAAATAATAATAGTAACCCATTCAAGAATGCTGGAAAAGATATAGTCGAAATCTCAAAACTAGTAGCTTTCAAAGCTCATATGAGATCTATTTGGCCTTCAGTTTTTTATGGATTAGGTCTTTCAGTATTGACGAAAGAACTAAACAAATTTAAGGATATCTTATTAGCCGTTTTTAAGCAAAGAGGTTACAAAAAGACTAATAATGATGATTTCATAGATTTGATTCTCAGTTGGAAGGAAAATGAAACACTCACTGGTGATAGCATAAAGAACAAGTACTCTGATAAACTAATAAAAGCAACACTAAATGTTGACGACAATATACTTCTATCACAGGCTGTGGTATTTTTTACTGCCGGGTTTGAAACCTCTGCTATATCATCAGCTTACACGCTATATGAGTTGGCTAAAAATGAAAATGCTTTGAATAAAGTGTATGAAGAACTGGATGCTTACCTAATTAAATATGATAATAAAATCAATTACGACTGCACTTCTGAGTTGCCCTACCTCGACGCCTGCTTGAATGAAGCTATGCGTCTGTACCCAGTTCTTGGTGTTATTACACGTGAAGTGATGGAAAATTATACATTTCCTAATGGAGTTACTATAGAAAAGGGCCTGCCTATTCATGTGCCAGTTTATCATTTACATCATAACCCAGAGCACTTCCCAAACCCAGAAGAGTTTCGCCCAGAAAGATTTTATTGTGAAGAGAAAAATAATATCAAATCGCATACATACATGCCTTTTGGAGAGGGACCTCGTCTTTGTATTGGTAAGTTTTTTTTCTCAAAAATAATTATAATTGTTATTTATATTATTTTAACAATACTATTGTAATTATATAATTTGCGAACTATAATACATAATATATAGTTACAGTCCATCATTTATATATGTTATGTTCTATTCTCTCTATATATCTCGTAATGTAACAATCATTACGTTTCTAATTCTTTCCAATTGCTTTATTTACTTAAATAATTTACACTGAGATTCCTGTAAAATATGCTATTATTATATTATATTATTATTATTTTTCATACATATTTTCATTATCATCATATTATTATGAGCAGCTCACATATAACTATTAACAATTATTTTGTCACAGGTATGAGATTCGCGAAAATGCAGTCGCTGGCCGGATTGATTACGGTTCTGAAGAAATACAGAGTAGAACTCGCCGAAGGAACTCCTCGTAAATTTACATTTAAACCTGCATCATTGGCATTGGCCCCAACCGATAAAATGAATTTGAAGTTTATGGAACGAAAAGGATTTGAAAAAAGGACTTATAATCGTTGTTAATTTAAAACACATTGAAACAATATTTTAGAATCATGTAAACCCCAATCTATTTTGAACTTAATTTTATATTTATGGCATATTTACTCTATATTTACCATATATATACATATTATTTTACTTTATAAAATAAATATATAATTATTCTGTATGCATTTCGAAGTTTTAATATATAATGGTAAAAATAACCTTTCCTAACAGTGCTTTGAATGACAAGTGTTCATGAGATCCAACAAATCTGTTAAACATAAAAACTTTTTAACAAAAAATTAAAACACCAAAAAAACTGAAAGGAAAAAAATAATAAACCTTTTACTTTATTCATCTTAATAACTAAGTTCTTAATGTAAGTATATCTAAGTAATTTTAAGTCGGCGCCAAACAAGCAAATTAGTTAATTACGTAAAGACTGCTGCGCGGCGGAGGCGCAGCGTGACACACCCCTTGCGTGCCGAGCGCTTACGAAGCAATCCGAACGGGCACACACGTTACCGCTGGAGATTTCACATTGCATTTTTAATCTGATTTGGTTATATGTTTGAATTTAAGTAATCTAGTGATCTTTGTTCATTGATTGTTTGGCGCCAACTCATAATTTCTTAGGTATACTTACATTAGTTTAAGAACTTAGTTATTAAGAGGAATAAAGTAAAAGGTTTATTATCTCTTACTTTTCAGTTTTTTCGGCGGTTTAATTTTTTGTTAAAAAATATTATTTTATATTTTTTTGTGGCTATGATCTTACTAATTACTACATGCTTAATTTATTTGTAATACACAACCCAGAAGCTGAATTATAAATGCCCTATTTTCCTACCTTTGGGGTTGTTTTTTCATGTTTACATGTATATGGGACCAACTTCTGGGTATACTCTTTCAAATCAAAGGATAATCATTTACTTCGGACTATTCTGTCTAAAGTTATGCGCGGTCATAGATATAGTCAGTGCGTGAATAATCAATCATTCTCGATTTTGATACCCTTAGGTTTGAAATTTTTTTCCCAAATTTAAATGGACCAACTTCGAGTATACTCTTTCCAATAAAATAAGAATTTTAAAAACTGGACTATACTGTAAAAATTTATGCGTGATCATACCTAAAAAAAATATACACGACGAATTGAGATCACATAAGAAATTCAGATTTTTTGGAAGTACTTTTTCGAATTGAGCAAATTTACAATAAAATGTTAAACGCAGCGACCTATATAGAAGAATAATTGCTCTTTTTGTGAATAAAATAAAAGTTGAAAAAATCTTGTTTTTTATGTTCAAAACCGAAAGTAAATTTTTCGAAACAAAATTTTATTAACTTTGCATATCTTTCTTTTCAATTTTTTTCATCAAAACGTAGCTTAAAATAGACATAAAATATACTGTAACTTTTAAAGTTGGCACAGAATTGGTTTAGAAGATTTATTTTTTATTTTTTGTAAATTTGTTCAATTCGAAAACTATCTGAAATTCAGATGTAACTGTTATTAAAATTATCTTAATCTTTATATATAAAAAGCTATTTTTTATACCATAGGAGGCAAACGAACAGATGTGTCACCTGATGTTAAGTGATCACCGCCGTCCATGACACTTGCAACACCAAAAGAGTCGCAAGTGTGTAGCCAGCCTGTGTTGAGGAGGGGAAGAGGAAGGGAAGGAGGAAGAGGAAGGGGAGGGTAGGTGGATCTCCGCCGCTCTCACTGACCGAAAGAAACGCAACAATGCAAGCACGGTTACTTCACGTCGGTTTTCTGTGAGAGGGTGGTACTACCCCGGGCGAGCCGACTCATTCATGCTGAAACCTATAATAAATTTAACTTGGCTCTACCACACCTAAAAAATCTATGTTTGTATGTTTGTCCTCAATGCATGCCGTAACTACCTATCAGATTGCTATAGTAATTTAGTAGGCCCAAAAAATCAAAATGTGTATATATAAATGTTTTTTTCATCAATAAAATTGTTTGCTTTCAATAAAGAAAGGGTTTATTCATCTTTCTTAAAATTTTTACAATACATTTGGTTCTACTGTGACATGTTTCACATATTATTTCAATTAAATATCTGTTATCACATTTGCATATGTATCAGTGTCATTTTTTAGGAATCTATGTAGTTGTGGAATGGATACCAGGACATAGTCGGCTCGATAGCACAGCCTACCCCAATTATAATTTTCAAAAAATATTTAATGTATAGATTTAGCTTTGTTATAGTTTTATTATAGTAAATTAAGATGTTTCTATGTATGTGTATATTCACTATCATCGTCGTTAATTTTAACAATGCATACTCTATTTATACCTTCAATCATGTAATGACATAAAAAATAAGCTTATGGTATAAGAAACAAATATATTTGACTCGAATTTATAAAAGTAACCTGTACAAACTGGATCGATCTATGTTTTATATTTTGTAGTACTTAATTTGCAATATCATAGTGAAAATTTCGAATACGCCTATTTTGTATAGGTATTTTAATACAGATATCGTTAATGAGTCCAGTATAAAATAATATCAATTACAATCAAAAGTTCTTATCGCGAACCATGAAACATTATGGATCTTTATAATTAATTATTAATGATTTACATGTTTTTGATTATGAATGACTTAAGAAACGTTCAGTTATATTTGATTAGATTGAATAGTGTGATATATAACAATCCAAAATAATTCGTTTTAATTTTTATGATACGGTGAGATTAATTCGATTAAGCTTATCACTCAGTCACTGACTGAAACTACCTTGCCTTGCCTTATTTGTGATGTTAAATAAATGAACTTGACTAATTAATACGTTCCAATTTTACATGAATTCTATTGTTGAATTAATGAACACCTTATTGTACTTTTTTTTGGGATCTTAATGCTAATTTAATTGACTCCTCTCTGTGCATCCACTATAAGCTATTGTATAATGTATTGAAAAATATCCGTAAAAAAAAATTATCCGATCGAGTTTCTTGCCGGTTCTTCTCGATGGCTGGGTTGTTTTCCGAACCGGTGTTTGTTTTTGACGTTCATAATCGCCTTATTAGGGCCTAAACTGAATAAAGTATTTTTGATTTGGCAAGGTAGTTTCTTCCAGCTAACCAGCGGTTTTGTAATCTATACTAATATTATAAAGAGGTAAAGTTTGTGAGTTTGTGACGTTGTGATGTTGTGACGTTGTAGGGGGTAATCGCAGGAACTACTAATCCGATTTGAAGACAGAAAAATAGGGGGCGACGGAGTCCGATTTGTGGCGCCGCACGCTTCGGACGTACGGAGCTTCTAAAAGTGACCGTTATTTTTCGCGCGCTATTTTTCGAAGTATCGCGAGTTTCGTCATCGATCTCCGACTGCGGTCTCCGTGCTTCGCGCATCATTCGCGTAGTCACTTGGAAGCTCGCCGCGTTCTGTCCTGTTATCTGGTTAACAGAGATCTCAATCGTAGGCGCTCCATTTTTGAGCGCAGCAAACTGCACTTTTTAGTGCAAACCCGGGCTGCAAGTCCAGTCGTCTGGCCAACCTCCGGAAACCTACCGGTGAAAACGCAAGGAGGTTGGAGCGACCTACCCGCTCGCCGTAGGCCCCGCGGCCTACTGCACTGGTAGACGGGCCTGGGTAGCCTCTTACTAGGCCAGTAGCGTAGTCAGTTCGAGAAAAAAAATCTTCTAATTACACGCGACACCTGGCAGATGTGAAATACGTGTAACGTAGTAAACAAAGCACTATAGGTATGCGAGTTCAGTGCGGCGAGAGAGATTACGCACTCTCTCTTGCACACAGCACTGCGTCGCCACGTCTCGCCACGCTAAAAATCAAGTTTACCCTCGCCTATAAATGTTTCACATAAATAAACTATTAGGTAAATGATAAAATAAATTATTATTACTTAAAATATTGGGTATTCAAATAACTAATATCTATTCTAATATTGTACAACTTCAGAGTACACAGACAAAATTTTTGTTTGCATTTTGTGATCCATTTATTGAGGAGGGTTCAGGTTTTCAAGTAATACACTACGACTCCTAAGTTGTAGCAGTTACCGTACGAAATCTCTTTTAGAGTTGTAGTCCGGTGAAGCTCTGAAGGCCTAGCAAGGCCAATAGCGTAGTCAGTTCGAAAAAAAAACTCTTTTAGAGAGTAATCTAAACGAGAATGAAGTAAGTAAAGTCTGCATTAAATTATCCTTAAGTTATCTCGATGGTATATATACAATATAGTACTTATTAAGCTATTGCATAGCTTCTACCGTGGGCCTTGAGCGTGGAGACCGAATCCAAAAATTCCGTAACGAAAAAACCTAACACCCCCTGCCTACCATGTAGCTCGGCCGAGCGTTCGCTTAACGTACGAGTATATATGGTACGACTGTACAAAGCTCGCACGGATCGAGACTTTTTTTTTTCGAAATGACTACGCTATTGACCCAGCAAGGTCTTAACAGCTTCACCGGACTACTAAGGCGAGCGCTTAAGGCACTCAGCCGATTTTATTTTGGCAACCAGCTCAAGGGTGCACGGCACACCTCGGCTTGGCTGTTGCCTGTTGCATGCAAAATCGCGACCTATCTTAGCTAACTTAGCTAACTATTCATATATGTATGAGTTGTTGAGACGTATATGTGTACCAAGCATACGCGCCTCAACAACTCCTGCATACATTTATTATCGGAAAATTGAGAGTTTTTCAGTTCGATAAGGGGAAAAAAGTAAATCCTTCCACTTTCATGTGTAAGCGTGTAGGCGTGCACGTGTGTGGGGGTGATCGTGTAGTGTTGTAGCAGTGATGTATATTTGCGTGTCACCGTATCGCGCAAGCAACGCATTCAAGGGCTCCCTACCGAGGGATCGAACCTAGGCTTGAGCCGCTGCCGTGGGATGCCTAATCGGGTGCGGATCGAGACTAGCTGCTCCGAAATAGGACGAATACGTAATCAGCTGTTTGTGAGAAAGTATACTGGTGTATAGGTATTTATCATCAATGTACAACAGTGAATATCTGTACTCGTATAATTTGTGTACAAAGTGTTTTCCTGAATAACCTACATGTATTGTAAGATAATAAAAATATTTTGAACAATATTAACTTCTCATTTATTTAATAAAAGAAAAAAATTTGTTTTCTTATCGGTCACCACGATCAAAAAGTGTAACTTGAATTAATATCAAATAAAAAAAAAACAATAGCTTTACCGCGGCAGTCCCCGAGTGCCACACGTATTTTTTTATACCTAAATTTGTGCTCTGTGCAATTTACATTCAAAAAGATCAAACAGTTTGGAGAAGACTGTAGGATGCTATGAATTTAATTTACTTTTTAATGTACTCATTGAAAATAACACAGTGAATATGTACATTACGCCAACCTTACTCTGGGTACAATAAATAAATAAAAATAATATTTCGTATTACTGCAACGAGAATGTTTGAGAAACAAAATATTTCTAGAGATTTTGGAAGGTTGGGCACGTGTTCAAGCAGAACATGATACTAAATAACGCAGAGGTACTCACATACGTAGTAGGTAGAATAAGGAAGTCCCTTGAGAGCTGTATCCTGCACACCGCGCGTTCTAACTGCGATGTTATATCGATACAGTTGGGGAAGTACACTCAAGAGAAATGTAAGTGTTTTAAAGAGAAAAGGAAAAAAGCATTTGAATGTTTGTAACTGATCTTAGTGAGGTTTATTTTAATAATTTTCTCTATTTAACACGTATTATTAACTGCGGAATAAAATAAATTAATTGTTTTTTGTTCATGTAGAGTTCCAGTATCCTTTTCCTTTACGATAGGTAACTTATGCCCTTTTATGTAGCCTTGAAAACGTGTATACAAAATTTCATGATAACAGATGAGTAATTATGACGTGAAAGTGTATCAAACATACAAACTCACATTCTTTGAATGCAAATAATATATTTAGAATACTGACCAAGGAATAACTAAGAGTGGATTAAGCTAGTCAGTAATCTGTGGCGGTACGGCAATATTGAATAAGCCAAGGGTAGAGTTTGTAAAATAGGTAACATAGTTATAACTATTTTTGGTGGCGTTTTAATAACATTAGAAAATAAGTTACCCAGATGCACGACCTTTTCTTACAATTTAGGAAATTTTGTCTTTATATTTTAAGTATTTGAATTAAAAGTCTCGCGGAACCAGAACAGTTTAAATTTTTTTTCTCAAACTGACTACGCTATTTACCTAGCAAGGCCTTAACAGCTTCACCGGACTACACCCCTTTAAATCCGACACTGATACTTTAATCGTTTTTATCAAAGGACTTTTCGAGTTTTTTTTTTAACTACAATAAGTGTTTAGTTCAATATTGTAGAGATAAACGCTTTCAACCGTGGCTATGAAAAGCTTATTTTTAAAAAGGCAACACGTACACATAGGGTATAATTAAAAGAATAATAAGAACTAGTAAGGATTTTATGCTTTATCTTTATACGTTTATATTCTAGCGATATTTTTTCATTGCGTGATAACTCATATAAAAAGTTTTCTATGAATCAAATCTAGCTAGATCGATTTATCATCCCCAAAACCACCTATATACTAAGTTTCACAGAATTCGCCGACACCGTTTCCGAGATCCTGAGTATATAACAACACATAAATATACAAAAATAGCTCGTTTAAAGGTATAGATTAGATTAGATATGGCGTTACAAAGTATATTACGAATCTAGCGACAGGATAAATGAGTTAAAATGTATTTCAGTTATAGAGTTGAATGCCGTCTCTCGGTTGATAAATGTCAAGTAAGTAAGTAGGTCAGTCGAGGTGTAAACGGGAGCGTGAAGCAGTTAAATTTCTTTATTAGTTCAGTATACTGTGAAATTTTATATAGCCTAACATTTATTATATGTATGTCTAAAAATTATGACCATATTTCCTATTGTGGTATAGCGTGCAACATGTGCGGTAGAAATATAACACAATTGAAATACTAAGCAATATTACTGAAATGATTAAGTTTTTATATAGTAATGTATATTATACTACTGTTGAGCAGTTCGTATTTTTTAAAACCTTTTTCTAAGACCTTGCTAGGTCAATAGCGTAGTCAGTACGAGGAAAACAAATTTTTTTTAAATACAAATATCCCAATGAAACGAAGTATTTTAAGTTATTTAGTATTTTAATATTTTTATAATAAAGATAAAAATATTTGAAGTCTTTAAATAATACGCAGTGTATCATTTGAACAAACTGGCGTGATAGTATTAACTGTGTTTGAAAACTGTCTTATATAAGCCGTCGAGCACGCTTCTAATCCGACTGTAACCCGCTGAAGCTGTAAAGACTTTGCCAGATCAATAGTGTAGTCAGTTCGAAAAAAAAAATCAAATCCGATACAGTGACACTGCACCTCACACGTACACAAGTACACCATAGGTACACATATAGCAGGTGGGTTTTCTTTTTCCCTTATTTTTTCGATTCTGGTTAGTTAGTTTTACCCAAAATGCCATATTCATAAAAGATATACGTATTCATGAAGTATGTATGTGTGAGACACTAATGCATACATGTGTAATTAGTTAGCTTGCTTAGCTTCGATCAGTTCGCGATGTTGCATTAAAAGCATAAGCCAGCAGGCTACTTTGACTACGACTGAAAGGCCTAAGTCCTTGCTCTAAAAGTCCGATGAAACTGTGAAGGCCCGCCAAAGTACCAGCACTAGTCAATTCGAAAAAAAAAACTTGAGGTAGCCATATTCAGTGAAACGGGGAAATTCTCACCATCCGAGCATGTCTGTTGGAGCAAAACGTCAAAGTTTATATAAAAACATTTAGTTTCATTGCTCAACAAGAAAGAATATAAGTAATTGTATCAATTCAAATACAAAGAAAAATAAAATTTATGATTTTATTCACGTCGTATTCTTGTCATAATAAGCTGGTTATAAATTATTCGCATTTTCATAAATCAACTATCAAAAGAACGAACTCTAAATTACACCTAGGTTACACGTGTCTGTCAGCGTCCGTTGCAAATTGTTCAAGTTTAAACCACAGAGTTTTATTCACGCCACGATTTAGAGAATATCGTCTGAATAAAAATCTACGTCTCTTGTATATATTTTATTAGATACTGTTTATCTTGCTTACTATTTTTATTATATTATTATATGGTTTACCACTAGTCTATGTGGATCAGCTCTGTGTTTTTTTTTTTGGAAATACCTATTAAGTATTCAACTATACACAGTGAAGTGAATAATAAATATAGTAGTAATACTAGGTTGTAAATTCTACTGAACATTATCAAAACGCTAGCCAATGGCATGTTGAAAGATATTAAATCTTATTATAAAGTAGCTATTTAGTAGTATTTTATGCCTGCTTCTCCGTCTACGTGGAACTTTATGTAAAAAAAACAGTGACTCTTAATATCATCTGGGGGTCTAACCAAGTTGCTTATCTACAATCACTAACCCAAGTAGAAAACAGAAAAATGTATGGAGATGACATAAGCAACTTGATTAGGCCCCCAGATGAAATTGCGTTAATTTACTTATCTACTTTTCTCTCGTACTTAAGTCGCGTCGTCAATAAAATTCAAATAACTTTTAATAGAGTGAATCAATTTTAATGGGATTAAAACTAAATGTTACTCGAGGATATGCTTTATGATTTTCTTGAGATTTTATCGCGAATACAGTACTTTAGCATTGATGCGTGTTGAAACAAATAGACACATAGACATTTCTAAAATTTCGCTCATTCAACCAAACCAACAAACCCTTCATCTTTATAATATCAGTATAGATAAATGTAATACATTAATTTCCGAGAATTGAGAACATTGTCTTCCCATACAACGTTTATATCGCTTTAATAGTCGTAGAATTTGAAAGCCCTTAATAGGCCTTGTATATAAATCTCATATAGTATTTTTTTTATATCAAAGGAGGCAAACGAACTGATGGGTCACGTGATGTTAAGTGATCACCACCGTCCATAGACACTAGCGACATCAGGGAAGTCGCAAGTGTGTTGCCAGCCTGTATATGGGAGAGGGGGAGGGGAAGGAAACGGAAAGAAGAAAACAGGAAGGGAGGTGGGCCTCGGGCGCTCTCACTGACCGAACGAAATACAACAATGCAAGCACTGTTATTTCACGTCGGCTTTCTGTGAGAGGAGTGGTACTACCCCGGACGAGCTGACCCATTCATACTAAAACCACTAATAGCTTCAGCGTGGCTCTACCACCTATCGAATAGTATATAGAACATACCTAATATCTAATATTATAAAGAGGTAAAATTTGTGAGTTTGTGATGTTGTGACGTTGTAATCTCAGGAACTACTAATCCGATTTGAATAATTCTTTCAGTGTTATATAGCTCATTCATCGAGAATAGTTATAGACTATATATCATCACGCTAAGACCAATAGGAGCGGAGCACAGGTGAAAAATGTTTCAGAATCGGGATGTTTTTTTTTTCTTTTAGGAACGCGAACGAAGTCGCGGACAGAAGCTAGTTTACAATATAGTAAAAAAGAGGGAATGAAATTCTCTTACATCTTACGGAAAGCGCGCGGTTACGAAAATAAATTTTAATATCTAATTTTCACGAAGACATGCCTTCGTTGGCAATAAACACAAATGTTACGTGTTGTAAACAACTTATACAGGTTATATTAGCTCAGGTGGAGTTCCGTTATTTGATAAGCTTTTCCTATCGACAGGCAGTCACGCGACGCGACAGCTTCGCGCCACCGGTATCAACTAAACACCGGTTCCCTTTTACCTTTGCAACTAATTAATTTTACATACGATATACAAACCTACTACTAGATATTTAAACGTTGAATCGGGTAGATTATTAAGTAATATAAATAAAGTCAAAAACACTGTATTTAATTCAAATAAAACTAACCACCGTTTTGGAAATCAACCCTGTCATCGAGAAGAACTGGCAAGAAACTCGATCTAGTTTATCTTTTCATTAATGTGGCGTCATTTACAGATATTACTGTCGTTCACATACATGATGTATGCCGATGACATTGCGCTGACCGACAAGAGTAAGCAGAGACTGGAGGGCAAAGTAAACCGGTGGAACGAGGCGCCTGAGAACTGTGGTCTAGCATTCAATGTTGCCAAGACCGAGTACATGGCATGCAGTCACACGGATCCCGAACCCTTAAAAATTGGTATCGAAAACGTCGCAAAGACCAACAGCTTCAAATACCTAGGGTCCGTGATACACAAATCCGGTTCAATCGACCACGACATCCAATATTGAACAAGCGCCGCCCGGGCGAAATGGCAAGAGCTCACCGGAATTCTATGCGATCAGAGAATGCCGGTGAAATTAAAAGGCCTGGTGTACAAGTGCATCATCCGACCGGTCGTGTTGTACGGCAACGAAACGTGGCCGGTTTTAGGCCAACATGTCCAGCAGCTACATGTCACCGAGATGAAAATGCTGCGATGGATGTGTGGCGTAACGCGATTAGATCGCATTCGCAACGAATACATCCGTGGTACCATTGGAGTTCGTGACATTGCCGACAAGCTGCAGGAGAGTCGTCTCCGCTGGTACGGCCACATAAGTCGCAGGCCTCCAGACTACGTTGGAAATAGATGACTCAACATCACCGTACAAGGCCCAAGATCTCGCGGCAGGCCCAAAACACTGGTTGGACGTGGTGAAGGCGGACATTAAGGAGAACAATCTCACACAAGAGGATGCCGAAGACCGGGCAAGGTGGAGAAAGCTAAGCAGGAAAGCGGACACTGGCACCAAGCCGGGTAAACGCTAGGAAGAAGAAGAAGAAGACCGTCGTTCACATATTGATTCACCTTTTAATATAGCTTTTAGATATTAAAATCCGCTTTACATGATGCTTGAACTTACTATCTGGGAAATATATAATGTGCTTTGGGTGTTCGTTATAAAACCTAACAATATTTCCTAAAAAACTGTTACTGGTCTTAGTAAGCCTGAAACATGGAATGATCAATTTTTAATTGTTTCTAGTACCTATTTCAATTATGTCAGACTTTTACTAAATCTAGTTTACCTATGTTTTTTCAGATCATCAAAAATGTATTGGGAGGGCAAAGTTAATATAAATAGTTCCTGTAACTTAGCCTTTAATGATTAGCGAGGCTTCACGTTATAAATTGCTTGAACTGCCCGTTTTTGTACTAGGAATGTGATCTCCCTCAACCGTTGTCTCCAATATAATGTTATTACATACTTGTTAATAGCTCTAATTATTATTTGATAATTGAGGCTATTCTCAAATATTTTAGAGCATAATTAATCCAAAGAGATCTAATTAACCAAAGTTAGTTTAGTCTGAGGTACTAAGAATATCAAAGGTTGTATAAGTAAGATAGTCATATGGATTGTCCGAAATAATATTGTTGTCTTACTTTTAATTAAATATTACTATTCAATGGTCTATTCAAAATTGTAAGCTGCATTTGTGTTCTATTAGATGTACAGAAATTTTGCAATAATAATAAAAGAGACATTTTAGATATCAAGTTTTGTTTCATGACATTTTATGACTTTATCAGTTTTGTAAGTAGTAGAGACACGCTGAAGCTATTATTGGTTTCAGTACGAATGAGTCGGCTCTCTCGGAGTAGTACCACCCTCTCACAGAAACACCGACGTGAAGTAACAGTGCTTGCATTGTTGCGTTTCCTTCGGTTACTGAGAGCGTTGGAGGTTCCCATCCCCTATCTTCCTCACTCCTCACTCCCCTCCCCATTTCCCATATTCTCATAAAAATACAGGCTGGCAAACCATTTGCGACTCCCCTGGTGTTGTTAATGTCTATGGACGGCGAAGACCACTTAACATCAGGTGACTCACCTGTTCGTTTGCCTCCCATGACACAAAAAAAAGTAAATTTTACCGATAACATTTATATATCATCAAATAATACATTAATAGGCGAGTTCAATGATATCCGTTCCATATAAAATAAAAATCTCGTATTAACTTATAGCTAACATATACGTTAGTGATAGAAGTATTTTAAGTAAATTTTATTATTATTCTAGTCCTCGGTGTATTACCGGGGATGATGTGAAAAATACGATTCAATTACAAGATTGATATCAAACATACTCCTAAATCTATCGGTTTAAATTGCACCTTGTTGCCAAAATTTTGAAATTTTTCATAAGGCTTCCATTCCGTGTATAACTTCTTAACTAAATGACCGAAGATATGTATCTACGTAAGCATCGAATGCATAAAATTGTTCTTCTAAAAATATAAAATTCGTTTCTATAAAGCTCTGAATATACGATTTAAGAGCGTGTATGAGAAATTCGTGAAATAAATTGAAGGTTCGAATAGGAAATTGAATGCTGCAGCGCAAAATACACCTGTTGTGTCCCTTACAAATTGTAGAATGTATGTTATGTAACATTATTTTACTCAATTTTTTCGAGAAATTGTTAGAGAATTGTGAGACCTATTGGAGATAATTTTGAGTTCATTTTTATTTATTTTGGAACATTTAGAAAAAATTCAGAGTTAATAATAATTACAGTAAAGTTAGAAAGTTGCTTATATTTAATCTGATTAGATAAATACAAAAGGTTTGATTTCTATAGATGTTAGTTAAGTCAATGTTTTTTTAAAAGCTTTTAGTTGTACTTTGTAAATATATCGAATTACAACTGTCTAAGCAGAATAATTGAATGTCACCCCGTCTTCATTCCAATCGATATTGTATAGAATAAAGAACCATATTTATATTGCATTATGAACCTCTTTGTTGCTGATTCGAAAAACGAACAAATTCTGCTAGGATATAACAATTATTTCAATCTATATAGTAAAAATAGGCAGTGAGAAAACTATTAAGGCGAAGTGCGACCACTGGATGAATACTTGTATATAGAAAAACAAGTGAACGTTATGTTTAAAAAAAAAAGGAAAAAATATATTACTATAATAAAACTGTAACAAGACCAAATCTGTATATCTATATATTAATACGTGACGCAAAAAAATTGTATCCCTTTTTAACCTATTTACCGTCAACGGGTGAATTTGAAATTTGGCATAGTTAAAGTTTATATGGTGGAGAAGTGCAGAAAGCTGTTTATTTTATATAAAATGCATTAGAAGTACATTAAATTAATTAAAATATGCTCTACTCACACTACTACTCGAATTTTACACAACATATACACACATTTAAATAAAAAAGACATTTTGACAGCCGTCAATAGATACGAATTTCAAAAAATGTTGTGAAGGAAGGAGGTTGCTATGCTCGACTCTATGTATTTTTTAACTTTTCATCCTACATTCAACAATGATATTATAAAATATAACTATTATTGTAATGTTTATTTTTTATGGTGAACACACTTCAAATAATGAATTAATAAAAAAATGAGCCCAATAATACTTTGTATAATTGACTAAGTTTATTCGTTTATTTACATAATATTTGGGCGACCGAGCCTGGCTCGGTTCTTTAAAAAATAATTTTAAATTAAAATAAACTGTTAGGTTTGCCTCACAAAATTATCATTTTTTTACAAAAACAAAAATCCCTTTTGCTGTCACTCGCAGTGGATTTAGCTCAGTGCACAAAACTAGGAATATACACTTAAATATGTTTCACATCTAGTAGGTGGTAGAGCCATGCTGAAGCTATTCCTGGCTTCAGCATGAATGAGTCGGCTCGCCCGGGGTAGTACCACACCACTCACAGAAAACCGATGTGAAATAACAGTGCTTGAATTGTTGCGTTTCGTACGGTCAGTGAGAGCGCCCAAGCCCCACCTTTCCTTGCCTTCCCCTTCTCCTCTTCCCCTTCTCCTCTTATCCCCTCTCCCTCCCCAAACACAGACTGGCAACGCACTTGCGACTCCGTTGGTGTTGCAAGTGTCTATGGACGATGGTGATCACTTACCATCAAGTGACCCATCTATTCGTCTATGATATAAAAAAAAACATTAGTATATAAAATCCTATTTAAGGTAAGTGATGAATGTACGTGGAATTATGTTAATGGTAGTATGTAGTGGTACATGAAGTTTTTAATCTTTGTCTTTGGATAAGCAAGGTGTTAGTGTCTAACCACTGGCAGAATTATCGCCCTTTTAGAGTCTTGTTACATGAACTGCAGAGAACATCAAACAACGATCTTAATGAGAATCACATTCAAGCTTTTAGCCTAATTTTTGTCCTAGACAATTTTGCTATATGATATATTAATAGTAGTTGTATTTTTAATAACTAAATCTACCAAAGCTGTACATAACAAAGGTAAGCTTTAACTACACTTATGAAAAATGCAACCAAAAGAAACTTACATTTCTTAAAGTAATGAAACCAATCAAATCGATATATAAAAAATGTAAATTTTTAAAATTAAAGTCTGGTATTATAGTAGGAGTTACTTTGCAATTCCGCCTGCAATTGATTGGCCACCACGTAAAAAAAAACGTTTAATATTATTTGTGCGAGGTAAACCTAAAAAAACCTTACATCTGAAACTAGTAACAGAAAAAGGAAATAGTAACTAACGGCCAAACAATTAAAAACCGCCTCCTCCGCTGAACCTTACAACGGTTGACTCTGTTGGTTGTACCTTTAAATTATTAAAAAAAAACACTTCTAATATGTTGCAGATTAATGTCTAATGAGCACAAAAGTTTACGTGTGTTTCACTTAATCACGGAGCATCATCATATCAATGTTGACTTTTCCGATGCGAGTGAGCGACAAATTAAAATAGAGACTGGGTGAAGTAGACTTGAGCCGTTAATAACAAAAAAAGCTACTTAACTTCAGTTTGTATTAATCACAATAAAGTTTTTTTTTTATTCACATGCCACTATGTTAGAAACTAAAATCGCTAGATATATATAAAATACAAAAATCTAAGGATTTCGTTCTAGTTATTAACAGAATGTCATGTAAATGTTAAATCCAACTAAATAATATGAAAATATGTTGCGGTGAACATGTATAATTTTATACTATTATTATAAGGGGTAAAGTTTGTGACATTGTAGGGGGTAATCTCAGGAACTAGTAGTCCGATTTGAAAAATTCATTCAGTGTTATATAGCTCATTAATCGAGGAAGCTTGTAGGCTATAGGCTATATACCATCATGCTAAGACCAATTAGAGCGGAGCACCGATTAAAATGTTTCAAAATTGGGATTTTTTCCTCTTGAGAGCTTCCACTGCGTGGTAGCATTAGCCCAAAGTAACTATCGAAGTCGCGGGCAGAGGCTAGTATTTATACAAAGTTATGGCTACTAGTAGTTCGTTTGCTGGTTTTAATCCCGGCTGTTACATGCCAGCTTTACGACTTAACTTTTTATTGAAGTTTGAGAGCATAGATCTAAAGCAATGGAAACCTCTGGAAAGAAATAATACACTATAAAGAATTTTTTATTCAGTAATATGATAGTACATAATATTTGCCTGATTGTTTATACACACCATCACGCTAAGTTCAATAGGAGCGGAGCACCAATGAAAAATGTTTCAAAATCGGAATTTTCTTCCTCTTCAGTGCTTCCGCTGCGTGTTAGCGTTAGCCCAAAGTAACTATTAACACGCTGAAAGAAGTCGCGAGTAGAGGCTAGTTTATTATAATACTTTTATACTGAATCATTACCGATGTATTCACGTTGTTTCCGTATCTAAACCAGGGCATGCTCATTCTACATCTTTTTCCATACACACAATTATTTTTATATACTACTAGTTGTAACAGCAGATCCGCACGTGTTTTTTTTAAATTGTATTAAAGAACTAGCTGTACCCGCGGCTTCGCATGCTTTTTTAATTACATTAAGGAATTATAAACCTATGAGACTATGTACAATTATAGAAATGTTCTTTAAAACAATTCTAAGTACGACACGCACACGATGTAGGTACATTAGCATGTAATGTATACAATAGATATATAAGTACTAACAATGTACCCAGTGAAGTTTACCATCAGCAACATAATTGGGATTTTAACCAACAATACAACTATGTTCGTGCTCACTTACACTGTGTAAGGAACTAATGAAACCTAAATAACCTAAATTTATCATAAAAAATATTATCATAAAGATTTACATTTGTCATTATAATTACGTTTTTTTGTCTATACAGAAAATAAACGCTCGTCTGTTCTGCAAGAAATTGTATTATGGATTTCTTTACGTAATACGTTTATAGTCTAAAATCATATTAGGAAGACCTCTTCTATCTTCAAAGTTACTAATAATGATAATATCGAATTATAAACAATTAGTTGATAAATATTACTCTAATTAAAAATAAAGAATGAGTTGAAATCTTGCTAAATTTCATATAGATACAGTCGCGGATAACAGCTAGTCTAAAATAGAGTAACCTCAATTACGTTTATAAAGTAAGGTGAAAGTCCCCGGAAAATCGGTCTAACCTTTTGGAGAGAGTACTGTCGACAAAGCCACGGTTAACAGCTGGTATAAACTAAAATTGCCTGACTTACTTTTTATAAGGTCATCTATTTGACAATGAAAGTTTTGCGAAGATCAGTTTAACGGTTTTGGAGATAGTACTGCTAGCAAAGCCACGGTTACAAGCTAGTATAAATTAAAATTGCTCGAATTACTTTTTATAAGGCCAGCTATCTGCAAATGAAAGTTTCGCTAAAATCAATCTAACTGTTTTGTAGATAGCGTTGCGGGCAAAGCCACGGTTAACAGGTAGTCTAAATTAAAATAAACTGAATTACTTGTTATGATGTCCACTATCTGTTGGTGGAAGTTTCGTGAAAATTATTTCAACAGTTTTTGAGATAGCATTGTGGATGAAGCCGCGGTTAACACTTAGTCTAATTTAAAGTAGCCTATGTTACCCGCTGTAATTTTAACTATCTGCCAGTGAAATTCCTGTCAAAATCGGTTCAGCCGTTTCAGAGATTACCCGGAACACACAGACAGACATAGAGACAAAAATTTTAAAAATTGCATTTTTGTTATCAGAAGCGTGTATACTTTCGTACCTAATCAATGAAAAAAAAATATTTTGCTGTTACATACAGACACTTGATTTTCATTATACGTATAGATTATAAAATTGCGGGACTAAGTACAATTATAGAAATGCTCTCCAAATCAGTTGTAAGTACGACACGCACGCCACTTGTAGTAACATGTAACGTATACATTAAATCTATAAATACTAACAGCATGCGTAATGAGATTTATCATCAGTAACATATTAGGAATTTTAACCCACCATGTAACTACTTTGTGCTCACTTACACTGTGTAAAGAAGTAATGAAACAATAACTTAAAATATTATGATAAAGATTTACATTTATATTTCATTTAATTATACATTGTCATTATAATTACGATTTTGTGACTATACAAAAGGAAACGCTTGTCTATTCCGTAAGAAATTGTATTATGGAATACTTTATGAAATACGTTTATGGTCTAAGATCTTATAAGGAACACCTTTTCTATCTTCAAAGTTACTAATAACTATGATATCGTGTTGTAAGCAATAAGCTAATAATTATTTCTCTAATTAAAAATAAAGAATGAGTTGAAATCTTGCTAAATTTCAAACACAAAGTCGCTGGTAACAGCTAGTCTAAAATAGAATACGCTCAATCACTTTTTATAAGGTTTGCTGTGTATCGGAGAAAGCCTCGTGATAATCAGTCTATCCGTTTTGGAGAAAGCACTCTGGGCGAAGCCACAGTTAACAGCTAGTATAAACTAAAATTGCTTACATTATTTTTTATAAAGTCAGCTATCTGTCAGTGAATGTCTCGTGAAGATCAATCTAACCATTTTGGAGATAGTACTGCGGGCAAAGCCACTGTTAACAACTAGTATAAACTAAAATAGACTAAATCACTTGTTATGATGTCTGTGATCTGTTGGTAAAAGTTTCGTGAAAATCTGTCCAGCCGTTTTGGAGATAGCATTGCGGATGGAACCGCGGTTAACACCTAGTCTAATTTGGACTAACCTAAGTAACCTGCTATAATTTCAGCTATTTGCCAGTGAAATTCCCGTCAAAATCGATTCAGCCGTTTTAGAGATTATCCGGAACAAACAGACAGACCGACAAAAATTTTATAGATTGTATTTTCGTTATCAGTAGCGTGTATACTTTATTATATATTTTTTTAAACAGAAAAAGAACTATATAGTATTGTAATATTAAGTACATAACTGTATTATATAAACACTTTATTCTCTCGCAGACACCGTTTAATAAAAACAAAACTATCTTATCTGAGGTTAAGGATACACGTCGGACTATAAAAGCGTAATGTTGACGAAGTCCAATATTATTTTAAACTTGAGAACTAAGAGCTCATCAGGGAATAAAAATGTTGTTAGTGTTACTTTATATTACTTTGATGTTCTTATCTTTTATATATTATATAACCACGCGTAAATTTAACTACTGGAAGAAGAAAAAGATTCCAAGTCCACCAGCATGGCCGATTTTTGGTAATTACAGCAGTACTATTCTCCAGAGAAAACATATTAGTGAAACAGTCCAAGATATATGCAAACAGTTTCCTGGTGCACCACTCATCGGGGCTTTCTTTGGTCCGGAACCTGTATTAGTACCACAGGATCCTGAGTTTATAAAACTTATCATGTCTAAGGATTTCTACTATTTCAATGGCAGAGAAATATCTGCTCACGCTAACAGGGAACCAGGTTTGTATAGTTTGTTTGCAGCATATGGAGATGACTGGAAAGTGTTGAGACAAAATATGACTCCTTTATTCACATCAGCAAAAATGAGGAAAATGTTTAATTTCATAGAAAAATGCTCTCACACATTTGAAAATTTGTTGGATAAAGACATATCTATTTGTAATAATGTTGATGTAAGGGAGCTAATGCAAAGGTTTACTATACAGTGTATTGGAGCTTGCGTATTTGGAGTGGATACAAACACACTTGAAAATAACAATAATAACCCATTCAAGAACGCTGGAAAAGATGTTGTTGAATTCTCAAGATCAGTAGCTTTCAAAGCCAATATGAGATCTATTTGGCCTTCAGTCTTTTATGGATTAGGTTTCTCAGTATTGACGAAAGAGTTAAATACGTTTAAGGATATCCTATTAGCCGTTTTTAAGCAAAGGGGCTACAAAAAAACTAATAATGAAGATTTCATAGATTTGATTCTCAGTTGGAAGGAAAATGAGGCACTCACTGGAGATAGCTTGAAGAATAAACACTCTGATAAACCAATAAAAGCAACACTAACTATTGACGACAATATACTACTATCACAGGCCGTGCTATTTTTTACTGCTGGGTTTGAAACATCTGCTATATCATCAGCTTATACGCTATATGAGTTGGCTAAAAATGAAAATGCTTTGAATAAAGTTTATGAAGAACTTGATGCTTATTTAATTAAATATAACAATAAAATAAATTATGACTGCACTTCTGAATTGCCCTACTTGGATGCCTGCTTGAACGAAGCTATGCGCCTATATCCAGTTCTCGGTGTTATCACACGTGAAGTCATGGAAAATTATACATTTCCCAATGGAGTTACTATAGAAAAGGGCCTGCATATTCATGTGCCAGTTTATCACCTACATCATAACCCAGAACACTTCCCAAACCCAGAGGAGTTTCGTCCTGAAAGATTTTATTGTGAAGAAAAAAACAATATCAAATCGCATACATACATGCCTTTTGGAGAGGGACCTCGTCTTTGTATTGGTAAGTTTTTTTAAAATTAATATAATTGATATTTTGACATTCTAATTGTACAATTTGCGAACCATAATACACAATATAGTAGGTAGGTAATGTTTATTTTATATTCTATGCATAATAAGGTACATGTCGTAATGTAACGTATATTATATTTCAAATTCTTTACAGTTATTGTATTTACTGTTATACTTTTTTATGGACATTTTTGTCATTGTTATCATCTAATTATAAACAGCTTATATATTTACAATTATTTTGTTCTAGGTATGAGATTCGCGAAAATGCAGTCGCTGGCCGGATTGATTACAGTTCTAAAGAAGTACAGAGTAGAACTCGCCGAGGGAACTCCTCATAAATTTGCATTTAAACCTGAATCATTTGTAATAACCCCGAGCACTAAAATTTCTTTGAAGTTTATAGAACGAAATGGATTTGAAAAAAGAATTTATAATCGTTATTAATTAAATACACTAAGAAAAAAATAATTAGGTAAACCTCAATTTACACAATTTATTTTTTAGTGTGGTGTATTTGTAATAATTTTTTTTTAAATTTCTATATGTCTACTCATTTTGTATCCTAATCAGGGGGCAACAAAGGTATTTCCTCCGGCTAAAAAAACTTTTGTTGAAGTGCTAACATCTAGTAGTGCTAATGAAAAGACATTCCTATCTCATCATATTTAGTCACACTCTCCAGATGTACGTCCACAAAATAATATAAACTCATACAGAAAAACTATTTTTTTAAAACAAAAAACTCATACTCCATTATCCAAGGGCTATGATAGTAAAACTCATAACAATATATTTAAGGATTACATAATTCTTACATCTAGTAATGGTTGTGCTCTGAATAGTAGTAGTAAAGATTCTTCTAATGACAGTGTAGATTTAAACAAACTGATTACATCTTTAATGAATATTATTTCCAATTCTTCTTTACCGGACCACGTTGCTATTACTTTAATACAAAATATAACAGTAACACTTTTTAATTCCTTCAAAAATGGATTACATTCTACAGTGGAATTGTAGAAGTATATCTTCTAAACAGACTGATTTACATCAACTGATCAACAATTTTAAACCTCCAATCTTAGCTTTATGTGAAACTTGGTTGAAACCTAGTACTTTATTTAAAGTACCAGGTTATTCTATATTAAGAGATGATAGGAATGTTGGTTTTGGAGGCACAGCCCTTCTTATTAACAAAAGTCTCTTCTTTAAATCTCTATGTTTCAGTTCATATGACAAGTGAAAATTAAATGTTGTGGGAGCTATAATTGAGAATATTTCTTTCGTTTCTATTTATATTCCTCACAAAGATATAGCAGTCATTCCTATACTTAAAAGCATTATGGAATCCGTTTCTTCTCCAGTAATTTTTTTAGGTGACCTCAACGCCCACCACTCATTGTGGGGCGTTCCCAATGATGATAGGTTGGGTATTGAACTTGTTAATTTATTTGATGACTTAAACTTATATATTTTAAACGATGGTTCGATAACCCGTCGTGATGTCCCAGGGCAAGCTTGTAGCTATCTAGATATTTCTCTTTGTTCTTCATCTCTCTCTTCTCTTTTGATGTGGAGATGTCTTAATTTATCATATGGTAGCGATCGTTTTCCAATAATTATTTCGAAACCTTCTTCAGCTTCCCGTTCAACATTTCTTCCACCATTACTGAAATATAAACTGGCTAACGGTAATTGGGAATTATTTAGGTCAATACTGGATGACAAAATCAGAATTCAACTAGAAGTCTGCTCACATAATGTGAGTCAATCGTATAATAATTTTATTCGGTGTTTGACATCAGCTGCCGATGAAGTATTTTCTTATAAAAATGTTGCCAGCAGTCATATATCGTCTCCTCCTTGGTGGGATAGTGAATGTACTCAGGCTATCAACAGGCGAAATCTGGCTGAAAGAGAGTGTAATTTGATACTCGATTTAAATACCTTTCTGCGGTATAGAAATACTGCAGCAGCAACTAAAAGACTTTTAAAAAAGAAGAAGCGGGATGGGTGGCGACGTTTTTGTCTGTCAATATCCCCCGATTCAACTTCTTCTGTAGTTTGGAATAATATTCGTCGTTTTAGATCTTCAACAAAAAATAATTATTGTTCTTCCTTTTCACTTGATTACGTCATTTTTTTTTAAATAAACTGGCCCCAAAGTACGTTCCTAATTTTGGTCAAATGCATTACGTTTACATTACTGACTTCAGTGATAATTTAGACTCCTTAAATGCTCCTTTTTCAATGCAAGAATTGAAATTCGTTCTCAGTCGTGTTTCTGATTCTACTTCGGGGATCGATGGTATACCGTACTCGTTTTTTGTAAATATGAAACCTTATACTTTATCTTTTTTTTTAAACATAATCAATATTGTAGTTGAAACTGGCTGCATTCCAAATTCCTGGAAGCAGCAAATCATAATTCCTTTTCTTAAACCTAACAAGGATTCCTTAGATCCGAATTCTTTTAGGCCTGTAGCTTTATCATCTGTTCTTTGTAAATTGACCGAACATCTCATTAAAAATAGATTAGAATGGTTCTTAGAGCATTACGATTTATTAAGTACCTCTCAGCTTGGGTTTAGGAGGGGACGTAGTGTTTTTGACATTCATTCTATTTTTTCCACAGATATTCAAATTGCCTTAAGTAGAAATGAATCACTAGTGGCTGCATTTCTTGACATTGAAGCTGCGTATGATAATGTTGACTTGGTTATTTTAAAAAACAAATTAGAGTTTTGTAATGTTCCTTGTAAATTTATAGATTTCATTTTTAATCTTTTTAGTGGTCGATCTATTATCTTGAGGTCTCTGGGAGTAGACAACCACAGTAGATTAGTTTGGAAAGGTGTGCCTCAAGGATCTGTTCTTAGCCCTATATTGTATAATGTATATTCAAGAAACTTAGACTCTGCACTTTTGCCTCAGTGTAGTGTCCTGCAGTATGCTGATATTTGCTAATATATTCCTCTAATAATTCAGTTGTATTAGCCACTAGTATAGTAGAACA
The DNA here is from genome assembly GCA_014332785.1 of Antheraea mylitta. Lineage (NCBI taxonomy): Eukaryota > Metazoa > Arthropoda > Insecta > Lepidoptera > Saturniidae > Antheraea > Antheraea mylitta. The sequence continues at coordinate 1,011,588 of JACEII010000134.1, forward strand.
GTCACTGTATCGTTTATCACAATGGCTCCCTGAACATCGTCTTACACTTTCAGTTTCTAAAAGTAAAATAGTTATCTTTTCCCGTAGAAAAACTAATTCTCACGTTAGCGTTTCTCTTAACCAGTCGTTGTTACCCATCTGTAATGAAGCTATTTTTCTTGGTAGGATTTTTGATAGTAAATGTACTGGTAGGCCGCATCTTGATTACATAATTGGTAAATTTGAGCGTAATATTAACATCCTAAGAGCACTTTCTGGGGTTTGGTGGGGTGCTCATCCATTTTCTTTAAAATTAGTTTACAGTGCGTTAGTAAGAAGTCTGCTAGAATATAGTGTATTTACAATATGTACAATGTGTGTTAAATACAATATGTGTTAATAAATCTGCAATAGATAAACTTAATTTAATTCAATCTAAGAGTCTGCGTATTGTCATAGGAGCTGTGAAAAGCACTCCAGTTAATGCTCTACAAATAGAATGTTCTGATCCACCACTTCATATCAGAAGGCAATATATATCAGATAGGTTTCTATATAAATTTTTACAATTTCGAAATCATTATTATATCTGCTATAAGACTCGTAGCATGTAAGATTATACAGCTAGTTCGATCCTCTAGTACTATGCCACACAGGCTAACCACCTTGTTTTGTTTAAATAAAAGTTATCAAGACATTTGAACCGCCTCTAACAAAAATAAAAACAAGAGATAATAAACACGTGGAATGTTAATGTTATCTTCAATTATATTACTATTTGCCTTATCTTGCCGTTGAACTCTCAAGTCATCATAACAACACAACATCACGGATTATTAATAAAAATCGGATATACTTTAGGGTATTTTCTATCAGTACAAAAAAACTGTATAGTTTATTTTAATCATTTTGCTATCTAAAAAACAGACTTATTTTTTTTTATAGTGAAAACTTCTTTAGGTGCCATGAACGGCACTGTTTTGGCAGGAGATAGATTTATAATTTCGCGTCATGTCATGCTAGTAAGCGTCACCGACCGTATTGCGCTTGTGCGGCTTGCGTTAGACTAGCGACGTGTAGTATAAGAGCCAGTCTACATCTAATATTGATATTTCATATTGCGATTGTGTACGTCACCATATGTGTAATGAAAAATAAACTGTATAAAAAATACATAATTACTATTCAGAGCGTCAATATATATGAAAGAGAGGCATATGATAATCAATTTGATTGACAAACTATGAAATTTAAATAATTAACACTATAACTACAATTAATGTAAAAAAATTCAAAGATAATAATATAGTTATTCAATTGTTTTGAGTTTTCACTTCTATCGGCAGTCCATGTGAGTGCCTCGATTTTTTTTTATATTTCTGATAGTTGTTTAATATGATAAATATATATGATACTCGCGAATTCGTCGGGGTCTTTTATTATCTCACAATAATATTTTATGTCTAGAGTAAAATTACAGGGCCAAACGGCTTGCCCCACTTCTCCACGATAAAAAACGCATGTCTCTGAATGCATAGTGTTTATAAGCATCATGTTTTTTTATCTTTAATATCTATATATTAAATAACGCTTTCATGATGTTTTTTAGACAAAGACATCTTAGACACAGAAGATATATATATATATATATATATATATATATATCAATATCTATTCAGTAGTGTTTGAATGATGCGTACACAACGACAAAGTTTTATCATTTTTTATAGGTAAAATATAAGTAAACATATGAATAAATAACAGTCCGGACAAAGAAGGTTGACCTTTTAGAGATAAAGACTCATTGACTACCCTTTTAGTCACCTATCTGTTTAAAGAGAACAATAATTAAATACCTTATACATACAGTAGCATATTTTGATAAGTTATTGCGTTGAAGCAAGTCACTGTGACACGTTAGATTTCAAAGTCGGGGTCTTGTGGAATAAGAGTGCTCCGCTAATGGATTTTCCCTATTTCGTCTGTTATTCCGTAAATAAGGTGTGCTGCATTCAGGTAATACGGACTCAGGTGCCTAAATTGTTACTCTCTTCACACTCGAGATAATCTACAATATATTTTTTTATTTTGGTATTACTTTGTTTATTTTTTCACTTTTTGTACTGTTTTGATTGCTTTTTATTGTGATATAGACTATAAATGAAACATTCTGTATGCGAGCGATGATTAAAAATATACACACATCAGTTTGTCGAATGGTTCGAATAATGACGTTGGCTTTCGAGAATTTTTCACCCTCCATAATTGAAAGGTATATAGTGCGCCACGGTGCATCCTATTCGATTCTTATTCCAGACGTCGTCGACGCAATTACGAAGATAACCGAGAAAGCGATCTTCAAGAGTTTTTTTTTTGAACTGACTACGCTATTGACCTAGCAAGGTCTTAACAGCTTCACCGGACTACGATCTTCAAGAGTCTACTACATCTAGGGCAGTATAAGATGTAGGTGTGATTATAGTGTTAATCTTTTATAGTTAGTCTGTTTGTTTTTTTATTTTTTTATTTCTAGGAGCACAAAATAAATTTATTATGACACAAACGGCATTTAATGTACCCACGATACACTCGCTATAAATTAATATAAAATAAATTGCTGGTTGGTAGGAATCTATATCCGACTAAGTCGTGATCATTACGCATATATTATTTTTAAAGTAGCCACGTTTCTATGTTAAACAGTATATAGATATATTCATATGACATCATGAGCCGGCGATGGACTGTCGATCTGTAGCTGGTCGCCATTGTTCTTGGATTTTACTATTCTTACCCTCGAGCATAACTATGTCACATTGCCGTGCTATTATAACAAGAGACAGAAATATTACTTTCAAGCCTCCTGATTTTCAGTGCTGATGTGGTTCAAAAGGGAAATCTAGAAAAAGAACTGATATACAGCTTTGTTTGGATACATTGTTTGTAGGTGGTAGAGCCACACTGAATTTTTTTTTTCTTAAACTGACTACGCTATTGACCTAGCAAGATCTTAACAGCTTCACCGGACTACAGCATGAATGGTTGGCTCGCCCGTGATAGTACAACCCTCTCCCAGAAAACCGACGTGAAGTAAATGTGCTTACATTGTTGCGTTACGTTCGGTCAGCGAGAGTGCCGGAGGCCCACCTCCCCTCTCCAGCCCTCTCCTCTCCTATACCACTCCCCTTTCCCTCTTTCCCCCAAACTCATGATGGCAACGCATTTGCGACTCCCTTGGTGTTGTTAATGTCTATGGACGGCGGTGATCACTTAAAATCAGGTAACCTGCCTGTTCGTTTGCCTCCTATGACATAAAAAAAAACAGTAAGGTATGGTTAGCCTTTCAAGTTAAATACAGTAGTAGTAATAGCATAGGAAAACGTAGAAAAAAGCACCTAGATATTTCCTTCACCCAAATATTTATTTATTCATTCAAGTACGAAATCAAATAAGAGTTTGTTTAGTTTTTTTTATAGAATTTGAAACTTATCTATTTTAAAATATATCGAACAAAATACCAAAGAGCCGGTTTCGTTTAACCGAGCATCAACTTGAGCATCAATTCATTAATATCCTATGCTTTTTTCGTATGAATATCCCGAGTATTTAAAATATTAACAAGGTTGCAGGCGTATACTCGTAAAGCTGACGGAAATTGACGAATAGTAACTTTTTAAAGCAAGTACATCGGTTATTAAAATTTAATTTATTGTTGGAGCATGCCGTGGCTGTCTCTAAATAGTATGGCTGCATTTATAATGAATCACAATAGTCCTACTTTTTATATATCTACTAGTGTATTGTCATGTTGACGACTCTAAAATCTATACTTACTATTATAAAAAGGTAAAGTTTGTGAGTTTGTGAAGTTGTAGGGGGTAATCTTAGAAACGACTGGTCCGATTTGAAAAATTCTTTCAATGTTCAATAGCTCATTTATTGAGGATGGTTATCACATGAAGCCCAATAGGAGCGGAGCACCAATGAAGAAAGTTTAAAAATCTGGGTTTTTTCCTCCTGAGGGCTTCCGCTGCGTGTTAGCATCAGCCCAAAGTATCTATTCCATGTGAACGAAGTCGCGGGCAGAGGCTAGTAAATAAATATAATACTCATACGTTCTATCTTCTCTGATATTCATTAAAATTATCTAATCATTACTTATGTAATCTGTACCTAATTCTCATGTACATTTACCAAGTATCTCCATTTCCACGGAACTGTACAGAAAATAAAAGGTATTAGGGTTGCGTGCCACATTTAGTCATATTTTATTCCCGAGCATCCAGTGGTTTCCTTTCCCCCAACAATGTTTAATGATTCATTTCTAAGGAGACTGTAAAAATATGTTCGTAACAATGCCTTTAGATATATTCCGGATTTTGGTATTATCCGAAGTGAGTAAAGAGTTATACTATTTTAAATATTATTTTATAAAAAAAAGATTACCTTCGCAAATACATCGTAATTTGCAAATGTGTCGTCTATCTTGTAGATGGTAGAACCATGCTGAAGCTACTACCGGATTCAGCATAAATGAGTCGGCTCGCCCGGGGTAATACCACTCTCTCACAGAAAACCTACGTGAAGTAACAGTGCTTGCACTGTTGAGTTTTGTTCAGTCAGTGAGAGCACCGGAGGCCCACCTCTCCTCACCTTCCCCCGCTCCTCTTCCCTTCCTCCCCCCTTCCCCAACACAGGCTGGCAACGCACTTATGCCTACCCTGGTTTTGCTAGTGTCTATGGAGGGTGGTGATCACTTAACATCAGGTGATCCAACAGTTCGTTTGCCTCCTATGACGTAAAAAATATATTATTTCAAATTATAAGCACCGCATCGACAACCCCATTTCTCCACGGTAAGAAAACACTCATTGTTGAAAGCGTAGTGCTTAGAGAAGTCGTAGTTTCTTAATACTCTAGTAACTTTATATCAAACTAGCTGTACTCGTGACTTCGTCCGCGTGGTAGCTTATGTAAAACTAAAGTCATCGGATGCATTAGGTTCATTTACATATCTGCTTTTCACTCGTAGTTACGCCGCGTCGTCATTAAAAGTACAATAACTTTTGATTGAGTGGACCGATTTTAATGAAACAAAAAAATAATTTCTCCTGAGGATTTGCTTTATAATTTTCTTGTGTGGTGTTATTGTGAACCCAGTAGTTTAGCAGTGATGCGTGTTCATACAAAACAGACAGATATACAGACATTTCTAAAAATGATTGAAATGTATTTTATCACACATTCCTAGATAACTGCTACAATTTTATTCACGGAAATCGAAAAAGTACAGACACGTTCGATTTACATTCTTGTAATATGTATGTATAAAGTCATCGTGATAATTAAATAAGAGCTAAGTATCTAAAACAAAATATTGATTGAAAATTGTTCCAGAAATTAAAATTTATCCAGTAGATTTTAATGATCGCACATGACAAGGGCAAAACTTCATCATTGTATTTATATAAGAAACTAGATGTAACTAAATACTGAATAATAAACAAGAAATACATGCTTTATAATGAGTGCACACATGTAAATATTTTTGCAAAACCAGGGGAGTCGCATGTACGTTGTCAGCCTGTGTTTGGAAGTAGGGGAGGGTAGGAGAGTGTTAGGGAAGGGAGGGAGGTGTATGGAGAGGAGGGGAGAGGGGAGTTGGGTATCCCGCGCTCTCACTGACCGAACGAAACGCAACAATGCAAGCACTGTTACTTCACGTCGGTTTTCTGTGAACGGGTAGTACTACCCCGGACGAGCCGACCCATTCATACTGAAACCAGTAGTAGCTTCAGTGTGGTTCTACCACCTATAAAAATACTTTTAAAGATGAGTAAAAACATCGTTACAGTATCTAAAAAGAGATAACTGTTATCCACGTGTCTTTATATAGAATGAAATTCGACTTTTGTTGCTGTCTATATAATCTATCTATATATTAATACGTGAAGCCAAAAAATTGTCCCCCTTTTTAAGAGTATTGCGCCAACAGTTGAGCGTGAAATTTGGACAGATACGGTGTTATTACAAAGAAAGTTAAACACGTTTTGAACGCTTGATTTAAAAAGATCTCTCGGTGAATGTTCGCCGTTTTGCTCTGTTGTCTCGCTTTGGTTAGGTTAGGTTACATTTGCGAAAAAAGGATAACGCGATCTTGCTTCAGGCGAGCGCGGCGCATTTCATACGAAACCTTTTTTAAACCAAGTATTTAATTTTTGTGTAATAACACCGTTAAAGTTTATATGGAGGAGAAGTGCAGAAAGCTATTTATTTCATGTAAAATGCATTAAGAGTACATTAGATTAATTAAAATATGCATTACTCACACTACTGCTTGAATTTTACACAACATATACACACATTTAAATAAAAAGACATTTTGACAGCCGTCAATGACAGACTTCAAAAATGATCGCGAAGGAGGATCGCTATGCTCGACTTTTCTCTCTCGTTAATCGATATCTCCGTCAATTGCAAACCGATTTTAATGATTCTTTATGTATTTGAATTGTTTATACCCAGAGGTGATTCCATATAAATTCGAAGGAAATATTCAATCCCTAAGGGGGTGAAATATCGTTTTTATGATTACCCACTTCGTGTCTACGTATTTTCGTTTACTTGGAACCGATTTCAATAATCTTTTTTGAATTACCGATATTTGGGGACAGTGTTTTTCAAATTATAAAAATGTAAGGGGCGAAAATAAAGGGATGAATAAATGAACTTCCTATAAGTTAATTTTAATGAAAATTTAGAACATTCTGTCGTAGTAATAAGAATATGATATAATCAATCCTGATTTGATCATGGAAATGGAGAAATTGGCATCGATTTCCAATATAGGTAGCGCAAATATTCATATTTTTTATTTAATTTGGTTAATTGAATAATATATTTTTTACTTTTTAGTGCTTTAAAGTTTTTGATATTGTAGTCGGTTTAATTTTTTTGGATTTCTTTTGCTCTTACGTTCTAATTTACGTATTTAATGATATTATAACATATAACTATTATTATAATATTTATACCACGACTTATGCTCCATACCTTACATGCTCTTTAAACTTGTCTGGTTAAGTTACAGGCTAATTTTACAATAATATAATAATTTTAACATGAATGACGTTGCATGCTTTATATGCCCTTTGAGATCAATTGGTCAAATTTTTGGTTAATTTTATAATAATATAATATAGTTTGTATAATCAAAATAAGAATTTTGTTCATAAAAGTAATCCATGACTTAAATCTCCGCGGTTACAATGATGCAGTTCAACCTGATGTAGCGACAAAATCAATTTTATTTTCAAAAGTTAATGGTAGTATTAAAATAATCTTTGTTTTGGATTCATCATTTGATTCTACTGTGTATCCATTATTTTTTCAAGAGATGATACTGGGTATATCACTATTTGTTATAATGAACAGACTACATTTAATTCAATATCACCTACAAATACCACCCACTCACGGTGTCGTATAAAATTAATTGGAAATTGTGTCATGGGTTGCGATAAATTTCTTTATTTTCCTAAAGTTATACTTACTTAGAATTTGAGAGCCTTACCACCTTATGTAATCGCCTGTTTTTTTGTTTCAAATTTATAATTAATTTCAATTTTCATTTACACATAGATTTTTTTATGTTTATATAATTAAAGATCATGGCAAATGGCAGAAAACCTTCCATTATAGAAGTATACCCTTTGACAGAATTGTTAATAAAGTTCAAACCTTTAAAAAATCAATGAACTATGGTCGAATGTCGACCACTGGGCGCCCACTAGTTTGTATTGATTTTATCTGAAGACGGTATAATATCTTCGGTTGTTTTCCGAACCGGTAGTAGCTTTGACTTTTATAAGCGCCTTCTCTGGGCCTACATTGAGTAAAGGATATTTTGATTTTGATTTCAGATATACACTTGATGTATGGGAATCGCGATCCAGTATGATGCCATTGTCGTATCCTACTACCCGGATATAATAACTATACATACGTTATGAAGTAATCATAATCATCGAAAGGTTATCATGAACTGTAATTATGATTGATTAGCTTTAAGATATAATAAAAAATATGATGAAATATCATAATTATATAGCCACATTATGTTTTTATTATTCATTTATTAACTTAAGCTCGCGATTCCGCTCGAAAATCTTACATCACTGCAACAACATTATATATATCACCAACACACACGTGCATGCACAAATGCTTATACATGAAAGTCAAAGGGTTTTATTTTTGTTTTTCCCTTATCGAACTGAAATAGTTTAGAAAAAAATATCCGACACAAAATACATATAAGGATTATTGAGGTATGCATGCTTTGTACACATATATGTTTCAATAACTCATATAAGTATGAATATGTAGTTTAGCTTAGGTTAGCTAAGATAGGTCGCGAATTGCATAAATCAGGCAACAGCACAAGCCGAAGTGTGTCGTGTACCCTTGGGTTAGTTGTCATATAAAATCGGTTGAGTGCCTTAAGATCTCGTCTTAGTAGTCCGGTGAAGCTGTTAAGACTTGCTAGGTCAATAGCGTAATCAGAAGGAAAAAAAATGAAGATTCATGTCCGGCCGCAGCACTAAAAGCCTTCTCTACGTTTAGTGCATCTACCATCATATGTTAATTTAACATAAATTGAGACTGTAATTAAATCTTAAAACCTATAAATTATTAGCAATTATGTTGTACATATAATAGGTAGCCACTTTTCTTTATTTAGAGAACAAAGAGATTTTAAGAATTCAAGCATTCGTATTAAGGTTACGTTTTAGGTAAAGTTTGCGATTGAATGGCCTGGTTGTGTAAAACCTCATTAATTTTGCAGAGACTTTGAACTTATTTCACGAACTAATTTCAACAAGTTCTAATCAAGTGTTTCTGATAGGTGATTTAGATAAAAACTTTTATACTTATTGGGACAGAGTTTTGTAGAATATTAATCATTTATTCGCAAGGGGTTATTTTATGATTTATTAAAAAAAAGAGTAATTATATGTATAGAAATATAGATTTTGAAAATATGTATCGAGTTTTACTTGAATTATATTGAAACTTAGTGAATAATATGTTTGCACATCACATAGATTAACATATGTTCAAATCATTGCCACAGAGTCAGATCTGTGTTAGATTTGATAAATGATAAATGAGATTGGACAAGCGCTGATTGAAGTATAAAAATGTTAGAGAATTATTATTCTACAGTGTGATAAGGTTTTACCTCTATAGTTGATTTTTATATAAGAAGTCAAGACACTCGGGCAGAAAGAATGTGCATTTCCAAAGAGATGGCATCATACTGGACTGGATGTCGATCAAACCACAACGATTTTAAAGAAAGTTCACTTCAATAATACGATGTCGACTAAGGTGAAAAACATATATAAACGACTGTTGCTATAAAAACTGTCACTAATATGCTGTTACATTTCTTTTATTTTATAAAAAAAAGTATTTTTAGGTATTGTATGTATATCAAAGCTATTTATTTATAAACATGATGAGATGTTGTACATTTCTGACAGACACCTTCTCACCTTTATATTTCATGTTCTTGGCATATAGTAACAAAATAATCTGTATGGTGCACAGCGCGGCAGCTGCTAAAAATTAAGTCGTTTTTAATTTTAATTTTTTATTTTGAAAATTGTTGTTGGAGTTACTAAACAAAGGCGACAAGATTTTTTCCGAAAACATTAACTTAGATAAATAGATGGATAACAACCAACTTGAAAAACTGTTGCATGCAGTCTTCTGGCTAAAACATTTCGGTATCAACTGAGGTATACCCGTTTGCTAAGACGTTTGAAGGTTTGCACGCAAGTTCATTGTGTGAGAGAAAATGGTTGAAAGTCGCACGGAAGAGTAAAAAGTTTGGGTTTAAAAGCTCCATATGAAATAGTGATTGCTTGAAAAAAAGACAGCAGGGAGATCTTCAAAATATTGACAAAATTGACATCCAATCTTTAAGTAGCGATTTTGTTTCATTACATGACCGTACTGTAAACGGAAAATTTGATCTCGTTTTCTTCGTTAGTACATCCACGCGCTGCAGGCACGGACAGCTAGTAGTTTATATAATTTTAAAACACTACTCACCATAGCTTTCTAATATGCAAGTTATTTATAGACACACCAGAAATTAAAGTAGTAGTTCAAACTCAAATTCATACTTTATTAATCTTAATTTAGAAATAAACTCTTATTTCTTTTTGTCTAGGATTTTTACTACTACGGAGAATAATAGGAACCATATACATAATTATTTACGTGCTTTCATTACATACTGGTATTAGTGTAGTTTTTTGTAGATTAATGAACTCGACAATTACGATTGCCTCGTTGAGCCATGGTAAATTGTACGCCACATCTATTTCTGTGGCAAAAGGATAGTGCTCGTGTTTATGTGTATTGATATAAAAGGTATGATAGGCACCACGTATTGTGACAAGAAGCATTTCAACTCAGTATTCAGGATAAATAATAAATTAGTGAACAACCTTAGGTAGAAGTTCTGTCCTGTTTGTTTCCAATTTTATAACATTATTCACTGCAGTAACCACCTAACGTTAAATGACCGGCATAATCCTCTGCTATTTCTACCTTAGAAAACAAAAGTCAACTTAAACGGGTATCAGAGTAGAAAAATCAAAAATGATTAAAATACTTCATACATCAGTAGTGAGTAGGCAATCACTATATCGATTAAATCTATTAGTTATCATGTACACCTATTTGTGTTGAATTTTAAAGTATATTAGAATAAGACATGTTGCTTTTCGTAAGCCAGCAAGAGACTACTTGTATAGTCCAGAGTTGTGAAGTTACTAGACTTTATCTGTAGCGAAACGGATAAATAATGTATGAGCGTATAGCCTGATTCGATTCCATTCAGGTGTATTGGACTAGTGCACGTCTGAAATCTATAAGTTCAATATTGCCAATGTACATTTTAAATATGACGTTTCAACTTTCGAACCCGGTTTTAGAAGAATCAAAAAGATTTTTTACACAAGTGTTTCTAAAAATAATAATAGCGAAATGATTTTTAACGATAAAAATTAAATATCACCTCACTATTTAATTAAACTATGCTAGATGTATTCATAGAAATAAAAATGGGAAATCATTTATATCACATGGTATTCTCAATTGATACGAAGATTGTTTAAACGGATTTACTTACAAAAATGATGATTAAAATTTTTATATCTTTATTTTCGTTTAAGAATATTTTTAAAAAACTAAGAATAATGCCTTTACTTCAAGTCCTATATAATTAAAAGTGGTAAAATAGGGATATAATAAAAATTGAATAAAATTTAAAAAACATTTTTTTTTCATTTGTCTTGAGGATTTTGATTGAAAAATCATTTTCAAATATTCATAGTAATTATCTGATAATATAATCAAAATCTAACATAATTAAATACCAGTTGCTAAGGCGTATTTTGTCGTTTTTGATTTTATATGATCCACATAATCAATTTGGTCCTTAAACAGTTACAACGTTACCTGAAACTATTTTTGGGCTCAACGTCGCTATTTGGGACATACTGTATAGAGTGTTCACAATTATCTGTAATTATTGTAATATTGGGTAGTAAATTCCACTTCGACCGTGTAGAATCGACTCCCGGCGGCTGTTTTTCGAAACAATTACGACTTACAAGCCTTCAAGAAAGGAGCGTACACTTCTCTAAAAGGTCGACTTCCCTGGTATTGCTAGTGTCTATGGGTGGCGGTGATCACTTACCATCAGATGACCCACCTGTTCGTTTGCCCCCTATTATATATAAAAAAATATATACTACTTAGAAAGTTACATTATTTAACTTTGGCAGACGTGATAATTTATGAAAACTTATTCACTCAATATGGTTCAGTGGATGTTCAATCAAATGCTAAAACCTATAAACAATTAAAAAAATACTTCATTTGATAACACAAGCAGGAGTATAAACATTCTATAATTTAAAATTAGATCTCTATACGAAAATATATTTATATAGTACAATGTACATATATGATTTACACTTACCTGCAAAGGCTCGTCCCAGCAACAATGCGCTGAACAAAATGGGCAGAGCCCTCGCACTCGTTCTGCACCTCATCTTGCCCACTCTTCTCCTTTTAATATCAACTATCCATTATTATCACTTTGACGGTAAACTTATTTGACAGCACTGTAATATTTTTCACTTAATTTTTGTAAAGGCCATTCTCAACCGGACCATGGACGCGTATATTGATTTTTATAAATGTTTGATATTTAAAACATTGTCTATCGGCAGCAATTTACTGAATTGTTTCGATCAAACCTGTTGATAATAGACTACACGTACAAAGAGAATTTTTTTCTGTGGATTATTTATACATATATTGTTTTTTTTTATAAGTTACTAAGGATAACATCGTAATCTATGAAGATGTTATATTTATTAAATTATTCATTTAATTCCATTAATTAATAACCCAAAAAACCATGACACATTATCTTTTTATTCAATAAGGGTTTCTGTAGAATGAACAAAAATGATAAAAATATTTATTTACTTAAATTTACTTGGTTTCATCATATTACGCCACGGTAGTAATATAAATAAATGAAATGTTTAAAATTACTCCAATCTAAAAGAAAAGTTCGCACAAAAAATCGTTCTAAAAAGATTATTTTAAAGTTTTTATTCATAGACTAGCGATGCCCGCGACTTCGTCCGCGTAGAACGTTATGTATAAAACAGTGATAGATAAAATCATCTGAATTAAGTAATATTAACTTACCTATTTTTCTGGAAGCGTTGTCCTTAAAGTTACAATAACTTTTGACAGACCGAACCGATTTTAATTAAACAAATACAAAATGTTATTTGAAGACATGCTTTATGATTTTTATAATGAACGCAGTACTTTAGCACTGATGAATATTCTGACAAATATACAGACAGGCAGACATTTCTAAAAATGATTTTAATTTATTTTATTATTAATTCCTAGACAAAAATCAAAAAGTATGGACACGTTAGATTTTTATTGCTACCACATATAATGATATGTTTAGATGTTCAATCTTCAAATACTAGTAAAATTATAATCATTAAAAATATATAGTAATCATTAAATAACAACTTAAATATTATTCTAAAATCTATACTATAATATATAAAGCTGAAGAGTTTGTTTGGTTAAACGCGCTAATCTCAAGATCTACCGGTCCGATTTGAAAGTTTTTTTTAGTGTTAGATAGCTCATTTATCGAGGATGGCTATAGGCTACATATCATATCAAGTTTTTTTTTTTTTACTTTATTTTTGGCAATCAATCTTTCCGATTATTACTGCCATTGTCACGTAGTCAATAATATCACAAACTTCGTGCGATCATTCCAATATTAAGCATCGTGTGAAACCATATTCTAACAAGATGGTGGATCCCTTGCTAGAACCTTCCAGGGAGTTTTTGTGGCATCTCAGAATTTCATGCTCCGTGTTATTATTTTCCATTCACTTCACTTATGAATAATAAACTAACTATATTACGTAAAACACCACCAACTTTACACAATATATAGTCAAATAATACAAGATTATGAATAAAATATAAAATCCACTACATGACAGACTAAAATCCCGCCAAAAACTCCCCATATATCAAGTTTCCGCTGCGTATTTATGTCAGTATTATATGCGTTGCCATGGTAACGCGATAACATTCAATCGCAAATTTTTTCATGGTTTATTTTGTGTTCCTACTCAAAAAGTTTATTCTACGTTAGTTCTGTTTCCAATTTTTGATTATACGTGGTACGTTTATTTCGCAAGCATTCCCAAAGTTTATTTTGTGTTGTTATTCAAATAGTTTAGTAGTAATAATATTTGTCCAATAAAAGTAGCGAAGGAATTGATTCATACTGCCAATTCTGAAGTTGTCAATATAGGTAGTTATTATGTATTCTTTACCCAGTTGTCTTTTATGTCCAAGTTAATGAAAAGGTATAAGTGCCAAATCCTCTATATAATATTTCGTAAATTTTTATCTTCTTAATTTTCAAGACCACAGAATTCATGCGTCGTGATATTATTTTTCATTCATTTCACTTATGCTCAATAAACGAACCATATTACATAAAAGGCCAATTTAACATAATATAGAGTCAAGTAACACAAAATTATGAATAAAATATAAAATCCACTGCATGACAGACTGAGATCCCGCCAAAAAACTCCTCAAAAAGTTTATTGTACACTAAGGTGGATTTCCGCACAGTAACGCCTTCTTCAATCAAATAGTTTATTGTACGTTAGTTTTGTTCCCAATTTTTGATTTGTGATATATTACGTATTATAAAAATAAAGTGTTTGTATGTAATATTAAAATAAATACTTTTTGGTGAATACATCTATCTGTGGTGTTACAAATATCAACATTTTTTTTTATTCTGTCGATATATCTGTTTGTTTATATGTTCCGGGTAATTTCCAAAACGGCTAGACCTATTTGAACGTTGTTTTTTCTTAGAAATGATTACGCTATTGACCTAGCAAAGTCCCAACCTAGCAACCCAGATTATAATTTTCAAAAAATATTTAATGTACAGATTTGGGCTATTTACAGCTATTATAAGTGTATATAGATAGTAAATAACTATAAGCAAATTTATATTGATAGTATATCTCATTAAACCGTAAACTATACGCGTAGATTTAGTTTAGAGTTACCGTAGAATAGTAACAATATCGTATAAGAGATTTGATTAGCTCGAATAGAATTCAAAGTACTTACTATATACTGAGATAGAATGCGTTAAAGCACAACATAAAACAATGTATTTTAAAATAATATCAGTACATTAATGTGTCTATCTATAAGAATGTCACTAGTCTCCTTATAAATGTATATTGATCATCCCTATATAGGCTAATGTATTTGTAAACACGAGACGGCTGGGTGTGGTAGGAATTAGTTTTGGTCACAAATACATAGATGCTAATGCATTCATTTTTGTACTACTCTATCTTATCCTAATCTAACCTTTAAACGAGCAATTTTTGTATATTTTTATATTGTAAAAACTTAGTATGTAGGTAGTTTCGGGGACGATAAATCGATCTTAGCTAGATTATCATTCTCATTCATTGAAAACTTTAACTGTTACAGTTTAGATTTTCAAGATTTTTTTTATTCTTTCAGTGTTCAATATTTGCTGCAAGTGCATTATGCATTGGCATAATATCTAGGATAGGTTTTATTAAATATATTTTTATAATTGGATTTTTTTTTATTTGGAAAGTTTTATGTTAAAGATCGATTCGATGTTAGAATATTAAGATGGTTTGATTATTATTTGTTCAGAATGAGAACCAACAATCAATAATGGACAATTTTTATTTTTCACATGACGTCAACGGTATGAATAGACGTCTACATACCTAACTAGTAGAATTGATTTCGTGATAACGATAAGTACTGTATATATGTTTCCATTAATTTCTAAGTTAAACGCATTACTTTAGTAAATACACTTAAATTACTATTGATAATAGTGTCCAAAAACAAAACAATTTGGATACACGTATAGAGAAGCTAATGTTAAAGTTATACACAAAATAACTGATGTATAATATAGAATTGTTGGACTCTCATTTACAAAATTGGACGGACGTGTTGCGTGACTAATCAACAAGGCGTTGCCAAAATGTGTGACGCGACGTTACACGCACACGGTCGCTTTGTGCTTTGTGCCTTTGGGCCACATCTGATAAGCGTATGACAGGCAAGTCGACAGAATTTTAGACGAGTTCATAACATTAGAACACCAACATAAGGATCTAAATCACCAGTTACCTTCGAGAATAATACAATCTAGAAATATAATTATAATCACGCAAATAAAGTTGACTGAACAAAGCTTATTTTCATATCTGCAGTACGATCAATTTGTATCAATGAATCAATATTGATTATATAATGACTCTAAATAACAAATAGATGTCTAAAAGCTGATGCAAATGTATTATATTGTAAGTGAGAGTCCTTAAGACTTGCAATTATGTATAAAGCAGATAATGCTTTATATAAGCACTTAAGAATCGGCATAAAGGTGACCATTTTAAAAAACTACACAGATTGTACTATATTTGTAGTTCTCAGGTAATATCGCAACCTACATAGAATAAAAGCGTATATAAAAAAACAACCTTACAAGAACGTAAAAACTGTTACAAATTAATTTGAAGTTCCAAAAATAACTTGTAAACAGCAATAACGGACTAAGAGGAACTGCAAATTAGCACATAAATTTATTTTATTTCATCTGGTGAGCGTTACTTCCACACTAATTGAAACAGTTAACTTTTACAGACCACATTCATTGATTTTATTCCACACACGCGTTTATTCACACTCCAATTTAGCTCTGATTCACATTTGGAAGTAAGGGTTACTTTCTTCTAGTTATTATAATACAATAGTTAACTTTCTAGTAACAATAGTCTCACGAAAAATGCCTATACAAAAATTCTCAGATTGAATATGTATCGGAACTCCTCTGAATGGGTTCTATTACAGTGACTTTTAGAACATGATACCACTCTATTAAGAATAGTTAATTATCTATATATTTTCGAAATTAATTTAGATACAATTTGGCTTTAGAGGAGGAATATTCTAAATCAATTGAGTCCAAAATTGTCCAGTATTTGGAATTCATCTTCTTTAGACTAACGTTATTAGTTACATTACGAGATGGCCTATTTATTTAAAGTTCTTAAAGTTTTATTTATTTATATGAAAATTTCTGAAAAGGTGGTATTTTTAACGCTTAATATTACATTACCGTTATTCTAGGAGAGGTGCGACATGAAAGGAGTTCGGAGTTACATTGAGAAGGAATTACTAAAGCATCAGGATGTTTTCATTGGCGTAATATAACTTAAGGGTATTGGTTCTAGAAAGTACTAGTCATATAGTCGTATTGACTTTTTTTTTTATAATGTCAAAGGAGGCAAACGAACTGGTGGGTCACATGATGTTAAGTGATCACCACCGTCCATAGACACTAGCGACATGAAGGACGTCGCAAGTGCGTTGCCAGCCTGTATATGGGAGAATGGGGAGGGGAAGGAAAGGGAAAGCAGGATAAAGGAAGGGACGTGGGCCTCCGGCTCTCTCACTGACCGAACGAAACACAACAATGCAAGCACTGTTATTTCACGTCGGTTATCTTTGAGAGGGGTGGTACTACCCCGGAGGAGCCGACCCATTCATGCTGAAACCAAAAATAGCTTCAGCGGGGCTCTACCACCTGCCTGACTGAATGGTAAGGCCAGAGAAACGTATATCAAATGTAATTATTGCTTTGCGAAGAAACTTCCTGATAACTCTTCTCCCAATACCACCACGTACTGAATTTAAATACATTTTAATTTTCAACATACATACTGATGTAATTATTAAGTCTATGATTTATAAGTTGGTATGGTAGTAGGACGATTAAAATCTCGTTAGGCCAACAACTACTTAAAGATTGTAAAACTGTCACCAACCACCCATTGCCGTGTTTTCATAACAGAATTTGCAAACCATTTCCTCCTTTAGATTCACTGTTTAAGTATTATCGAAAACAACTTCTTTCAAACTGTCGAAGACCGTACTAATTAGTGCGAGTTATAAAAACATTGAGTTATGTTCAACTGAATATCAAAGCATTTAATAGTTTTAATATAAAAATGAATCGCTGAATGTGTTGCTAAGCACAAATCTCGAGAACAGCTGAACCGATTTCGCTAATTCTTTTTTTGTTGTGTTCGTTATTCTCAGGAGAAGGTTTTTATGTAAAAATGCGCATATTTTAATATACTTAAGGCGGAACGAAGTTCGTGGGCATTGCTAGTTTGTAATACATTTCATAATGTTGTCAACAACAGTTTAAAAATAGAGTAAAATGTATTTGATGGGACTAATTATTTTATGAGGGGCAGATATTGGTTGAGAGTACGCTTGCTTCCCTCGGACTGCCTATTCTAGAAATTTTATTCAAAATAGTTGTTTAGGTAAGTCATACTTTTAGACATGTAGCAATGACATCGTAACATTTAACAAGTAATGGATATAAAGCTATATCTACCTACACACTCTTCGTGGAATCTATGTGATTCCTTAGTTCTGTTAAACTACCCAACAGATTTTGATACGGTTTTCACTATCGTTTAGAGATTTATTTCTGAAAGGTTTACATTTCCTATGTATAATATTCATACATACCGTAATTTTTTTTTTATGTATTTTAATGAAGCCGTAAGAAGGAGTGTATAGGCGCTTACATTGAAAATGCTAGCTAAACCTCATGGGATACATAAGAATAAAGTACGCTATAGTGTTACAGTAAATATTACAGACTCTGATAACTCTTTGCTATGTGGGTGGTGGTGTGTAATGGTGGTGATAAATAATGCACTCTTACTATTTGATATCGTTTATTGGTTTCGACCTAATATGGTCCTGACAAGACAGAGTGATGTAAACGACTGAAGCCGTAGCGGGCTGCCGGAACGCGCTACTAAATGTGCAGCGTCAGCACCACAACTCATTATAAACATTTTTATCTTCTATATACATATTATTAAGGATTTTTAAAGATTAAAATCATTTTGTTATTTACGACGCTGTTTTGATCGATACGAATATAATATAATCAAATAATCCTTATCCAATTACATAGTTTAGGTACATTAGGTGACTAATAAATAACAAAACTGCTTATCACTGTTGTATCATTTCAAATAATATTTTATTATAAGATATCACAGATTTAAAATTACTAGTGGGCGCCGAGTTGTTGACATTCGACCATAGTTCATTGATTGAAAGTTTGAACTTTGTTAGGGTTCTTTTGTCAAACGATATTTATTATAAGTAGTGGGCGCCCAGTGGTCGACATTCGACCATAGTTATTGATTTTTTAAAGTTTGAACTTTATTAGGGTTCTTTTGTCAGAGAATATACTTCTATAATCAAAGGTTTTCATCATGGCTACTCAGTTATTTGCCATTTGCCATGAACTTTATTATATAATCATTAAAAAAAAATCTATGTGTAAATGAAAATGAAAATTAATTATAAATTTGAAACAAAAACAACATGGTAAAGCTCAAATTTTAATCAAACATAACTAACTTTACGAAAATAAAGATATTTATCGCAACCCATGACACAATTTTCAATTAATTTTACACGACACCTTGGGTTGGTATTTCTGGGTGATATTGAATTAAATGTAGTCTGTTCATTATGAGAAATAGTGATATGCCCAGTATCGTCGTTTGGAAAAAATAATGGATGCACAATAATACAATGAAATGGTGAATCCAAGACAAAGACGTCTTTAATATTACCATTAGCTTTTGAAAATAAATTATTTTTTGTTGATACATGAGGTTGAATTGCAACATTTTAACCGTGGAGGTCTAAGTTATCGATTATTTTTATGAACAAAATGCAATGACCAAAACCCGACAAAAAATTTCGACACAGTATGATATAGACGTATCAGCAATTATGCTGCTTGTCTATTAACTATAAATAAATAAAGAAAATTTTTATTTTGATTATACAAAGTATTGTTTGGCTCATTTTTTTTATTAAATCGTCATTTGAAGTGAGTTCACCATAAAAAATAGTAAACATTGCAATAATAGTTATATTTTATAATATCATTGTTGAATGTAGGATGAAAAGTTAAAAAATACATTCAGTCGAGCATAGCAACCTCCTTCCTTCACAACATTTTTTGAAATTTGTATTTATTGACGGCTGTCAAAATGTCTTTTTTATTTACATGTGTGTATATGCTGTGTAAAATTCGAGTAGTACTGTGAGTAGTGCATATTTTAATTAATTTAATGTACTTCTAATGCATTTTATATAAAACTAGCTGTTACCCGCGGCTTCGCGCGAGTTTT
This sequence comes from Antheraea mylitta, assembly GCA_014332785.1. Lineage (NCBI taxonomy): Eukaryota > Metazoa > Arthropoda > Insecta > Lepidoptera > Saturniidae > Antheraea > Antheraea mylitta. Next base: position 1,031,549 of record JACEII010000134.1, read on the forward strand.
TTTTAATATATTAAATAAATTTAAAATTGTGATTACACATCTAGTGTAAATTATAATAATACTATTTCAAAAATATTTGTATCACACGCACATCATCTACTGTAAAAGGTAACGTGTATATTATGTATGTGAATACTAATAGTGTATCGAATGGGATGGAATTATGATCAGCCACATAAATGGAATTTTAAACTATATATCACCCTCAATGCTCACACTATATAAGAAAATAATTAAAATATGAAGCTACACATTATCGAACAATATTAAATAAAACAGCTAATTAGCTACTTATTTGCCCGTAAAATTCCCGTTCAAATATTACTTGTAATCCGGTGAAGCTGTTAAGCGTAGTCATTTCTAAGAAAAAAAAAACATTCAAATAGGTCCAGTCGTTTCGGAGATTACCCGGAACAAATAAAAAAACAGACATATCGACAGAGTTAAAAAAAATGTTGATGTTTGTAGCATCACAGATTGTATTCACCAAAAATAATTTATTTTAATATAAATTACACTCACTTTACTTTTAAAATACATAATATATCACAAATAAAAAATTGGCAACAAAACTAATGTAGAATTGAGTTTTTTAAGAGTGTTTGGCGGGATTTCAGTCTGTCATATAGTGGATTTTATATTTTTTTCATAATATTGTGTTACATGATTCTATATCGTGTAGAAATTGGTTGCGTATTATATAATATCTTTCGTATATTTTGCATAAGTGAAATGAATGAAAAATAAAACCACGAAGCATTAATTCTATGGTCTTGAAGATTAAAAAGATAAGAAATTACGTTATATTATGTAGAGGATTCGGCGCTTATACCTTTACATTAACTTGGACATAGAAGAAAACTAATCATATTAACAACTTCAGAATTGGCTGTATGGATTAATTCCTTCGACTGTCTTATTGAACGAATATTATTACTACTAAACTTTCTGAATAACAACACAAAAGGAGTTTTTGGCGGGATTTTAGTCTGTCATGTAGTGGATTTTATATTTTATTCATAGTCTTGTGTTATTTGACTATATATTGTGTAAATTTGGTGGTGTTTTACGTAATATAGTTAGTTTATTATGCATAAGTGAAGTGAATGGAAAATAAAAAAAAAAAAAAAAACAAACAAAATAAACTTAAGAAATGTTTGCGATATAAACGTAACACGTATAATTAAAAATCGAAAACAAAACTAATGTAGAATAAACTTTTTTAATAGGAATACAAAATAGACCATGAAAATATTTTTGATAGAATGTTATCGCGTTACCATGGCAACGCATATAATACTGACATTAACACGCAGCGGAAGCTTCCAAAATAGCCCGATTTTGAGACATTCTTTATTAGTGCTCAGCTCCTTTTGGTTTTAACGTGATGATATGTAGCCTAGAGCCATCCTCGATAAATGAGCTATCTAACACTAAAAGAAACTTTTAAATCGGATCTGTAGTTCTTGAGATTATCGCGTTCAACCAAACAAACAAACAAACAAACTCTTCAGATTTATATATTAGTATAGATAAACAGCTTTCTGCACTTCTCCGCCATATAAACTTTAACTATGCCAAATTTCAAGTTCACTCGTTGTCGGAAAATAGGTTAAAAAAGGATACAATTTTTTTGCTTCACGTATTAATATATAGATACTTCTATAATCAAAGGTTCTCATCATGGCAGCTCAGTTATTATCCCGTAATTTTTTTAATCATATAAAAATAAGGAAAAGCCTTTATCTAAATGAAAAATGAAAGTAATTATAAATTTGAAACAAAAAACGAGAGGTAACATAAGATGACAAGGTTCTTAAATTCTAAGAAAACATAACTTTACGAAAATCAAGAAATTTATCGCAACTTATGACACAATTTTCAATTAATATTACGCGAGACCTTAGGTGGATGGGTGTTATTTCTCGGTGATATTGAATTAAATGAAGTCTGTACATTATGAGGAATAGTGATATGCCCAGTGTCATCCTTTGATCCATACACAATAGAATCAAATTATGAATCCAAAACAAAGATGTTTTTAATACTATCATTAACTTTCGAAAATGTATTCGGTTTTGTCCGATATTTAAGAGATTTCACATTTGAAATGGAAGTGAGTTCACAAAAAAAAATATACTAAACATTAAAATATGTTCCATAAATGGTTCCAGTGGTTCCATAAATTTACTAAAGATAAATTATCTATCAATTAATTAATAATGTATATTATGAATTTACATATTATCTATACTAATATTATAAAACTGAAGAGTTTGTTTGTTTGTTTGGTTGAACGCGCTAATCTCAAGAACTACCGTTACGATTTGAAAGTTTCTTTTAGTGTTAGATAGCTATTTATCGAGGATGGCTATAGGCTACATATCATCACGTTAAAACCAATAGGAGCGGAGCACTAATGAAGAATGTCTCAAAATCGGGCTATTTTTAGAACATACGCTACGTGTCAGTGTCAGTATTATATGCGTTGCCATGGTAACATGATAACATTCTATCGGAAATATTATTAGGGTTTATTTTGTGTTCCTGTTGAAAAGTTTATTCTACGTTATTTTTAATTTCAATAGTTGATTATATGTAGCACGTTGCTATCGCAAACAATTTTAAAGTCTATTTTGTGCTGCTATTCTAAAAGGTTAGTAGTAATAGTATCCGTCCATCAAGACAGGGAAGGAATTAATCCATACTGCCAATTCTGAAGTTGTCAATATAGGTAGTTCTTATTTATTCTCTACTCAGTTTTCTTCTATGTCTAAGTTAATGTAAATATTATATACAGTATAATATTTTGTAAATTTTTATCTTCTTAATTTTCAAGACTACAGAATTCATGCTTCGTGGTACTATGTTTCATTCATTTCACTTATGCACAATAAATAAACCACATTAGATAAAACGCCACCAATTGAACACAATAAAGAATCAAATAACACAAGATTATGAATAAAATATAAAATCCCCTACACGACAGACTGAAATACCGCTAAAAACTCCTCAAAAAGTTTATTCTACGTTAGTTCGGTAATGTATAGCTTAATATTTTCATTACTCTCTTGTATAGTGTAAGTGAGCACTGATATATAGATAGTAGTTTAAAGTTCCAGCTATGTGGCTGATGATAAATCACATCCCATTCGATACACTATTAGTATTCATATATATAATGTACATGTTATCTGTTACTATAGATGATATGCGTGTCATACTTACAAATATTTTTGAAAGAGTATTATTGTTATTTACACATCTTATAACAATTTAAAATTTATTTAATACATTCAAAAAGCGCGTGCGAAGCCGCGGGTAACAGCTAGTATTACTATAAAATTAATCTATAAGATGACCAGGTGATTTCAAAGGGCATGTCATGTTAAAAAATTATTGAAAATATAATTGGAACGTAAGAGTGAAATAACGGATTTCAAAACGTCAACGTCTTTTTTTACATGTGTGTACATGTTGTGTAAAATTCAAGCAGTAGTGTGAGTAATTTAGTGTGAGTAATGTATATTATAATTAATTTAATATGCTTGTAATACATTTTAACTTAAAAAAATAGTTTTCTGCACTTCTTCTCCATATAAACTTTAACTATACCCAATTTCACATTCATCTGTTCACGCAATTCGCTTGAAAAGGGGTACAAAATTTTGGCTTCATGTATTAATATATAAGATGTGCAATAAGAAATGTATCTAAATCCTTTGGCTGTGTATGACGCACCATACTGCGTTATTGCGAAACCGGTTTGCAAAGCTAATGGATTACTAAATATAGATAATTTAATTTAAACCTACCTCAACGATATAATGAAACGTGATGAGTATGATTTAAAAATAATATAATATCAAAGATATATAAGTAAAAAAGGAATCGTAAACCAACAAACACAAACAGAAAAAGGAGATAAAACGGAAACTGAAAATTGCGTGTTCTTATGTGAAACGAGCCGCGGTTTCTAAGTTTGACGCGTACAGGATCGTTTCGCTAAGTCGACATTATCCAAACAAGACTTAGGGGAGGAGCAAAAATTGAGCTCAACGTCTCGTTTCACTGTTTTGTTCTAAACAAACAATTCTCTTGTATTCCAGCGTAGTTGAATCCTTAAATAAAATATAACAAGAAATCTTTACGACATCAGAAATACTTTATTATATTTTGCTGTTTATAACAAATAATTTGTTTTTTTTTTTTTTATATTATAGGACGCAAACGAACAGGGAGAGGGAAGGGGGATGGTGAGGAAACGTGGGCGTCCTGCGCTTTCACTGACCCAATGAAACGCAACAATGCAAGCAATGTTACTTCACGTCGGTTTTCTGTGAGAGGGTGGTACTATTCCGGACAAGTCGACCCATTCGTGCTGAAGCCAGTAATAGCTTCGGCGTGGCTCTACCACCTACAAAATGGGTTTGGTATATTTAGCAACGTAGTAGTAAAATCGACTAATATTTGTAGTCCGGTGAAGCTGTTAAGACCTACCTGGGTCAATAGCGTAGTCAGTTCGAGAAAGGACTAATATTTGATTAATTCATCTTAAATCATAATTAAATTGATGATCATACTATAAAAATGCTAAGGTTCTTAGTATCTACTACATTGTTTAATATCGTCTAATATTTGATTAACTCATTTTATAATCACAACTAAACTTTTGATAATACTAAGACTACGTTAAATTTATTATTATCCACTATATTAATTAAAGTCGACTAATAATTGAACTGAAAAGGCACTTATGAACTACGAAACGACCAGCGGTTCGGAGAACAACCCAGTAATCGAGATGAACCGGCAAGAAACTCGATCAAGTTTCTTTCCGTAATATTTTTTTTAAATATAATTACAACATATAACATATAGATCATAAATAAACTGTTGATAGTACTAAGACTACATTAAAGTTATTATTATCCACTCCATTAATTACAATCGACTAATATTTGATTAATTCCTTTAAAATAACAATTAAAATTTTGATAAAATCTATACATATATATTAGAGTTATTATTATTCATTGCATAGATTAAAATTGATTAATATTTGAAATTTTCGTTTAAATCATAATTGTTGATAACACTATAATTATGATAAAGTTCTTATTATCCTTTAATACATGTAGTATCGATATAGTGTCGTTAGTAAAATATATCTTTAATATTCGTACATTATTATAGTTCGAATGAGATTCTCAACTCTTCACCAAAACGCAAAGTTGCTTTAATGTACTTAGGCATGCAAAATACGAGCTAACCCAAAATAATACATTTATAATTTGTATAAATCGTTTGTCTGTTATAATAATACTAATAACTGATAAATTTAAAATGAAGGTTCTTCTAAATTGTTTTTATTTAAATATTTTTTATGTAATAATTTAGTTACCTGAAACTTGAAGATGACATTGTTCTATAAGAAAGCACATAAGATACACGTTTGTTTTTGTTTGTAACTATTATTATTACTTGTAATTATTATTTGTAATAAATAGCTAAGTTAAAGTAAATATACTACGTGTTCTACAAATACCGGTTTTTAATAGGATCCTTTGAAAAATACCGAATTGTTTAAGTACGACGCCATCTAGCAGAGAGTTTTTAAAAGAATAATGTAATTTTTTTTTTACCACGGTAGTTCACTAGATGTATACTTATTATTCAAGGCGGTTAAGTTCATCTATCTCATTTATACAAATAAATAAAATCCATAGCTCTTACTACAAAAAAGTTAAATACGTATGATCTAATGACACTGCCAATAACATTCCATCCTGGGAAACCGCCTCCTTCGAGAGGGCCTTAAGGCGCAAGATCGCGTCAGACGTCGACCGACCCTCTCGGAAGCCAAACTGCATCGTGACCAATGCAGGTTAGATGCCTCATGAGGCGACGCGAGATGACGCGCTCCAACAGCTGGCCAACCTCGCCCAGGAGTACTATAGGTCTGTACGCCAACAATGAGGCTGCAGGCCAACCCTGTTTTCTCAACAGGACGAGGCTGCCCATCTTCTACTGGGGAGGAAATTGGCCCATCTCCAGGCATGCGTTATATAGCCTCTTCAACCTTTCCCCTAGTGCCTTCATGGCCAAACACCAGACGCTACCAGGAATCCCGTCTGGACGCAAGATTAACCTAACCTAACCAAAAGAAGACAAAAGAGTACGATGACGAACATTCAGCGAGCGCGGTGCATTTAAAACGAAACCTTTTTAAAGCAAGTATTCAATACGTATTGAACTATTTACATATACATACATTTTTTAAATAGATATGACATTATATACAATAATTGTAATAAAAACTATTCTTTTGTCCATCTGTTAGTTTTTCCCTGCTAATCTTCGTAACGGTTAAACCGATTTTGATGGAACTTGCACTGGCAGATAAATGAGTATATAATACATAACTTAGGTTTTTTTCATAAAAAAGAAGGTTCCGTGGAAATATAATCAACTAAAGAAGCAGTGTCTAGAATCGCACGCAACCACGCACATACACTCTGAACAAAAAAATTTCTTGCTACATTCTGTGCGGTCAAAATTGCGAGTAATATCTGGTATACATATAACTGTAGATCAAATGTTTTTTTTTATTCAAAAACAAAGTTAGTAATAGAAATTATTAAAAACAATTTAATACACATAACATTCACTGCAAACCCACATATATCATCGTCATCGTCAGGAAGTATTCCTACAATAAGAATATTAAACGGTATTTAAGAATGATTAAAAATGTATAATTAAGGCGTTAACTATCCGCAACAAGGCAATTATATTTGAAACAGTTTGTTAAATCTGAAATTCCTTTAGTTTTTTATTCAGCTCGAATTACTTTGTTCAATGTTACTTATTCGGAACAATCGGTGACCTAGTTGTGACATCGTTTGCCATAAGTACCTGTCATTAAAGGGGTCGAATTATACAGAGAATAATAACGAAGTAATGTTTTAGAGCATATACTAGTAATTTATTTAATTCTGATTGGGCTTACGTACTGAAATAGTAAGTACTTGCCCTTAAATACAAAGGAACAAACGGGTACATTATTGGTTTCAACATTACAATGTGTATATTAAAAGGACTTGTTCTAAATTAAACATACACGAACATTAATTTGAAACTATATGTATGAAATCTGAATAATGAGTTCTTTTATTATGTCAGCTTTTACATTTTTTTTATTATTATTTTTTAAGTGTGCGTATTTATTGGTAGACTCCTGTAGTTTTCAAGTCAGAGAGAATTTTTTTAGACTTTTTTGTTAGTACAAAAAAGTTAAATACTTGGTTTAAAAAAGGTTTCGTACGAAATGCACCGCGCTCGCCCTAAGCAAGATCGCGTTATCCTTTTTCGAAAGTGTAACTTAACCTAACCTAACCAAAGCGAGATAACAGAGTAAGACGGCGAATTTTACTTTATGAATATTTAATTAAGTGTTGGAGCATGCCGTGGTTGTCTATAAATATGACTACATTTATAATGAATCATAATAGGAGTGCTCCGTGGTCACGCGCGCGAGGACGTCTCTTGAGCTCCGCGAGTCGCTCCGTTCGATTTTCGCCTAGTCCTGCGCGACGATGCGCCGCAAGAGAGCTGCCGCTTCCCATTCGGGGAAGTAGACCGGCCCTTTTCAGGGCCAAATCGACGCTTCCACGTCGATATCGACGACCACAAGCCTGCCTCCGGACTCCGAAGATTCTCGCCCGATGACACCAGCTTCCTCATCTGGACTCCGCACTCCCGTGCCTGTGCCTCGCGCTGAGCCCGCGGATGCGCGACAGATGCCGACCGGCGGGGCGTCAACATCGGCAGATGTGTACGAGAGTGATATGCTCACTCTCGCTCAGCTAATCTTAGCTGGGACACTGTCGGTGGGGATGACCCGCTGGATGGCGCTGTACCTGCGCGTCCAGGAGGCTGCGTTCGAGGGACGAAGAATCGCCGAACGAGACTCGGCAGCGCTCGCAAGCGCCGCCCGTGGTACTCTCGAGCCCCCGGTGATCCCGGATGATCAACACTGCCCACTCGGTCGAGCGCTGCGCCGCAAGCGCAGCGAACCCGAGGCTGAGGCTCTCGCGATTCCCGCCGCGACGCCCACACCGTCGCAGCAGTCATCACCGGGCATCACTACGACGCCTCATCCCAAGAGGGCCAAGCAAGATGAAGACTCCGCGCGGCAACCGCGCGTGCCCACTACCGCGTCCCTAGCAGCGCAGGCGTCCGCACCCGAGCCAGCGCTAGCTACGCCGCGCTGGGCTGCCCGCGAGCAGCCCACCTACGCAACTATCGCGAGCGCTATACCGCAGTGCGTCTCTGAACGCCCGTTGGCGCCGCCAACGCCATCTACGTCGCGATGGGTTGCCCGCGCGCAACCTGCGTATACGTCGATAGCAGCGCCATCGCCTACGAATGCCGACCAACCAGAAGCCGGCTATACCAACATGCAGCCACCTGCAGAACCGATTGTCGTGGAACGACTTCCCAACTGGGTCGCGCATTTCCGGCATTTGGTGGAATTGCTGGGACACACGCCGAACGCACGACCGTTTGGAAACGGCGTGCGATTTATCCTGCAGGACCCCAACGAAGATCGCATTACTAAAGAGTACCTTTCCTCGTTAGAAGAACAAGGGGTGAGTTGGTACTCATACTCACCCCCTAATGAACGCCAACTCAAGATCGCGATAACGCGGCCTACCCATGAGCACCCCCCGGATGACATCGCCGTGGCCCTCCAGGAGAGAGGATTCGACACGGTATACGTCCGGGAGATAAAGGCGCGCCGTGAAAGACAGGGGTGCATTTACCACTGCGCGCTGAAGAGGATGCCTGGCCTATTTCCGGCCATTTATGAAGTGACAGAGCCAGCTGTTCAGGCACTCCTCGCACCACTGCCACCGACCTATCGCCTGCGTAACGTGCGGCGGACCGCATCCTGCGCACCAATGTGAATGCCCACGCGAAGAAAGGTCCACATCCTGCGAATGATGCCCTGCGGTGCCCAATTTACCGCAGAGAAATGCGCAACCGACGTGCGGGAACCATAATCCGGACTGGTGATCCCGGACACAAATTATGCGACCCGTCACAGCCCGCAAACAAGCCCTCGAACCAATCGAGCACATCCCGGACCGGCCACGAGACGACCCAGCCGCCCACGCCGCCCGGGCAAAAAGCAAGAATCCTTAATGTCCTTCGGGACATCCAAGAAAGAAGCCACGGGAATCCCGAAGCTATGGAATTATGCCGAGATCTCATAAAGGACTACCAGCAAAATTGATGGCGATGATTGCACGGCAGAATGCCCGGCCACCTACAAGGTAGCCCGCCCAATCACCAAACAAGCACAGAATGTGCGCTCCAAGGACCGACCCATATTCATGGGTCGCGACGAAAGGCCACCGAAAGAGGCAGAACGCCTCGTCACAGTTTCCTCGTCCACCCTCGCAAGGGGGTGGAGTGAGACGATCACCGCGGTGAATCATAATAGTCCTACTTTTTATATATTTACTAGTATATTGTCATGTTGACGATCCTAAAATAAATAAATACATAAACATTCACCGAGATCTTTTTAAAGCAAGCGTTGAAAACGTGTTTAACTTTTTTGTAATAATACCATTAAAATTTAAAAAGTGGAAGATGAAATAATGGTGTAAATATTGATGTAATATTCACGAAATCTGTCTGAAGATAGTTTAAATAGAAATAATAATGACAATTTATGATCATGTGATATACCTTCGTATGAAAACCTATTTACGATGGATGTTAATTTTTCAGATGATCTCTTTGATCTCTCTTTGATTTCTCAGATGATGTCTTTTGTTCTATCAGTCGAGAGTACTACCTACTAATTACATTTAAATTGAAAAAGCACGTGTATACGAGTATTGTCAAATACTACAAGACTCGAAACCATCTGACGCTGAATTGACGTTTACCTAGTCCAAACTCCGATCACCTACACCAGTGTTTTAACACCATATCATAAGAAAAATGATATACGTAATAAATAATCAAAATTAAAATGCAACACATCGTTATTCTCAAGGTCTAAAAATAAAAATGTACATATTTTATGTACTTAGTTATACTGAGATAAGATAGTTGTATCTAACTAACTACAACTCCCCTAATAATGGATAAGTTATATCTGTCGACAATCTCTGACGTCATTGTATAGCGAACGCTGCGGTGAAACATTAATGCGCATTCAACATTGTACATACTCGTGCCTTCAAATATAATGCAAATTGTCAAACAAAATACAACTGCGAAACGCTACAGCCACGCGGTGACTACCTACTGAATATAGTTGGTCGTAGTTCCCGAAAGCTAATAAAACTTTGTCCTCGTAGGCACCGCCAAATGCCGCGTAGCTGGAATAAGAATGAATATCACCTTATTTGTCATTTCAAATTGATATTAATGGGTGGCTCCGGAAATACTTTGTTTGTTATTCTGAGACTTAACGAAAAACCTCATTATATTCCTATAAAAAGATTCAAGAGAATTTGGAATAAAAACTGCGTAATCTCTGGAAATGAAAGGTATAAAGAAATAATAAAAAATTAAACTTGAAACATGTAGGCGTTACGTGTGTCTGCCTCTGCAATGTAGTAAGGATTACTCGACATTAAAAATGTTCTGTGATCTGAACTGGACGTGTCTTGTACGTTTGAGAACAAAATATGATTACTCATACACACTGTACGTGTCAGTTGTCACAATTCACTGCCCTATATTATATCATTTTACGTGTCCAAAAGTTTTACATTACAAAATTTATAACCACAAGAGTCTTGCTCATGATTTTTCTACTTTGCAACAATGATATTAGAACTACAAAGCATAAGATAAGTCATATAAGCGCTTTGATAGCGCCTTGTTACAATTTAGCTAACTAGCTTATTTTTGACAGCTGCCCCGTCAATCCTCTCGTATCTAAGCAATATATAACTATTTCCTTTTCACCACTGATATTGAGAATATGCTATCTTACTTCCACATTTTAGCTAAAACAGTGTAATAATAATACTTTCGTATGTGTGCGTTATCGTGCCATCTATTTTGTGAAAATATCATGTAGATAACATATCTACAGGATTTTAGCAATAATATTGCTTTGCACTGGAACGTATGGATGATAATAATCTCTGATACGCAACACAGTACTGTTTATGTTTTTAATAGAGACTTCGGACTCACCTACGATATCAGAATTAATTCCACGATAATATTATAGCTGACTAGCCTCTACCAGCGACTTCGTTCGCGTGGAATAATTACTTTGGGCTAATGCTAACACGCAGCGGAAGCTCTCAAGAGGAACAACAACCCCGATTTTGAAACATTCTTCATTGGTGCTCCACTCCAATTGGCCTTAGCGTGATGATATAGCCTCCTTCCTCGATGAATGAGCTACCATATATAACAATTAAAGAAATTCACATTCAAATCGGACTTTTTATGTTTGACAAAAAATTTGATTTTTATTTTGACACTGAAACCAACAGTTTTGGTGTAATTTATAAAATTCGATCAAATTTTTGAAAAATTGAACTTTGATCTTCAATAACTTTTGAACGCGTGGACGAGTCAAAAAATGTTATCAGACGTTTTTTGTAGAGCGTTCAATTCTCTAGGAAGATTTAAAGCGATTTATAAGTCAATCAGTCGTAGTATTAATATTAAGAGCTCATCTTTTGACAGTATTTTTTTTACACCCAAACGAAACTTTTGAGCCTGTTTGGAAAAAAAATCTTTTTCTGGATCACCCTTATATATATATATGTATATATATTTGCGTTGGTTAAGTAGATCTATACTATTATAATAATTAATAATAATATAGTATAATAAGTTAGCTTTTATATTAAGCTGCGCTTATAGAAATCAACTCCGGTGAACTGCGGCTACTGCGGTGTCACAAATAAGATATTGTGATAAAGAAAATGATATTATAGTTTGCAAAGATTTACTTTACAATACTTCTGACAATATTTTCTGTTGTATGTACTAAATACTGTACGCTTTTAGCACTATGTATTTATAGATTGTTGTAATACGTTTCTGCTGTTCCACTCACACGTACAATAAAATTGATAAGATTTTCTATCTTGCATACTGTATGCATTATTCAATCTAGTCGTACCCTAAATTCGTACTAAAATATGTACAATATTATTGGAATTTCACGAGGCATCTCAACGGTTACAACCAATGAAATTTGGATGGCAATCAACCGTTTATAGCGGAGCCCCCGACATTGAAGCGGTGAAATAAAAAATCACAATCAGAGTTGGCGCGATGATAAATGTACCAATTTCAATTTATCGCGACTAGGCCACATTATATGGGCAGTAGAAACGACCTAACTCGTAACTCGTACGTTTATGTCGTATTTCACGTCTTACGTGGTAATGGGTTCACGTACAACGTCAAGGGCCTTGACAGATACAAACTGCAGGTACACGAGAAACATCGAAGTTGAATTTACTGTTTAATAGTATATATTGCGATCAATTGTTTTTATTAATAACATATATACTCAACAAAAAATAACATTAGGTAAATCATATATCAATATTCTTAATTATATTTGCCATCATATTTTCTTTTTTGTATGTTAATTTTCGTTTTTAGAAATTAGTTCATTTTCAATTTTATTTATTCATATTCATTTTTTTTTTGTCAAATATCATAAATAGTTATTTCATTATTTCTTCTTAATTATGTATAGTGTAAGTTTTAGTATAGTTTTTTTTATACTATCCTTTGCTCGCAACTTAGTCCACGAGGAGTAGTTAGTTTAGGCAGAAAAATGCCGATTTTTAAACATTCTTCATTAGTGCTACGCTCCTATTGGTCTTAGCGTGATGATATATGGCCTATAACCAATGTCGATAAATGAGCTATATAACATTGAAAGAATTTTTCAAATTGCACGAGTAGTTCCTGAGAGTACCCCCTACTACGTTACAACATCACAAATTCACAAACTTTACTTCTTTATAATATTAGTATAGATTGTTATTATATTATTCATCGGACTGTTGGCTGTTGTTATATTATTCACATTTGTAAATGAGTAAATTAATAAATATATAGGCAACTAAGAAACACGAACTACACATGTAGGATTCAACCATAATCCGTCAAAAGTCTATCTGCCTAGGTATACCAGTGAAGTGTGTCTCAACTCCAGAGAAATCAGTTACGTGTACGAGTCGGTATGGTATAAAATATGTTTGCGTGTACGTTTTTTAACAACTTGTTGTCATAATTCTTGAGTCTATCGAGGAGTCAATATTAGAGAAAAAAAAAAACTTTTTCAAAAAAATGTTCGTCATTGTCCACTAACTAACTAACTGGCGTAACTAACTGGCGGACGTTGTCATGTCCTGATAATATAAAAAACCTTGACAAATTATATACTTTAACCGTTCCCATGAATAATCACTTTATCTACTGGTGGAAACCGCATATAAAAACCGTTCAGTAGTTTTTGAGTTTATCGTGAACAGACAGACACTTTGTTCTTTTTTATATTGTCAGAGACAAACGAATAGGTGAGTCACACTCAACACCAGAGGAGTTGCGAGTGCGTTGCTAGGCTTTGTTAGTATGGAAGAGGGGAGAGGTAGGAGGGGGAGAGGAAGGAGGGGGAGGGGAAGGAGAGGGGGAAAGGAGGGAAAGGAGAGGGAGGGAAGTGGGCCTCCGACGCTCTCACTGGCCGAACAAAACGCAACAATACAAGCATTTTTACGTCACATCAGTTTTCCGTGGGTCAGGTGGTACTAATCCGGGCGAGCAGACCTATTCATGCTGAAACCAGTTATAGCTTCAGCGTGGCTCTGCCACATACATATGTTTTATAATATATAATGATTAAAAGAAACTATATTATCATTACAGAAATTTTGTATCTGTCTTCTATATAGCACATTTAATCTATACTAATACTAGCTGACCCGTGCAACTTCGTCTGCACCAAATTGGTTCAAACCTGTGTCAATTATATTTTTAAACGCGAAAAATCGTAATTAACCTAAAACCTGATGTTAGCGACCTCAACCGTTTGCATTTGTAAATCCGAACAATACAGAGACTTACTTAAACATATACCCAGTTGGTATGTGAGAAATATTTTAAAGTAAGCATAAAACCCGCTCACAAAAGAGACAACAACTTGGTTTTAATTAGCTCTTTCTCTGGGATAATTTACCAAGTGGTGAAAAATGAATAATTACTAAAATGACTATTAAAAATAAGGGTTGAACGTAGAAGGATGAAAATTGAGGATTGTATGTATTTTTGTATGTTGTATCATAAAAAAATAGAAATTAAAAATTTTGTCTAAAAAATAAAAATAAAAAATTAGGGGTGGACTATCCCTAACATTTAGGGGGATGAAAAATAGATGTTGGCCGATTCTCATAGATACCGGATAAGCACAAAACATTTCATCAAAATCGGTCAAGCCGTTTCGGAGGAGTATGGCAACGAAAACTGTGACACGAGAATTTTATATATTAGATTATAGAGAGGTAAAGTTTTGGAGTTTGTGACGTTGTGATGTTGTGACCTTGTAGGGGGTAATCTCAGGAACTACTGGTCCGATTTGAAAAATTCTTTCACTGTTAAAGGCTATATATCATCACGCTAAGCTCAATAGGGGCTGAGCACCACTGAAGAATGTTTCAAATCGCTATTTTTCTCTTGATGCAGCGGAAGCTGCATGTTAGAAATAAAGAATATCTTGAATCCACGTGAACGAAGTCGCGAGCAGAGGCTAGTATAGTTATAAAATGATTCTGCATAATCGTTATGACGTCCTTTTACAAAGAAGTTCTTCCTACTTTAATAATTTTATTCATAAAAACATACTTTGGAAAAAGTCTTACTTCTTACTTACCTACTAGACCGTGGTTTGTTATCTCTGCGCACGTAAAATATTGAAAAACATACGTCGAAAACAAAACTAAAAAAATTGGAAACTTGATGTGAAAATAAAACTGAAAAATGGGAAACTTCATGTTTTGTATAAATATATTATTTCTTTATTATTATGGTATCATATTCTCACTAAAAGTGTAGTCCTGTAAGTGGTATGCTGTAAGTGTCACTATAGTTTATGACCGAACTTTAATTATAAGATCAAGGGAAATAATAAAATCATGTTTTTATACCATCACAGTACAACGGTAATTGCTTTAAGAGTGTCTTTTTCGCTTTTTCAAAAGATCGCTTCGTTAGCGTACGGAAGAACGGTGTTTTTCTCTTTTACTAAACACTCCGTTGGATATCGTTAACCGAATGGACGTTTTGTTGTACATTTTAAACTAGTCCATTTTGTAGTTGAGGTGAACTTTATGGTTATATATCTCTATACATAAGTTTTTTCTGTACGAGTGTATGTTACTGAACTTTAGGTAACTGAACTGTGGGTATGAACTGTAAGTGTTAGAGCCACGCTGAAGTTATTACTGGTTTCAGCATGAATGGGCAGCTCGTTCGGTGTAGTATCACACTCTCACAGTAAACCGACGTGAAGTAACAGTGCTTGCATTGTTGCGTTTTGCTCGGTCAGTAAGAGTGCCGGAGGCCCACCTCCCTCCCTTCGCCCCTCCCTACTCCTTTCCACCTTACCTTTCCCCCAAACAACGGCTGGCAATGCACTTGCGACACCACTGGTTTTGCAAAGTGTTTACGGACGGCGATGATCACTTAACATCAGGTGATCCGTCTGTTCGTTTGCCTCCTATGACATAAAAAAAACGGTTGTACCGATTTTGATGAAACCTTGTTTGCGTATTCCAGTGGGTCCGAGAATGGTTTAGATTTACAATTGGACCCGATAGGTGGAGCTGTGGTTGAATTTTAGATTTTTTTTCTCATTTGAATTTGTAGTTACAGTAGCTTTCCCTTTTTAGTGTGACCATCTGTGACATGTTACGTGTGTCTGTGTTAAATGGTTGCTTTTTTTAACTTTGTATCACAACATAAATACGATCGACTGAATGTTCGTCTATAATCATATGGGCTCCTATCGAAGATCAGCGCTGTAGTACGGCTGTACTGAATATTTTACTGAATGGGTACGCCAATTGTTGGACATTTCTTTTATTCTTTTTTTTCCAAATGTTTAAAAAGTTTTTTTTTCTCTCTAATTTGTTTATATAATTTATTGTAAGGTTGATCCAATAATAAAGTATTTCTTTTTTTCTTAGTTTAATATTACTGAACATTTTTGGAAACTTTACTCCAAAGTAGTCGGTTATAAAGCAGCTACAAGCTTATAACACTACAGTGAAAATACAATACTTAAGTAATGACATTTAACAGCTGATGTTAAAAATATATCTAATACGGAACCTTGTAAATGAACTTACAAATTCTGTGAAATCAGAATGGATACCGTTAGCTTTTAGGAAATATAGCCGATATTTTGAAGGTATGTATGCTGTTTTGGTATTATTAATTCATTGTTTATTGGTGGGGTTTAATGAACGATGTTAAAATGTTAGTAGGAGAGTTTGTGATGTACCTAACACTAAAGATGTATATCCTGTTTTGGTATAATGAATTTATTGTTTATAATCATTCAGATTCTTGGATTCTTTAAAAAAGTAAATTTATCGATATAACCTTATAAATGTATTTAATACCTGCTAAATAAGAAATACATTAAACTTTATCTCATTAACCTTCGTGAGTTATTAAGGTACAAAATTATTCGCCTCCTTCAAGTATTATATTTATTGCTTAAACACAATGACATTATAAGTGGAAAAAGTGTAGATACGTTATACTATACGTGCTCCTAAAGCGGCATGTTAAAATTTTGCTAGTTATCCAGTACAATTAGTATTGTTTCAGCAAAAACGGGAGCGTGTTGTATACTGATCTTTAATCAATTTATACAGTGCCCCCAAACTATGAAAATATCCTTGTGTATTATGAGATATGCAAACTACACAAGTATTACTTCTAAAAACCAAAGATCATACGTGAGTATTATTATTTTCATGAATAATTAAATATTTTGAAAACGTGCATAAGCCAGCTATAAAATTTTATCTCAAACAATGATAAATGGAACAAAGAACACCTTTATGAAAAAGTGAGACAGAGATTGGTATCATTACCAACTAACAACTAAAATTATAAGAACAGTATATTGTCTGTCAATACAAAGGATCGTAGTCGGTAGTTCGGTGAAGTTGTAAAGACCTTTCCAGGTCAACAGCGTAGTCAGATCGAAAAAAAAAAGTGTGGTGTATATACAAATTCTAGAATATATTTCTCGTTACTTACATGATTACAGCGAAATAATCGGAAATATAAATTTAAGTTGGTAGTATTTAAGTGTTCTTTTGATAAAAATGTTTATAAGCTCTCGGTGTTATTATAACTCGCCACATTATGGCGCTAATCTATTTTTAACGTTTTGGTGACAATTATACTGTAATTTAAATCTAAAGAGATCACGGGTATCTGCTAATTTAAAATAGTATTATTTCAATTAATTATTTGTAAACTCCCATCTAATTGACTAAAGCGACTTCAGTGGGTGAATATTGTCCGCATACAAAGAGGTGAAGAAGTGTAAGCTATCAAATAAATCATGTAAGACATGCTCTAAAAATGACAGCGTCCCTAGATCCCAGTGACTCCTAAATCAAACGACAATAGTAATAAAACACCCATCAAAAACTATTATCCGCACCACTTTACGTCTAATTACGCCACTGGCCTCAGGGTAACTACTACTAATAATATTGTTTTGATCTCATTTTATTATATCTTTAATAAATCGTTGCCGTATCACTCTTGTAAGTAAAAGGAAATAAATCCAATGAAAAATAATAAACTGACAAAATTGTGTGTGTACTTATGTACATGCGTTAGAAGTTATATATCTTTTGCGTAACAAGATCTCATCAAAATTTTTATCTTTCACCTTATTCTACGTTTGTAGAAAGAACGACACTAATGATAGATAAAAGGTATTTAATACAAAGAAATACAAAGACACAAAATTTTAACTGTAGCTAACTTCAGGGTGTTTGTTTTTTCGTGACGGTGTTCGCGCGTACCGTAATAACTTCAGGGTGTCGGTTTGTGTGATGGTGTACAAGCACATCGTAAAAACTGTCATCATTTTTCCCTAACGCGCCAAAAGAAGTATAACTTCAAAAATACAAATCGACTTAAATACCACTTCAATAATATATACAAATATATATATTCAATTTACTTATTAAAATTGATTATATTCTTATTTACGTACTTTTAATGAATATTCACTTCTTCAGTACTTTTATACCACGTTTCACATAAAATCATCTGTAGATAGCTCTTTAGGCATATATTATAATTACACAAGATGTCCTGTCTGTTCAATAATTCTTTGTTGTTATTATTCTACACAAGAGGATATAAAGCAACATATACTTATCTCTTTTTCGCCACTAGTTTTAAAGATATGCCGTCTTACTTCCATGTTTTATCTAACACACTGTGACATTGCAATGTTGAGTTACGCATGTGTGAGTTATCGTGCTATTTGTTTTGTCAAAATTTCATGTCGTAACCATCTATATCATTTTACTAATAATAATTCCATTATTTCAACAATTAAAATTCTGTGATGAAATGTGGTTATAGATGTTAAGATTGACATGAAACTGATAGAAAATCTGTAGGGAATACTGGTCTAGTTATTAAAATATTTAGAATTATACTAGTTTTTTTGTTGTATGTTGCATAAAAAATAATATACTTATTATTATAATAGCTGAAATCTTAATTTCCTTATTTTTATTTTCCTATGTTTGTTTAACTCAAGGCGTAGATAGCCAATTAAGATACTATAACAAGAAAATATAATAAAACAAAACAAGTAAATTTATCAGCGATTTACAAAAAGGAAAGTGTTTGTGTATTTTTGAAATATTAGTTTATGTTATTGTGTATAAATTACTTTATAATGAATTTTAAATATTATTCATAAAATATTTTTTTTTACTGAATGCTGTAACAAGTAAGGTATTTATTGTGTCTTTTCAAATGAACCTAATGTCAAATATATGAATACAGATTATAATAAATTCAGTTACACAAAGTTTTAAAACGAATCGAATATTATTTTGAAATTCGAAACCAGTAAAGGCTTGAAACAATACTTGGTTCGATATAACACAAAAGACATTGAGTAGTTAAATACCTCATTAAATTTCAAATAAGTGTGTATATTTTATTTAACGATAGCTAAAATTATATGTATAGTGATAAGTTATTAGAATATTGGTTATAAAATGTGTATGATGCTAATTTATTAAGTACTTTTACTTTTTTATTGAAACATTTGATACATAGTTTCTATAATTATTATGTTACTTAATTATTTTTTTTTGTTTAACAAACATTATTAAAACGAATTACAATCAAGTCATAAATCTTATATTTCATTACGATTTTATGTAACGTAATGCTCGAACATTAACATCTATTGTTAGTTCTCGTATAGTTTTTATGCGAAATAGTGTTATTAATATAAAGCAATGGATGTTGAAACATTTTTAACTCGCTAGGTCAGTCTCTGGGGTATTTAGACATGCAGTATTTCTTCAGCTTTCTGGGTCAACGGGGTAGGCTACGAATGAATTCAACAGGAGCTACGTAGCTACACACTAAAAAAATAAATAGATCTTTTACGATTCTGTTTTAACAATTGACTTATTTTCATCGTTTTTTTAATTTCTTCTAAAACCATTTCAAAGTTAACTCAAGTTTTAAAAAGGTTTTGTATACTTTTTTTAGAATTTTTTTATAAGTTGAAATAAAAAAAAATAAGTAATTTGTTTATGAAAAGACACAAGGAAGTTTTTAAAATCCTACTTCGTGTATTTTTGTATTAATAAAAATTATCACTTTAGCACTTAAATAGTCATTTTTAAAACACTTTTTAGTAATATTACGAGAAAATATTTTTTCAAGCGCGGCGGTAAGTTTCAAGGTTTCAACTCAACTCAACTTGTTGAGGATAACCAACGGCGTCTGTAGTCAACGTTCGCCCGCTCGACGAAGCGTGGGCGACTGCGCTACCCGCCCATTCATTGAACAACCCTCTACTACCCCCGAACTCTCGAGTCGATCTCGAATCTAGATCACGTAGCGTGAACAAATAAATATTAAGTAGCAGAATCATCTACTGCCAAATTTATTTAAATTATTTATTCCAGTCATTTTATATTTATTACGACTATGCGATTTTTTCTAAACCAAACGTTTCCTACAGTTCATTTTCTGAATTTAATAAGTCGTGTTTTTCTAATAGACTTCAAAATAAACTATACTTTAGTTTTATATCACGATACATCCACTTATTTTCATATTGATTTTCATTATTCCGTTCTAAATAAATTATTGGAAATTATTAATAATTTTCGGAGATTATTCGATCACTGATTGTAATAGAATATAATTTATATCTACTGTTTGATCTATACATAGTAAAATTCAATTACTAAAGAATCAATATCATACATATTTCTACTTCAAACAGTTCCGGCTCTGGTCTTAAAAGGTATTGTTGGAAACAGACAATTGTACACGTAGAGTTTAACTGTTCTCACAGTAATGTGATCACATCTCATATAAATTGCACATGTTGCTATGTCAGTTTTATAAGGAGAAGTAAACATTAAGTTTATATAATTTAGAAACATGTTGACAACTCGAAGAAGTATTCTCACATGTAGGACACCTAAAGACTTTTTTTTCTACGTGGGGAAATCCTTTATGGATACCCACCCTCCCGGGGGAGAGAGTGGGTTATGTCCGACTCGCACGGACTAAAATCCCACTGTGAACGTCTTCCGCTATGGTTGGGGCGGCACGAGATCTCTATAGACTTCATCGTGCCGCCCCAGCGGTGCGGCCCAGCAGCAGAAGTGTCGCCGCCGGTCCTTCGTCTTGTAAGGAGACAGCCGGGTACACACCGGCCGTCTCCTTCTCGTCCGCCGGACCTGTGCAATCGGAAGATGGGGCCCCCGACCCACCTCCCCTAGGTCCGGCTATGGTGGCGGGAGAAGGCGCGTGAACTGGCGCCTCCTCCTACCAGTTCTTCTTTGGCGGAGAGGGCTGCTTAGTGGGTCCTCCTCGCGAACCCTCTCCGCTGCCTCCTTCTGCGAGACGACCTCCTCACAGAAGGAGGCAACAACATTCCACACATTCTCGCTGCCGAGCATGGCTTTGACGACGCTCGGCAGCGAGAGATCATCACTCACCGCCGCAGCCAGAATGCGGCGTCGCTCCTCCCACGCAGCACATTCAGAAAGTGTGTGCTGCGCGGTGTCCGGTTCAACGCCGCACTCATGGCATACGGCGGTCGGCTCCCTGCATGCTATTCGGTACAGGTACCAACTGAAGCACCCGTGCCCGGTCAACACCTGCACCAGACGAAACGTCAGGGAGCCTCATCTTCGATTGCACCATTCGTGCAGGACCGGGCGGACGGTGTCGATGGTATGTCGACCGTACTGCGCGTCTGCAAGAATCATAATTGGCTTACAAAATCTAAAGTGATAGTTTTTCATTTATAAAAAAGTTATAATAAAAATCTACTTCAATCGAATTTTCGTAGTTTGAGGTCGATATTATAATTTCACGTGGGCGTGCTATATCTATATTTTGAGTAGTCACGTATTTGGTAAGGCACTTCCTTTATTATTTGGATATTTAAAGTTGTCGCTTTATGTACGGTATAAAGAATCAAATATAGCAGCACATCGTCAATGAAGCGTTGTTTGACATTTCAAAACTTCGAAAACTAGGGAGGTATTAAGTTACTATATACTTTATAATAAATTTACCTAAGCAAGTACCTCGATGTGAATTTTTTTTGTAATACATTACTTACATTAATACTGATCTAGTGGTTTAGTCAATGGAATATCAATCTGTTGTCCGCGGGTTCTAAGCCCGGCATCTACCAACGAATTTTTCGCAATTTACGTATATTTATTAACTTCATATGCTAACACTATCGGCTAACGGTGAAGGAAAAACATTGTAAGGAAACCTTAACCTGAGAAATGTTGTTGTAGTACTACTGTATATGGGAAAATATAGAACTTTGGATTTCTCAGAGTTTGAAATTGCCAATACGTAGTGGGCTGGCGTGGTGATTATGCCCATACATTCCTTCGCCAAGATGCCCATGGCCTTGCAGTGGGTCTCTTTCAAGCTGACTATGACATTATTTAAAAATGTGTAATAGATAATTACATATTATTTAGATACTTAATCTCCTGCTTTAGTTTACAGATCGAAGTAAACTATTTATATGTAGTAAAAATACTTTATTGATTTTCACGTTTTTCAGGTTTCCATATTGTACATTTTTATGGTTTCATAAACTTTATTTCGAGTTCTGAATAGGTATTTTATAAAAATATGTTTTGTTCCGATACTCTAAGCAAAAATTTTATAATTCCAGTAAAAAAACAATGAAACAACTGTAGTACAGTCATTTGGTTGACAAAATAGAGGTTACTTGGAAAGTTTTCCGGGAGTTTTGAAAACAGGCAAATTTATAGATGTTGACATGCTCTTTCCGAATTTCAACTTTACCACCTCGTATCTTTACCGCTCCCGCCGCCATATTGGAAAAATATCTAATAATAATAATGTAATAAAAATATAATAATATTTTACTGAAAAAACATATCTATATAAAATAAAACTAGAGAAAATTTCCTACAACTTATGCCTTAACCTTTTTTCCTAAAACCTATAGTTTCGGTGTATGAGAGTCACAAAATATTATACATCTACCTCAACGTGCAATATTTAATTTAAACTGTTCATATTTGTGAATTGTAAAATTTAAAAATTATGCTAACGTTAAAATTGTACTGTAGATTGAAAACCCGGCTGATGGTTTGTCTTCGCAGGTATAAAGGAATGCGTCCCCTCTGTGTCAGGCCCCTTCTATCCTTAAGAAACATTTGGCCCCAGCGGAGCTCAATAGAAATATTCAGTCTGAGTCATCAGTACATGTTTATTATTTCACAGTGTTCTTTGCATTTATAGAGCCATGGCTTCTAATGAAGTAAAGTTTTATTTGTGGTGGTATGTTGCAAGAAAGTGAAGTTACTGAAGTGAAGGAAAAAGGATTGAAATTTTACGTAAGTCAAGTATAAAAATAAAAGACAATAAACAAACTTTTGGTGGGTTTGAAATCGATAGTGGTTCACGATGTGTGTAGAAAATGATATAATAATGGGAAGTTAATCGCTGCAGCTTTGCGTAGGGGGAGCGAGGCTACGTCTTCTCAACTACAACTGCGACCTACGCGTCCAACGTTCTCATTCAAAAATCATTGTTTTTATGTGCTGCTGAGATAACAGCAAAACTTATATCTAAACAAAAACAGTCACGTTTATGTGACCATAATATTGTGTACAATGTACGTAAATTATCGATGAAAAACAGTATTTCAGAACTTGCTCAAGCTCGTAATGATGACTGAGGCCAAGCAATTGTTGAACGTCTCGAGCAGGTTAATGATTTAGTCGTAGCCGATGTACAGTAACACAACTCTTGTATGATAAAATTGTATCAAACGCCCCCACTGAAGAAAGAAAAAAAGAGTTCCGTATGCAAACGAGATTGATTCTGTGATGCAGTACATTTATTCATACCTCGAATAAAATTCCGAAGAATGTCAGTATTCTCTGGACGAACTAATGACAAAGATTGAAGGTGATTACCGTCCACACATAAAAACAAGAGTGAAGGAGATTGACTTAAATTTTGAAATAGTGGGTCAGATGTGAATTAGTCCTACTGGGGATACCACTATAAAAAAACGCGCCGCTTTCTCTACCTCATGCTGGTGTGGAGATAAGTATTTCTGTCGAAACGTGTATTGAACTACTCTTTACGGCGCTCACACACCGAAACTATTGATTTTATGAAAAAAAAAAGTTTCTCTAGTTTTATTTTGTATAGATATGTTTTTTCTGTAAAATGCGCCTGAAGGGGTTATTATCAAAAAACTGTTTTAAGCGCCATTTTTCCAATATGGCGGCGCGAGCGGCAAAGATACGAGGTGGCAAAGTTAAAATTCAGAAAGAGCACGTTAAAATCTATAAGAGTTCTAATATTCAAAACTCCCGGAAAACTTTCCCACTAAAAATACCAAATGACTACTATGACAAAGTGGCCATTAGAAAATGACAATGAAATATATACATTTGTATTAATAAAGAATTTAGACGCTAATATCTAATGTTCACTTTAATCTAATGTAATATCAGATCTCGAAATCATCAATTTAAATATCACTACTAAATCCTTTATTTCAGGTAAAATTAAAAAAAAAATATTCTGAGAAAATTAATGTATTGCAGAAATTTCATATTTTTAGTTTCTGTAGTTTTCACTTAAGATTGAGGAGTTGAATTCCTTGTGCATATATCAAACTAAGTCTTATGTGTTTCGTAGTTTATGTTTTCTCACAATTATGTTAAATGATTTACATAAAAATATAAGGTTTTGTATTTACATACAAAAATAATCGGAAAAACAGATGTAATATTATTGTCTGTAATAATAACTACAATACGATAAGAAATTGAATAAAAGGATAATTGTAACCCCAAAAATTTTAAAAGGCCTGAACTATGCTTTATATGTTACCAATACATAACTAATTTTAGTGGACTCGTTTGTTATAAATTAATATATGGATATTTACTTGAGAGATTTAAAAATGCTATCTAAAATATATATAGATAAGATATATATAAATAAAGGAAAAAAGTAAACCCTTCCACTTTCATGTGTGAGCGTGTAGGCGTGCACGTATATATATATATATATATATATATAAATAAATATAAATCAAACCAACAAATCAACTCTAAAATTTATTTCTCAGAGCTGTCTTCGATATTTTATTTTTCCTAAGAAATAAGCTCAAACGGCAAGTGTTCCTGCACGTATTATCGTTCATAATCTCCACACTGGACCATCAGTCGTTTGATAATAATATTCCTATAGTATCCTTCATCACAGTTTCAGTTTAGACCTATCAGAAAAAAAATTTCAGCATCGATATTATAAGACCGAAATGCGTCCACGTAACATGGGACAAAATAAACTATGATAATAAAATCTCATCCGCTTCCGTTTCCCTTAAAGCGATACTAATGCAAACACTGAATACTTTTCCAACCCTAATGGATATCTGTATAGAAGAACCATTAATTTTATTATTTGGAGGAAATTGACGCCGCATAAACCCTTTTCCGTATTCAACTTCTCGATAATGAAATCAATCGCTACTCTATAATTTTATGCTTCTTATATTTACAAATAAATATTAACGATTTTTTAATTAATTCTATTTAAGTACCTTCACTATGACTTTGGTTTTAAATATGTGAATCATGATTCTGGTTATGATTGTGACAGATATTAAGTTATACAATTAGCAATTGAAGCGAGCGTTCAATATTTGGCCAATTACATACCGTTATTTATAAAGGATTTTACTTCTTGCCAAAACATGCAGAAATTTTGTAATGTTCCTATAGCTTAAATCAAGACGTAACAGTAGTAGTATAGATTGTGGGGTGTAAGGGGTGTCGCGTAACATCTTAAGACTTGAGACACCCAAGCCAACCTCACCTGCACTGGTGCACCCTGCTGATCAACGAACGAGGCAATGGCGAAAGCGGGGTGGTAGGGTTTTACAGCCCGACTGGGTCGCAACCACCATGTATATGGCGAAAAAGCCCGTGATAGTGACTCGCTTCTGCACGTCGCGTTTCGGGATCAGCCTGTGCATATCCAGTACCGGGTGACTTTCGTCATTCTGGCCGGCATAACAGCGGCGACCGGCGATGGATAATCTGTCTCTCGGTGGTTGCCGATGTTTTTGGATTGTACTATGCTTAACATCAGACGTAGTGCAGTCACTATGTCGTGCTTCAATAAAAAAAAAGATTAAAGCTTTTTAATATATTCAACTCTTCGATGATATTAATGTGGTCATTATATCTACTTGTTTTTTTTTTGTTTCTCGAACTAACTACGCAATTAACCTAGCAAGGTCTTAACAGCTTCACTGGACTACTAAGGCGAGCGCTTAAGGCACTCAGCCGATTTTATTTTTGGCAACTAGCTCAAGGGTGCACGGCACACCTCGGCTTGGCTGTTGTATGTTGCATGCAAAAACGAGACCTATCTTAACTAACCTAGCTAACTATTCATATATGTATGAGTTGTTGAAACGTATATGTGTACCAAGCATACACACCTCAGCAACTCCTCCATATACTTATTATCGAAAAATTTGGAGATTTTCAGTTCGATAAGGGAAAAAAGTAAACCCTTCCACTTTCATGTGTGAGCGTGTAGGCGTGCACGTGTGTGGGGGTGTGATCGTGTAGTGTTGTAGCAGTGATATATATTTTTGTGTTATCGTATCGCGCAAGCAACGTACTCAAGGGCTCCCTACCGATGGATCGAACCTAGGCTTGAGCCGCTGCCGAGGGAGGCCTAATCGGATGAGATTTTTTATTTTTTATTTAACGACATCTAATACCAAATGATTATGGAATTTACAAAAGGAAATATATAAATTAAACAATTATTTGTATTATCGTATATTATTCAACCAAGTTGCTTTTATCATATCGGCGGCTTTCTCTCCAATCATTACGGCTGGTGCACATGTATGGGCACCTATTGGCAGTGGAATGATACTAGTGTCTACCACTCTCAATCCATTTATACCATATACCCTCAATTCAGGATCAACGACTGCGTGTGAATCATTAGGAGGACCCATTTTACATGTAGCCATTTGGTGATGTACAGATATAACCATAGTTCGTATGGCACATTCCCAATAGGCATCTGTTCCTGCAACTAGATCAGTACACGTGGGATATGTTGGTAAATATAAAGTGGGGTTATACTTTTTGAAAGCTTCCGATTCTCCTAATTTTATAATATATTTAAGACCTTCTAACAAAGTCTTCATATCACGTGGATCAGTTAAATAATTGCCATATAATTTAGGATGAGAATAAGGATTAGTATCTCTGAGTTCAAGATAACCCTTTGATTTTGGTTTTAGTAAAACTGGTACAGCAGACCAAGTATCGAGACCATTTAATGATCCGAATGACTTAAAATATGTTTTATCTGAGATTTTCCAGCTTTTTCTTAGTGCACCACCTGCATCAAAATTAATGGATGTGGCCATACTTATTAATTCAATATCTGGAATATTGTCAGGGTCGTCAGATACTGAGGTTTTTATGTAACCAATGGCTTCTATACCCAATGGCGTGGTTAATAAGCCGTCACCAAATTGTAACCACTGCATAGCATTAGGTATAGTCGCCACTTTTGGTTCAAGAAGACTTGCATTAGTTGTGTTTAGTTTGAAGATGACTCCGGGAAAAGCAATATGATCATACAAAGTCTTTCCTACTTGTAAGTCCGCATGTATTGGAATTCCTAATGTTTCTAAATGTTCTTTAGGACCTATTCCAGATAACATAAGTAACTGTGGTGATGCTATTGGACCAGCAGACAGAATTATTTCTCTGCGACAACGAACAGTTCGTTTAATACCGTCTTTTATGTAATCTACAGCATAGGCTCTTTTAGTTTGAGGTTCAATAACAATTTTCGTAGCTCTGGCATCAGTTAGTATATGAAGATTTTTTCTTCGCTTATTGCCGTGGAGAAAAGCTTTAGCTGCACTTTGTCTATGGCCTTTGTTCGTGGTGGTTTGTACATAACCGAATCCTAATTCATCAGGTGAATTATAATCTACAGTGGGATGACCAAAGTTTCTTCCAGCTTGTAAAAAGGCTTCGACAAGACCGGTCCTGAAAGTAAAGAGAAAGAAGTTAATATATTTGTTTAGTTTCACAATATGATAAATAAAAACCTTTTTTTTTCGAACTGACTTCGCTACTGACCCAGCAAGGTCTTAACAGCGTCACCGGACTACTAAGGCGAGCGATTACTAAGTCACTCAGCCGATTTTATTTGACAACTAGCTCAAGGGTGCACGGCACACCTGGGCTTGGGCTGTTGCCTGATACATGCAATTCGCGACCTATCTGAGCTAACCTAAGCTAACTATTCATTCATATATGAGTTGTTGAAACATATATGTGTACCAAGCATACATACCTCAACAACTCTTATATATATTTCGTATCGGATAATTTTCTAAACTATTTCCGTTTGATAAGGGAAAAAATAAAACCCTTGTGTAAGCGTGTATGCGTGCAAGTGTGTGGAGGTGATATGTTTAATGTTGTTGCGGTGATGTAAAATTTTGTGTCACTGTACTGCGCGAGTCACTGTAATGCGCGAAACTAAAAACTCGTCAAGTCTAAATTAATAACATTTAAAAACTTACTTGAATGGAACGTTTTCGACAGTTAGCTCACCATCTCGACCTCGGTATGAAGCATTCTTGTATTTTCTTAGCTCTGACCTTTCTGATTTCATATAATACTTTAAAACTTCGTCGTGGGACCTAATGAGATAAGAAATGTCAAATTCACCAATGTTATATAAACGGTTTTGTTTAATACTATTTTGTAACAACAAAATGTAAAAAGTAGCAAGTTGTACAACTTCTGACATCACCGACCGCTCCTTAAAGGGTACTTAATAACGTTGAACTTAAATTAATTATTTCTTGATTTATCTTTGATAATTAATGTAAAGACAATTTTTTTAATACCATTTTTGTATATTTTCTTAGTAAAGTATGTTTATTATGCATAGATATGATCTTGGTAATAATGATTTTCAATAACATTTTTTAATCTTTCTTGAAAATAATAAGACGCTTAATATAAATGCATATCATTCGAGAAGTTGCACTTTTGAGTTCGCCATATATGTTGCAGCTTTACTGCATAATCGTCTAATATCAGTTCAGTTTATATTCAAACTATAACTTAAAATCTAGTAAGAATATAATGTTAAACGTAAGTTACAACTCTGATTTCGGCTAGAAAAGTAGTTATAATCTCAATTTTAGTTTCACGAAAATTAGGACAAAATGTTGGTCTTGTCAAAATTTCTTAGATTCTCAATGTGAAACTAGAGATAAAAATAAAAATAATTTGAAAAAAAAAAACGAACGATTGGTATTATACCTTTTATAAGTTTCAGTGACCCTCAATGTTACTAGTTTTGGAAATCATGCCATTGGAAATCTTAAAAAAGCGGTAGAAAGTCATACTTTACCATCCATAATTTCCGTCAGCGGCAATTCTATTCCAGTCTTGGGGTCGACCTCTAGTATATAACATGAAGTTAGTAACGCTGGTACCTCCTAGAGCTTTTCCTCTAGGCCAATAACACCGCTGTTCATCACTGCCTGTAACAGATACAGTTAATTATCAATAAGCATTGATTTCTAATTAACAAGAGGATATGACCGTCTTTTATACCACTAATACCACTGATCTATTATTTGATTATCTAATGTAAACTTATTTAGGTTCTGATCATTTCTTTACGATTCTAGCGATCTATTATTTCATTATCTAATGTCATCATTTGTAAAACGAGCAATAGATCAATAATATAACTTATAACATTTTTCCAAACATTACGTATTAAAGAGATTATATTAATATTCAAAATGTTTGTATTGTGACAACCCAGAATAAAATTATTGGGGACATTTTAACTGGTACATAAAACAAGTACCTGTTTTTATTTGCTAACAAAATTTCTATAACAAGTTTCGAATCTGCGGGCATCGAATTGACATTCGGCCGGTTTTTATTTGATTTATTTATACATATCAGACGACCATTATTATAATGTAATACATATTATTTAAAAAGCGTTGAGATATTAAACGAACGATTGTCTAAGACTATTTATTTATTATCACTATTATTATTACCATTATAATATTATCACGATCAACAATAAAATATCATATATACATAGGTACAATAATTCTATTATCACTATTAGCAATAAATTGCTAATAGCAATAAAATGCTAATTGTAAATAAATGAAAAATATTTACCTATTCTAATTTTGTGAAATTCAACTTTAAAAAATTGAAATCAATTTTTTCTAAGATTTTTTATACCCAAATGTGCATTTAAAAGCTCATTAAACAAACTATAAGTTCGAATACTTTTATTTATTTTATTGTAACTTTTTTATATTGGGTAATAATAGGTCTCGGAGTAACACATACGTGCCAGTAGGTTACATTTTTAAAACCTTCTAGTTCGTTAACCAGTATTTATACTGTAAAAATATTTGTATGTGGACGGAGAACCTGTATATGTATAACATAATCAAAATATTTCGTTTTGTTTAAGAACCTTTTTTTTTTTAATTGGTACAGACTTTAACATAAATTATTTACATAAAATATTAATATACAATAAATATTTATATACAATAAATAATACTTAATATTATAAAGACGTAAAGTTTGTGAATTTGTGACGTTGTAGGGGGGTAATCTCAGGAACTAGTGGTCATAACATAATCAAAATATTAGTACAATCGAAAACATCAATAACCAATAATCATTTTAATCGTCCACTTCACGAGCAATGTCTTTTATGTAACGTATATGATATATGAATATTTGCATAACTGTAGATAACTGGTTTATGAATAAGTAGTATTTACTCATTTCAAAAGTATGTCACGGGTGCAACAAATAATAACTGAATAATGTACGTTTCGAAATAATAATAATATATGCATTTACTATACCTACTGCTATATAATAATTTGTTTTTTAGTTGGGGGTGCAAAGGATGTCGGGGATGTAAGGGGTGTCAAATAACATTATAAGACTTGAGACACCCAAGCCAACTTCACCTACACGTGGTGCACCCTGCTGAATAACGAACGAGGCAATGGCGACAGCCGGGTGGTAGGGTTTTACAGCCCGACTGGGTCGCAACCACCATGTATATGGCGAAAAAGCCCGTAATAGTGACTCGCTTCTGCGCATATCCAGCTTTTTGCAGGCCGGCATGATAGTGTGTCAATCGGTGGTCGCTATTATTTTTGGATTGCGCTGTGCTTACCATCAAGCATAACGCAGTCATTTTGCCGTGCTACAATAAAAAAAAATAGACAAAATACTTAGTAATGACTTTAGTATTTTTATAGTATTTTAGAGACGATTATTATCGACTCTAGAACCCATTTAATGATTTTTTAAATACTATCAAAATGGTAGCTGCGATAGACAAAGGAAAAGGGATCAAAGTTCAAGAAGATATAAGTAAAAAATGATGAAAATTGTGTATAAGCGAATTAATATTTATTGAAAATGGAAGCAACTCAGACTATCCTATATGCCTCAAGGGTTTTAAGAATTACTTAGTTATATCGATGTCAATTACTATTATTATATTCTATAGAAAATTACATTATTTCTGAACTCTGATAAAAAATTTGAAACACTATAATTTTATTACAGAAATCGTGAAGACTCGTAGCACCAAGGAATGGAGCATGGTAACTCATCAAGCAAGGAATACACACATATTGATTTATAGTCCGGTGAAGCTGTAAAGACCTTGCCAGGTCAATAGCGTAAACAGTTCGAAAAAAAAACACACATATTTCTTAATTAAACGTACTTTCATCGCTATGCGTTTGTTAAAAGACAAGTTGAAAATTTAAACACGCAACCGCCCTGAATATGACCAGATAGAATAAGTACAAGACTACAAGAAGACTGCAACCACAGAGTAGTATAAGGCGTGAATGCTAGCACAAAGTAATTGCATAGATCCATTTCTAAATAATGTTGAGTTTTTTTTACTCCATTTTTGGTAATCAATCTTTCAGATTATTACTGCCATATACGTGTAGTTAATAATAATATAAGCGTCTTGTGATTATTTAAATATCTCCATATTCTAACAAAATGGTGGATCCCTTGTTAGAACCTTCCAGGGAGTTTTTGTGGCATCTCACGAATGTCATGTTCTGTGGTATTATTTTCCTTTCACTTCCCTTATGCACAATAAACTAACTATATTACGTAAAACACCACCAAGTTTGCAAAATACAGAGTCAAATAACACGTCGCTTTTCTGTGGGTAGCCCAGACAAGCCGATCCATTCATGCTGAAGCAAGTAATAGCTTCAGCGCGGCTCTACCACCTTCAATAGAATGTTCTGTTTTGGTAAAAATCCTTAATTACAATGTTACAGTTTATACTGTACACCTCGTATGTATATAATTCGGAACCTTGACATGGTTACACCACTTGTGTTTTATGACCGTATATTCACACAGTACAGATCGCCATTATTCAGCTTACATTAAATAAAGAGATAACAACGGAACATATAGAACAAAGAGAAAAAGAATAGACCATTGAAATTGCGCTTAATGAGCATTGATCAAAGTCAATCTTAAATCTTTGATCATATATATTTCGTTTTGTTTAAGATCTTTTTTTTTATTGGTAAAAACTTCATAAATTATTTACATACAATATATTGATATGCAATAAATATTTATATACAATAAATAATACTTAATATTATAAAGACGTAAAGTTCGTGAGTTTATGACGTTGTAGGGGGTAATCTCAGGAACTACTAGTCTAATTTGAAAAATTCTGTCAGTGTTATATAGCTCATTTATAGAGGACTAGCTGACCCGTGCAACTTCGTCTGCACCAAATTGGTTATCACTGGTTTCCATCGTATTTTTAAATGCGAGAAAATTGAATAAAACTGATACCCGATAACAGCCACAACTACCGTTTCCAATTGTGAATCCAAACTATCCACGGATTCACTCAAACATATACCCAGATTACATGTATTTTTTTTTAAATAAGCCTAGTACCCGTTCGTAGCACCATCAAACACTCCGTTGTTTGTAGTCCGGTGAAGCTGTTAGGACCTTGCACGGTCAATAGTGTAGTCATTTCGAAGAAAAAAAAAACATCTACCAGGATCAATTAAGATAAAAACTAACCTACATAAAACTAAATAAGCATCTCTACCACTTACTTTATCATAACTATTCTCAACTTGTATTAAAACCTTTTTATACTCCATTGTATTAAAGAAAAATATATGAACACCGTATGCAAGCGTCAAACAGCGTCGTCAATTGTCACTTGCATGAAACTATTGTCTAAGAGTTATAAACTGTTTCTAAAACGTATTTTAAATATATTTCCAATATATTTTTTTAAATAATCTCTGTACCACTCACAACATAGTACCTATCACCTTTTGGTAATTTATCCATGTTGATATGTTTCTATTATAGATTATTCTAAATTGTTACACTAAATATTTGGCATTAAATTTATATCGTGTATTTGTCACACTTGATATTGGCGAAAATACCTACATAGGTAGAGGCCATACCGGAAAGAATCAATTAAGCCAGTTTTATATATTATATTCATCCGAACAACGGGCTATCTGGCTGCCGGTAAGAGTTGCGTTTATTTGTGTATATCGTACTTTTACAGACAAAAATATTGATTTTTAAAATTTAGGATGTATTTTTCACTAACTTTGAAACGTTATTAAAATGGAATTATTATTGAAAGACATTTTTGGTATTGATAATAATGTGCTTGATGCTATTTTTGGAAATAAAAATAAAAGTAATCTTAACCCATGCTAGAATAGCAGTAATTTTATTATTATTATATTTAGATATAAATAAGTACAAATTTCATCTTTCACACAAATTCAGTTATTAACTCAATATTTAGACCGATTTATTGCTATAAAAATAATATGTGTATAGAATATAGCTATAGGTATAATTTAGTGCAGTACTACTGGCTGAACGATAAAGATAGCGATAATTGTGGCAGCGTATGTTATCGACGCATTTTTTTTTTCGAAATGTATACGCTGTTGACCTGGAAAGGTCTTTACAGCTTCATCGAACTATTGAGGCGAGCGCTGAAAGCGCTCAACCAACTTGGGATGTTTGGGCGACCAACTCAAGTGTGCACGGCACACCTCGGCTTGGGCTGTTGCCTGTTTTGTGCAAAAATCGCGACCTATCTGAGCTAACCTAAGCTAATCTATCTAGATATACGTATATAAGTTATTGAAACATGCATGTGTACCGGGCATGTGTGCCTCAACAACTCCTGTATGTATATTGTATCGGAGAAAATTCTCTTAACTATATAAGATAGGATAGGATGGAGAAAAATAAGGGTAGAACTCTTTGTCGTCTATTTCTCTGAAAAAGAAAAACCGCGTGTAAGCGTGTAGGCGTGCACGTGTGTATAGGTGATGTGTGTGATGTTGTAGCATTGATGTAAAGTTTTGTGGCACTGTATCGCGTGAACAGAGTACTCAAGGGCTCCCCGCCGAGGGAACGGACTTAGGTTTTAGCCGTTGCCGAGCGGGGCCTAATCTGGTGTCTGGTATCGGGAGCGAAATTTATCCCCAGACCACGGCGGCGTGATCTGTGGTTATGCGGGAGAGGCGTGAACACGCTTTGTTTGAAGATATAGGCTGGAAGTTTGAAGATATCTTTCGCTGACATGATTGAATCAGGAGGGTCGGTAAAATGTGTCGCGGTCGTCTTCTATACTGCGCAGCGTTGGGTACGGGTTCATAGTTCGCGGCGGATACCACTAAAGGGCTGGGATGATTCGCGGCTTATTCGAAATAACTACGTGTGAGTGATTTTATATACGCCCAGACAGAAGGCATCTCCAGGTCCCCGTGGAGATCCTTATTCCGGACGTATCATGGGGTACCGGTGATTTTACGTAGGGCTCGGTTCTGGAGAACCTGCAACTTTTGAATACGATTTTGCGCATGTGCAAAGACCGAACAACTGTAGGTACGTCATAATCGGACGGATGCAAGTTTTATATAAAGTGAGTTTATGTCTGGGGGATATTTTACTCTTATGACAAAGCAAACGATAGAGACGACCCAAGACCATAACGGCTTCGTTTCGCACTCTATATGTTTAATTGTGTTTAAAAGTCACTGAAAAAAAATGTTCCTAAACCTATTCATAAATCAAAATTAATTAAATCAAAATGCGCATTAAAAATACAACGTTAACCGGCTACCAAGTGTCCTTTCGGGCTAATACCAACCTTTCATAGAAAACCGACGTGAAATAACAGTGCTTGCATCGTAGTGTTTCGTTTGGTCAGTAAGAGCGCCGGAAGCTCACCTCTCTTCTCCTTTTCTCCTTAGACTTCCCTTACCCTCCTCCAATATACAGGTTGGCAACGCATTTACGACACCCCGGTGTTGCTAGTGTCTATAAAGGGTGGTGGCCACTTAACATCACGTGACCCACCTGTTCGTTTGCCTCCTATGATACAAAAAATATATATTGATATATTAAAGAACCAGGTATTCTAAAATTCTTGTTCTTTCAACGTTGCCGGCTCTTGTACTAAGGTGTCGCAAAAAAGTCTAGTTACGTTAACTACAAATTTTTGTTTTTCGTTATCCTGGAGAACCCCTTGCGTTTTATGAGACAAAAAGTATCCTGGATGTAGCCTTGTAATATCAGTTATCACTGTGTTAAATTTCGTTAAAAATGGCTTAGTACTTTCAGAGTAATACGGGCTTAGATTCTAGACTTTAATCCTAAATCCTGGAGAACTCTTTGCGTTTTATGGGATAAAAAGTACATTTGATGTAATCTCGTTATATTAGGTATCACTATGTCAAGTTTCGTCAAGATTGGTTCAGTACTTTCAGAGTGATGCGTGTGCATAGGGACAGACAGACAGACAGACAGAAAGACAGACAGACAAAAATTGTAAAAAGATTATTTTTGGCTTCTATATCGATAACATAGTCTACCCTGATTAACATTTTCAAAAAATATTTAATGTACAGATTTCGACTTGTTACAGTTTTATTATAGTATAGATATATAAATCATAACGCTAAGATCAATAGGAGCGGAGCACCAATGAAAAATGTATCAAAATAGGATTTTTTCATCTTGAGAGCTTCCGCAACGTGTTTAGCGTTAGCCCAAAGTAACTATTACCTCGCGGACGTAGTCGTGGACAGGGGCTAGTTAATCACATAACATATTAAAATAAAATAAAAAATCAGGTTTGGCACGTGTCAATTTTCTTAAAAATACAAGAAAATTTATCTAATTTTAAAATAATAATACATAGATGTATACATAATACCCAATATTATCTACATAAATAAGAAAATACAAAATAATCATCAAAAATGAGCAGTAAATCTACGAGATAAGCGTTGAGTCTTAAAATTGAAATAAACTACAATTATCTGAACACAGACGTACCAAGACAAACACCAGGTTGGTGCTCCATTGTATAAGGCCAAGCATAATCCGTTAACTGCAAATAATGTCCTAAAGCCGGGACATCGGATAAGAGCATCTCTGGTTTTCCAGCTTCTATGACGAGCACAGTCGCTTTAGGTTGGCCTTCAGAGAGCCGTGCTGCGAGTACGGAGCCAGCTGTGCCTCCACCAACAATAACATAGTCGTACTCATCGAGGGGTTTTGTAAATCCTGCAAATTAAATATAACATACGTTAGACATATTTCACTCTTATATCTTTCCAATACATAACTGTAAAATTTATGTTGATAAATAACTCGTACATCGATTAACAGTTACATTTTTCACTTTATACCTTAGAAATATATAAATATTTATTACAATCACAAATTCTAATGACGAAGATTGTAAGAGTTAAGAAATAACTACAGCGTATAGTAATAACAATAATAAACATTTTATGTAAATATCATCACAGAAAACGGACGTGACAGTGACAGTGCTTGCATTGTAGCGTTTTATTCGGTCAGTGAGAGCGCCGGAAGACCACCTCTCCTCACCTTCCCCCTTCCCTATTCCCCTCTCCCTAAACACAGGTTGGCAATGCACTTGCGACTCCGCTGGTATTGCAAATGTCTATGGACGTAGGTGATCACTTAACATCATGTGACCCACCTGTTTGTTTGCCTCCTATGATATAAAAAAAAACAAAAATTACACTTTTAAAGTCATGATAAATTTCATAACAATTTCTTTTCAGTAAAATTTCTAGTTCTGTTCAACTCGACGTGTAATCGTCGCTATCATTAAGTACACAGAACACTAGCTTTTGCGCGCGATTTTACTCGCGTTAACGTAGTTTTCACTTATTCGTAGAGAACAGTTAGTATTTTCTAGATAAAAATACCCCATACTTTTCCCCTTATTCCTAAAAATATCTTTGCAAAATTTTATGAAGAGTGGTTGAGTAGTTAAAGTGGAAAAGCGTAACAATGGAACAAACTAACTCCCTTGCGCATTTATAACATTATTAACAACCTTTCTGAATGTTCGAAACGGCAGTGCCATAGTTCGTATAATTATTTAAAAAAACACATTTCTCTATCATAATTAATGTGAGTCGTGTTTATGTAAACCTATGTTAATTTTATCTATAGAACTGCGCCAGTAAGCTTCCCAATATAAATATCCGATGTGGGATTGAAAGCAAGCATAAATCTGGACACCTAGAAAAAGCAATAATTCTATGTTTTTATTTGTAAAGTGATTATAAGGTATAATTACAATTATAATAATTAGTTTTAATGTTGAAAACCCAAAAAAAGGTTTTCATTTCTGTTTTATAAAAATAATCTAAAATAATCATTTAACTAAATAAATGACGATGAGTTAAAATAATGGGAGAATAAACTGCTTTCCCATCATAGCTTGTTAAATTACGATTATGAAATGATTTAAAAACTTAGCAGATATATGGAAAGCTCTTCATGTACCTTGCCTTCAAAATGTAGTTACAGTACAGTGCCTTAGAAAAGTTCCACAGCGTTCATATAATATTCATGTAAATAAGGTTTGCGAAGAAACGTTTATAAAAGCTATCCAACGCAACCTCGAAAGGTTATTTGCAAAAATACTTCAACTCGTTTTAGTACGGGAATACCCTCTATAATACACTCTATTTCAATATTTTAAGATTAACCTAACTAGACCAGTGTTTCCCTGCCTTTTTAAAGCCATGTCCCACCTTAACACACTAAAATTTGTATGCCCCCCCATACATTTTTTATAACGTTTTGAAACCTTTTAAAATTCTTTTATTCCCTTAGGAAACACAAATGATAAGTTTTAGGAAGGAATCACTATGAATTTGTTATCAAAACCTCGTAAGTAAAATTTTAAAACATATAATGAAAATCTTATTTTACTCAACGACTCTAATTATCCAATTGATATTTTGTTAACGTCAAACGAAATTATACCTAATAATTATTTACGGCATTTTTTTTTAAGAATTTGCCTTTTTTATTAAATTTGTCACCGATATCTTACATTGCATTTAAATAACCCAAAGCGAAAAGTTTAAAGCCGTGTCTATTTCTAAATTACCCCCCCTAACTATCAAATTTCGAAACTATCAAATCCCCACGTTGGAAAACACTGTACTAGACTAATTAAACCAAGCTACTATTAATTTGATAAGTAGAAGAGGGCTTAAAGTGAAACTAAAATAAAACCTCTAATAAATATTGTTCAATAAGATGAGTTACTCTGGAAATTAATTGAATGCTCAGTTGATTAATATATTAGTTACTTGCATCTCAAGTATTTTTCTAAACGCGATCTCTAATAAATTTCTTAATTCTTCAACGTTAAATAGTATTTTTTTTCTTGAACTGACTATGCTATTGACCCAGCAAGGTTTTAACTGCTTCACCGGACTAGAAAAAAATAGTAAAATATAAATAAAGCAGTGTATAAATAACAGTTACCTTTAGGTAATGGATAGGAGTCACGAAGAAAGTCAAAAGGATCCTGTGGATTGTTCGGAGAGTAGTTAACTGGCATTGTGTGCATCATAATATCCATTAGTGGATTATTAGCATATGACCACAGAAAACGTTTTTGCCGCAAACTGTCTACTCGATCTTCTTTCAGTTTATCCGTTGCATCTTGTTTAATATTTTTAAAAGGATCTGTGTAATTGACATAAGGATATGGCCATAATATTCGGCCTTTTCTAGTATTTTCTAATGCAGGTATTTCGACATCGTCAACTATATCATTGGTATCATCTTCTACTGTACCGAAATCTTCAATTTCTAATTCATAACCATTTATCAACATAAATTGAGCGAAGAGGCATAAACATATGACTTTTAAAGTCTTCATTTTACCTGCGGAGAGACAAGAAAATGTTATATAGAAAAATACAATACAGTATATTGTGTTTAAAATGTGTAAGTATCTCTACTTACATATCTGATTTTAATTTTTTATTCAATTGCTACACGAGGAATTGAATTGAAATAGTTTTTTTTTAACATATCTACTTCAAAAGTTTAAAATATACATTTCTTTAAAAGTTTTAAAGATGTAAGTAAATATTTAACGACCAAATGTAGTAGTAGTATCTCTTATTTTCAAACTATATTAGCGTGTTCAGCTTTTGTATACTCGCTGTCTAATTACATTATGATTCTACTAAAATATCATGTATTTCTAAGATTATATATTTTAAAATGCATATATGTATGGCATAAAAGTATTTTATAGTGGCCGGGATAACTAACCTATTCCGTGTACATATATCTAATTGGTATCAAATTGACATGTAGTAATCACTACGTTGTAAACATCCTTTCACTACAAGACTATAAATATATTCCCTCTTTGTAGTACAAATAAGTACAAGAAACATACAAAGGTTCATTAAAAGTTACATTGTAGCTGCTATGGCAGAGTAAAAATAGAACATATAGAGTTCTTTAGTCGACTTTATTTTAATATTTTAAAAACAAACACGTCCATTGGTTGCATGCACGAAGACATATTATCGTCATATTTATTTGAAACACCAACAAGGCATAACACTAGTTATAAAATCCAATATTTATATCAAGTAATATGGTGGACAAGTAGAATGTTAACTATATGTATTCACGACTTATTACACATTGTGAATTATTTATTCAAATAAAAGGATACGCTAATGGTTACATTATGTATATAAACAAAATCTCCTTTTTATATAAAAAAACAATTTATAATTTAATTTGGAATTTATGAGCCAATTGCTGTATTGAATAAAAATAATAAGACAATATAAAGTAATGTAAAAAAAAGATGTATTTATAATAAAAAATGATTAATACTCACGTCGTAGTCCTCCAGTTTCACAATATTTTTTTAAGATTATTTATGCTTGATTTTTTAAAAGTTAATTTTAATCCCTCGCCCACGTCCGTCGTGGTAGCAAGTGATCGTGGTATGCTCCCGTTTCACTAGACTAGTATGTCAGCCTTCACCGCACATTTGAATTTACCGCTACATCGACATAATGACCAACAAACAACAAGCGTGCTAACTTACACCCACTTATCGAAGCTTTAGCGAAACTACGAGACTTGTCTAACATTGATAGACCTTACGTTTCTATGAATGTATAACACTGCCAGGAAGCTATTTAATCTGGTCAGGAGGAAATGTTTACTAACCGTGACATACAAATTATGAAGCTCTCTCTAAACAGAACTTGTTTTTATAAACAATAACAGAAGGTTGAAAATAATACTTTCTTATCGCTTTTCTAAAAACAATGAATAATTCTTTACAAATAAGACTATTTAGACAACTGTAAGTATATTAAATAAATTAATGTAATATAAGTATAATAAAATCGTACGAACCTAAAAATCACAAATGTTGAAAATTATCATAAATTCTAATTATAATCTAATTCTAAATAAAAAGTAATTAAACTTAAAATCTAAAAGTTATTAGCGGGCTCGCCGGACGTTGTACAGCCCTGACAATAAAGAAAGCCTTCGAAGTTTTTGACGGGATTTTAGTCTGTCATGTAATGGATTTTACATTTTATTCATAATCTTGTGTTATTTGACTCTATATTTTGCATATTTGGTGGTGTTTTACCTAATATAGTTAGTTTATTGTGCATAAGTGAAATGAATGGAAAATAATACCACGGAGCATGAAATTCTGAGATGTTACAAAAACTTCCTGGAAGGTTCTAACAAGGGATCCACCATCTTTTTAGAATATTGATTAACACGACGCAATATTGAAGTGATTGCACGACGCTTGTAATATTATTAACTACGCGACAATGGCAGTAATAATCTGAAAGATTGATTGCCAAAAATAAAGTTTAAAAAAACCTTGACAAATTATATACCTACCTAAACCTTCGTCATGAATCACTTTATCAACTGGTGAAAACCCCATGAACTAGTTGTTAAGCAGTGGTTGTTAAGCAGACAGACAGACGTGACAGTGGACTTAATTTTATAACTAGCTGTGCCTGCGACTTTGTCTGCGCGGAACCTTATGAAAAAAAGTGATTAATAGAGTCACCTAGATATATTAGGTCCATTTATTTAAATACTTTTCTCACGAAATTACTCTGCGTCGTCAATAAAATTACAATAACTTTTGACAGGGTCTACCGATTTTAATGAAACAAAAACTAAGTTATTCTCGAAGATATGCTTTGCGATTTTCTTGGTGTGGTATTGTAACCCAGTACTTTAGCAATTATGCGTGTTCATACAAACAGACATACAGATATGTCTAAAAATGATTGAAATGTGTTATTAATTACTTATTCCGAGACATCTGCAACAATTTTCTTCACGAAAATCGAAAAAGTACAGATATGTTAGATTTGCATTCTTATTATATGTATAGAAAATATATAGTGATACTTAATCATGCAAATTTTGCTGTATATAACACTTACCTCTGTCCGCGACTTCGTTCGCGTTGAATAGTTACTTTGGGCTAACGCTAACACACAGCGGAAGCTCTCAAGAGGAAAAAAAAAGATTTTTAAACATTCTTCATTGGTGATTTACTCCTATCAGTTTTAGTGCGATGATAGCTTATAACCATCCTCGATAAATCAGCTATATAACATTAAAATAATTATTCAAATCGGATCAGTAGTTCCTGAGATTACCCCCTACAACGTCACAACGTAACAAACTCACAAATTTTACCCCTTTATAATATTAGTTCGATAAATTAGCTATATAACAATGTGAAAAATTTTCAAATCGGACCAGTAGTTCCTGAGATTACCCTCTACAATGTCACGAAGTCACAAACTCACAAATTTGACCTCTTTATAATATTAATATAGATAAGACTTTTTAGTAGAAAAATAATCTATAATATAAATATCAATCCAGGAGACTACATAATTGGGCTATAAATAGCTTACATTTTAATCGTAGTGAGAGTGCTTCAGAGCAAAAATATTCAGTAACCAGATATGATGCGAATAACCTCTCGTGAATAATAAATATGAAGAACGCGTTCCAGTGGGCACTTTGCAACCAATCGAAACTCGGGAACTTTAGGACTTACTCTTCTGATATTTCTTGTTAACCTTTTTAATAAATTAATAAGTGCTTGTTCAGGAAAATATCCTTCTTATTTAAAATATTTATTGAATAATCTCTGTGTGGATGTAATTAGGTTTATTTTTTGTAATAATTCCATACTGTATACTATTATTTTTCAAGCTGTAAATTCAAATTGAAGATGATAAATATTAACTGTTAATAATATTGATTAGTATGAAGTCACAGATCAACAAAGATGTTTTTCTGGAAAAAGGTGCAAAATAAGGTATAAGTAAGTCACTTAGGAGACAAGACAATATTAGCTATACATATAGTAAGAATGTGAATATAACGTGTATTTTTTCGATTTTCGTGAATAAAATTGTTGCAGATGTCTAAGAACAATTTTAAAAAAATAATCATTTAAAAAAATGACCGTTTATATGAATACACGTCACTACTAAAGTACCGGATTCACAATAAAAGTAAAACTAAAAAAATTAATAAAGCATATCCTGGAGTGCCATTTAGTCTTAGTTTCATTAAAATCGGTTGTCTCTATCAAAAGTTATTGTAATTTTAATGGCGACGCGACTTAAGTACGAGAGAAAAGTAAATAAGTAAATGGCCTTAATACATTCAGATGATTTTAGTAGTTACTATTTACATTAGGTTCCATGCAGACGGAGCTGTGGGCGCACCTAGTGTAACAATAATATGTGTGTCATATAGTATGTAACCAGTGGTAATATATATATATATATATATATATATACATACATATATACAAAAATACAACTATTCATATCGAATGTAAGACGCACGCAGGTCACGTTACTTCAATAAACTGAGCAGACGGACACCATTTATCATCTTAACGTTTGCATTGACCAAAATGGGAGATATTCCCGTTGTGTATTGTATTCACAATTACTTATTACTGGTTAGCTCATGTTTCATTGTATAAAATCTATTTAGAACCGTTATACGTCGCTTTAAATTCAATCACCTTTACAAAGACGTCGATAGCATACCATATTAAGCGGCAACTGATATATATCTTCAAAGTACAAATACATAACATATACATATACATAGATATATATAAGGCATGAACATTATGGATCTCACTGTTTCCTTTGCATTTAATGTAAATAATTGTCCAAGAACTCAATATAGGTTAAGGAATTTTAATCGAACTGCAATTCTCGCTTTGAAATTTACCGCTCTTACCGTGACATTGATATACAAAAACCCAAAGTTAACTTCACACAACCAGGAAACAAAAATGAGTGCATAATCTATCTGTCTATCTGTCTACATTTAAACAAGCAATTGTTGTATATTTTTATATTGTTATATATTCAGGATCTCGGAAACGGCGTCATCTATTTCCGTGAAACTTAGTATGTAGGTAGTTTCGGGGAAGATAAATCTCTCTAGCTGGATTTTATTCATAGATAACTTTTTTAACTGAGTTTTCAGGCTATGAAAAGATATAGCTAGAATATAAAGGTAAATTTTGCCGCCGCTGTCAAAACAAAATAGCTCAGATAGAAATCGGCTGCTTCGAAAATCCGTGTAAACCAAGTTCGAATCCGAGTGACAGCAAAAGAGGTATCTTTTTAATTAATTTTTTTTATGTACAAAAAGGCTATTTTTGTGTTGCAAACCTAACAGGTTATTAATAAATATAATGTTATCATTATAATTATAAGAGAGATATCTTCTTTTAATTTTTTTTTTAGGTGAAAAATCTTAATTTTGAGTACAGTCATTTCAAAATAGTCACGCATCGCTTACTACCTTGTAAAAACAACTTTAAGTCATCTATATAAGGTTGAATTTGCAAAATCACAAGATAATCGCATAACCACGTATGTATATAGGGGAGTTTTTGCGGGATGGTTTTGA
Source organism: Antheraea mylitta (assembly GCA_014332785.1). Classification (NCBI taxonomy): domain Eukaryota; kingdom Metazoa; phylum Arthropoda; class Insecta; order Lepidoptera; family Saturniidae; genus Antheraea; species Antheraea mylitta. Next base: position 1,075,942 of record JACEII010000134.1, read on the forward strand.
GCGCTAATTTTATTCGAGACTGTGTCTTGGGTTTTATATGTCAATGCTCTGTGATACCTGCAAATATTATAAAGTCGTTTTTTGTGTCCATCTGAGCGTTCTCATAGTTCTTCTAAACCACGCAACGGCAAATACGGTTTTTACTGTGATTTAGCTATTTTTTCCGGAGTGTATTTTTAACACATGTATATTATATTTATAGAAAGTAGAGGAAAGTTGAATTATATTCAAGCCTTAAAAAAAAAAGTCACTGGGTGCTTACATAGAAATTACAATTATATAATTATGTTCATCTTGACAATGACCATTAAAAAATGGTTATTTCCGACTTTTTTTTTCGAAATGAAAACGCTGGTGACACGGAAAGGTCTTTACAGCTTCACCGAACTACTGAGGCGAGCGCTGAAGGCACTCAGCCGATTTGGGATGTTTGGGCGACTAACTCAAGGGTGCACGGCACACCTCGGCTTGGACTGTCGCCTGTTTTGTGCAAAAATCGCGATCTATCTGAGCTAACCTAAGCTAAGCTATCTAGATATACGTATATGAGTTATTGAAAAATGCATGTGTACCAAGCATGCGTGCCTCAACAACTCCTATATGTATTTTGTGTCGGAAAAAATCTTCTAAACGATATAGGATAGGATGTATAGAATAGGATAGGATAGCTTTTTTTCCGACAATATATCGACAAATATAGAACTAATCCATATTCAATGAAATACTTTACTTACGTTGAGCATTTACTGTTGATAAAAGTAACCTTTTATTTGCTACATCATTAATACCTTACTTCCACTTTTACATTACGATCTGGACACATTCCATCAGGGAGATTTAAACATCTTATGAAGATTATAAATAAAGTCACCAATTTGCAACGAGCGTGGTAAGGTTGACGACATTCAACATTTTTTGAAAAAGTGCAAAAATTATACAAATCGAGATGCGTTTTGAATACAATTCATATCGGTGATGTATGTGTATATCACAAAATTTTGGCAGAACCGATATAGGACTGTTGTAAAAAGCTATGTAGTACTTAGGTGTAGTAGTTGGTCTACTTGTATTTTTGAATTTATGAATTTTAGTTGCATATAGATATAAGTTACGATGGGACTGATAAGTCAAAAATGAAGAGAAAAAAAACTTTAATATCAGAGATTTAAAATATTTATAATAAACGTAACAATAAAGAGCTGTTCATGTGAAGTTTTTCACTTTGATTTTATGAATTTCATAAATTGATTGATTTAGAATATTAGATACTTATGACGTCACATTAGTACATTACATTCATGTGGCCGTGGCGTATCGCCTTTTTTTAATTATACATTCTCTATGGTATACTAAGAATAATAAAAGAAATACATTGGTTGGTTCCATAATTACGTAAATCGATAGCAGAAATAGCTAAATAATGACTTTAAATTGACAAAATCAGGTTGTGTATCAATAGTAATATAAACTAAATCGTTGCACACTCTTCTTTATAAACTTCTTCGTATAGGAACATTTTAGTATTCGTACATAAAAGCCGTACTTACCTTACCATGTTTAGAAAAAACTGGTATACAAAATTAATTTATCGCTTTAGACCCAATACTTAGCCATTTTCTACTGTCACTGTGCTCTTGGAAAGTTAATTATAGAAGCGGATTTCCTATATCTGGCGTCAGTAGTATAAATACTTTTTCAACTTTTCGTGTTATCATAAAATTAATAATAGTAATTTATTACAGTACAGTACATTTGTTCTCCAATATTCGAGTGACATTACTCGGATTGTTACAATAAGTAGTTATTGTTTACATCATGAGATAATGTAAGCAATTCTTAATCTTTACAATTCAAACCGCGTTGAGAATATTAATTATATAATTGATCACACATAAGGTAGTATGTGGATTGTTTCCAAGAATAAATAAAACAATTTAATTGCAAACAGATTAGTAATAAGTAAGATATACGAAACAAAAGAGGTTGTATTTTATATAATTCAATTAATATAATTCAAAGACCTGTACTATTGTCTTACGACTTAACATTTTGGTGAGTGTATGCCGTTATACGTTATTTTAAAATGCATTTTATACTGATAACAGTTCTAGACAAGCAGTATTCTAATGTAAAGTAAGTAAGTATTCCTAAATAGTTGCCAGAAGTATTTGTCAAAGTATCTTGGCTGAACCCTGTTCAGGTGAAACTAGGAAGCTGTATGATCTGATAATATCTCATCAGATACTCTCATAATAAAGTTAGAAAGATTGAGGAACAATGGGGCTGATATGTTCCGTGGAATAAAAACCCCTTTAAACAAAGTAAAAACAGGAATTCCTAAATATATTAAGAGAATCAAGGTCGATTATCCCACGCAGTTACGTAGTTAGTTTTAAAAGGACCCTATATCCAAAGCTCTGGGGGAAGTCTTCTTAATGCTGTATTATATCGTACTTTCCACGACCTGTAATCTAGGAGTCACTACTTATTGCTAAGAAGTTGTGTATTAGTGGTTTGACTGATGGAAAATCATTCCGATGCCCGCAGGTTCGAAGCCCGGCATATACCAACATTTTTTTCGGAATTCGCATACTTTTACTAATTTAAATTAGTAACGCTATCGACTATCGGTGAAGGAAAACATTGTGAGGAAATATGTACGTCAGAAATATTCTTGTAGTAGTACTGTATTTGGGAAAGCAGAATTGTGGATTTCTCAAAGTTTAAAATGGCCAAAACGTCGTGAGCTGGTGCGGTGATTATGCCCATACCTTCCATCTTGAATAGGTTATGGTTTTGTAGAGGGTCTCTTACAGCCTGATCATTTGTCAGGAAACATGTACGGCAGAAATATTCTTGTAGTACCACTGTATTTGGGAAAACAATATTGTGGATTTCTCAACGTTTAAAATCGCCAATACGTTGTGAGCAGGTGCAGTGATTATTCACCTACCTTCTATCTTGAATAGGTTATGGTTCTGCAGAGGGTCTCTTATAGCCTGATCATTTGTGAGGAAACATGTACGTCAGAAATATTCTTGTAGTACTTCTGTATTTGGGAAAACATAATTGTGGATTTCTCGAAGTTTAAAATCGCCAATACGTCGTGAGCAGGTGCGGTGATTATGCTCATTCCTCTCTTCTTCAAGAGAGGTTTTGCTGAGGGTCTCTTACAGCTTGATGATGATGATATGCTAGGGGCAAATTGATGTTACGAATATTTGGTGGTACAAGCTGTGCCCCTTGTAGAACGAGGGCCCCCATCTCATTGATACTAAAGAGACGTTCCTGTTTAGACGGTAACTCAATTTTAACTTAATAATATTAACATGTGTAGGTGGTAGAGCCACGCTTGCAGGAGGTAGAGGCACGTTCTGTAGGTGGTAGAGCCACGCTGAAACTATTACTGGTTTCAGCCTGAATGGGTCGGTTCACTCGGGGTAGTACCACCCTCTCATAGAAAACCGACGTGAAGTAACAATGCTTGCATTGTTGCGTTTCGTTCGGTCAGTGAGAGCACCGGAGGCCCACCTTTCCTCCGGTCGCCCACCCCATTCTCCCTCTACACCCTTCCCCCTAAACCCAAACACAGGCTGGCAACGCACTTGCAATTCTCCTGGTGTTGCTAGTGTCTATGGACGGCGGTGATCACTTACACCGAGTGTCCCGAATGTTCGTATATACCTATGACATAAAAAAAATAAGTACAAGAACAATTTTTTTATAATAAAATGAAGGCTACAACACACGCTATTTACATAAATACAACATATTTGTTTGATGAGATTTTATTTTTAAAATATATTACGAGGTCAAATACACGAAATTAACTTAGTCTACAATGAAATTCTTTTCAAAAGAAAACCTTGAAGACAAATTTGGTTTTTTCATGACATAATGAAATCTGTATTTATATCTTAATTATAAGCAAATTTTAAAACACGCCATTGTTGTATCTGTACAAGGGTACTATAGTTAAAATGTATACTTACAAATACAAAACTGAAACAACATGGGCATTGATTTAGACTTCACACGTCCTTAAAAATGATTTATATTTGTAAGTATTATAAAATACACACACTTTTCGCGTCCGTGTATTTTCTTAGGCTTTGCCAAGTATACAGCGGATTTTGATGTTTTTTTCATTCTGGAGAGTATTTCTTCCGGATAGTTTACACATACTATATTATAAAATTAATACACAATACGGAAAAATCTATATATTACAATCAAATTTTAAGAAAGAGTGGACATTAGAAATAAAAACCCTGCCTAAATCTTATAAGATAGGTACTAGAGGACCGGGTGGACGTTTTCCTGCTTTGCTAATAAAAAAAAGTCCTAACTCTCTACCGCAGCGCCACCTGCCGGGTCCAATTGTGAATCTAAATCATTCTCGATCCACTGGAACACGCATAAAAAATTTCATCAAAATAGGTCCAGCCCTTGAGGAGGAGTTCAGTGACATACATATAAAGATATACAAATAATGTAATACAGAATTACACCTCTTAAAAATGTCTACAGAAAAATTCCGGATGTTAGATATATTTTTATCATATATATTGCACACCAGAAACTTTTATCCTACATTTTTTTTATTGCTGCAAGACAACGTGACTGTCCTATGCCTGATGGTAAGCATAGTACAATCCAAAAACATCGGCAACCACCGAGAGACAGATTATCTATACCTGGTCGCCGCTGTCATGCCAGCCTGTGTAAGTGTCTCTTCACGTTGCACTTGAAGGACCCCATGTAATAGGAAGGAGGGAACACACTGGCCGGGAGATTGTTCCACAGTTTCACGGTACGGCAAAGATATGACGGTGCGAACTTTTTAGTTCGCGCCCAAATAGGGTATACCGTAAAACTGTGGCTAGGAAGCCCAGAGCGTGTAGTTCGGTTGTGGAAAGGGGAGGAAGGGATTAAGTTAAATAACTCTTCGGAGCATTCGCCGTGATACAGACGGTAGAACACACTCAGTGAGGCTATGTCATATTATAATATATAATAATTATAAAATAAAAATTAGTTATTGTGACGCTATTTTGAACAACATAGTATTAATCAAATAAAAACATTAGTTACAATGTAGATTAAAATAAAATGGATTTTACAGCATATCATTGCAATGAAGATTTTAAAAGATGTAGAAAAGTGTCTATGAAGATGACTTTGACGAATTGTAAAAAGCGTACAGTATGTATCAAAGTGCCAAAAACTAGATCTAAATCGTTTAGATATTTCTAGCGTCACACTAGGTAGCCGTAGTCGTTGGTTTTAGAATAAAGTAAACACGTATAAATACACACTCAGGAGTCAAGCCAAGGCTATGTGCCCTATATAATTTGTTACTCCTATAGACTAAACCATTACTTTGAAAATGTCGCATTTCCTCGATAAATATCTGCGTGTTTTGATAAATAATAAATCACCAAAATTACATACATTGTTCACGTAAATAAGGATATACTTATTATTATTAACTTCGAACCGAAATTTGTAAATGACAAATTTGAATAAAACTCCATAAAGTCTAAATTTCAAAAGCAACTTTCCTAGCCTGTTTAACTGCAAACGTGTTAATTAAATCCGTTATCTTTAACGCTACAACTTTCTTTTTCGATGCTTGTTAGATAAAGGAATTCTAATTTGGCTCATGGTTTTTAATTATATTTTTAACTTTGAAAGACATTCTCGCTACGATAAGTAATGTCAAATATTGTTCAGGAAATTTGTAATTTTACTGATCAATTTGGGATAGTGCTAATTAAATCATTAACAACAAGATTCTGGATTATCTTAAATGATTGAGGTATTTTATGAATGGTCAACATTACAATTTTATAACATGAATTACAGTGATATACTTTTATTACGTAGATAAAAATGTTAATTAAATTTATGGATACATATAACATTTCATTAATTGTTCTTTATATATAAAACTAGATGTGCCGGCGACTCTGTTTGTATGTATGTATGTAATGTATGAAGTCCATTTACTTATTTACTTTTCTCTCTTCCTCGAGTTGCATCGTCATTAACATTAAAATAACGTTTGATAGATTAAACCGATTATAATGAAACTAAAAGACTAAATGTTACTCGAGAATGTGCTTTATGATTTTATTAGTAAGGTTTTATCGAGAACGCAGTGCTTTAGCAGTGATGCGTGTTTCTAGAAACAGACAGACAAACGGACATTTCATAAATGATTGAAATGAATTTTATTACATATGCCAAGACACCTGCAGCAATTTTTTTCACAAAAGCCTATAAGGTATAGAGACGTTAGCTTTACACTGTTATTATATGTATAGATTGAGATATTCAAATTAGATATACCGATTAGGCCTCCCACGGCAGCGGCTCAAGCCTAGGTGCGATCCCTCTGTAGGGAGCCCTTGAGTGCGTTGCTTGCGCGATATGGTGACACACAAATATAAATATACATCACTGCTACAACACTACACGATCACCCCCACACATGTGCACGCCTACTCGCTTACACATGAAAGTGGAAGGGTTTACATTTTTTCCCTTATCGAACTGAAAAACTCTCAATTTTCCGACAATAAATATATGGAGAAGTTGTTGAGGCGTGTATGCTTGGTACACATATACGTTTCAACAACTCATACATATATAAATAGTTAGCTAGGTTAGCTAAGATAGGTCACGGAGCGCCCACTCCTCCTACGCGTGCGAGTGAGAGGGTGCAGTGATCGCGTCGCGAGAAGTTTCCATCTCGCTCGGGATCGCGCATGCGCACTCTTACTGCGCGAGGCGTGCCACACTAGCGCCGCCACCGTCTGCTGACCGCATGTCTGCACGCGGAACCCCAAAAGGCCCTTCTTAGGGCCAATCCGATGACAACACGACGACTTGGCTACCTCCACCGGACCACGCTGCTGCCCGAATATTAACAAGAAGCGCCTCTAGCGGAGAACGATCGCATCACCTCGACCAATCCTCTTCGTACGGATCCCTAAAAAGTCGTTCTCTGAACCAATCAGAGGACGACTTTACAACACCCCAGCGCCGCCCCACGGAATACGTTGAAACCAGAGCGAGACATGGCCCAAGGACGAAGAACCGGTATTCGTCTCCCCGAATCAGGTCCTGAAAACAATCCGGACTCTGAAGCTCAAAAAAGCACCCGGCGCGGACCGGATCACTAATGCAGCGCTGCGCCATCTACTGGCTAAAACCGTCGCCGCATTGGCCCGCCTGTATACCGGAATATTCCGCACGGGACATTTTCCTACCATCTGGAAAACAGGACGCGTCATAATGCTTCCCAAGCCAGGCAAGGACATCAGGAAGCCCGATAGCTACCTCCCAATAACGCTGCTGAGCACCGTATCGAAGGTGTTCGAAAAACTGCTACTGCGACACCTAACGCCTCACCTACCACCCAGAGACGAGCAGTTTGGGTTTCGCACGCAGCACTCGACGACCCTGCAACTCAGCAGAGTCATCCACCAGATGTCCGATTGCGCCAATAGAAGGCAGTATTTCGCAGCGATTTTCCTGGATATGGAGAAGGCGTTCGATAGCGTATGGCATGAGGGCCTGCTGTACAAGCTGTCGACGTCTCCCCTACCCAGGAAAATATTACGCTTGGTAGAGTCCTACCTGAGGGACCGCCGAGTGGTAGTGGCGGTCGAGGAGGTATCCTCTACGGAACGCCAGGTACGCGCTGGGGTACCCCAGGGCAGTTGCCTTTCGCCTGTGCTTTATGCGCGATATACCGACGACATTCCCCGGGTCGGCTGGGCAGAGCTTGCGTTGTTCGCGGATGAGGCGGCGTATTTTGCGTTCTCTGCGAACAAAAAATGCGCCGCAGATTATCTGCGTCCGACTTTAGCGGCTCTGTCGGACTGGCTAGATCGGTGGAGAGTGAAGGTCAATGTCGCCAAAACACAGGCATTCATCACGGGCGCAAGCCCGTATCCGCCGCCATTACTCCTAAAAGGTCAGAGCGTACCATGGCTGAGGCACGCCAAATACCTGGGAGTCCACTTAGATGCCAAACTTAATTTTGTTAAACACGTTGACTACGTCACAGGACGTGTGAAAGCCGCGAGAGCAATGCTCCGCCCTGTACTAGCGTCTAGATTACCCCTTAGAGCGAAGCTAGCAATTTACAAATCGTACATAAGGACCCGCCTAACATATGCGGCACCGGCATGGTACGCCTACACCTCTAACTACCAAAAAGAACGCCTACGTATCCAGGAACGTCTCAGCTTGAGGACGATTGTTGGAGCACCGAGATACGTAAGGAACGAAACAATAAAAAGAGGCCTGGAATGGGAAGATATTGACGCTTTTATCTCACGGCTGGCAACAGCCATGTTCAGGCGAGCTGACGCAACCAGCTTACCCCTCGTCAGAGGGATCGCGCCGCTCCACGCGCGACCGCCAGACCGCCGAACAAAACCATCGCCAAGAAACCTAATCGTCCCAACTGATAGTGTGGACGATTAAAAATAAAAAGTGAACACTTACAACCAAATGGACAACCAACCACAGAAAGTGGTAAAACCAAATGACAGACTCGTAGTTACGAGTCGCGAGGAAACCACTGAAGGGTGCATATGCACCGAACAGTTACCTCGTCCCCCGCGCACGGGGGGGGACTGAGACGGCCAGAGCCTAAGATAGGTCACGATTTTGCATGCAACAGGCAACAGCCAAGCCGAGGTGTGCCGTGCACCCTTGAGCTGGTTGCCAAAATAAAATCGGCTGAGTGCCTTAAGCGCTCGCCTTAAAAGTACGGTGAAGCTGTTAAGACCTTGCTGGGTCAATAGCGTAGTCATTTCGAAAAAAAAAAACGGCTTTTTCAGAGGTGTATCGATTTAAAAAAAAAACTATAGAATACCTTTTACATTTTATTGAAACAGGGACCCACTTAGCAGAATATTTTATTACGTTAAATGCAGTTTTTTGCGGTTGTATTTAAGTATGGCATTAAACTTTACTTGGATCGATCTAAGCCGGCTTAAACTGGTAGTACGGTGAAGTTGTGAAGATCCGTCACAGCTATAGCGTTATTTGTTAAAAAAAAAAAAACTAACATAAACAGTTTTATTAATAATTTTATGCTTAAATTTACAAACATAAATATAACAGGCTCCTTATATTTTATATTATAATGAGATATACAAAGCTAGCACATAATATTTATAGTCTTATTGTATTCATATCATATGACTACAGTACTCATATAACAGACAGTATAGAAACATAAGCGATTTTCGAGGTGCTGTCCATAGAGTACCTTTTAAAACCTCTCGTCGATGCGCGTGTTTGTGTGAGTGTCCCGTTTTCGAGCGTTTGTACGTAGTTTCCGGACTGTCTCTCATATTTACTATGATATGACGTTGAAACCTACTTCCCTACTTCAAAGAAAAGTAGGTGAACGTAGGTAGGTTGTGAGTTGCGTTTTTTAGTAATCTCCGTCATTAATTTTTAATAATGGCATATTTGTCGAAGATTCATAAGCAGAAATCAATTATACTAACAGAATAAAAATATTGTATAGGTTTTATCAGATTGCAGACAACAAAACTACTTGAAGAATTTGCATTGCTTTTGTCGCGTTGTCATACATATGACAGATTTTGTGTGTAATACCATCTACCGATATCTGCAATAAATAATTACTCCTAGTACGTTAACATAGCCTAAGTTCGAATTAACTTTCAAAGTTTCTAATGTTGTCACTAGATGACACTATAATATACAATTTTGTATCAATTATTTAAAATAATCCATAGTATTTTGAATACAACTCAGGTGGCCACACCGGAACATTAATTTCAAGGATTATGATGTCTCGACTATTTTTATATGATTTCCGAAATATAGAGTTTTTTTTTTGTCGAAATGACTACGATATTGACCTAGCAAGGTCTTAATAGCTTCAACAGACTACTAAGGCGAGCGCTTAAGGCGCTCAGTCGATTTTATTTGACAACTAGCTCAAGGGTACACGGCACACCTCGGCTTGGGCTGTTGTCTGATACATGCGATTCGCAACCTAACTATTCATACATATATAAGTTGTTGAAACATATATGTGTACCAAGCATTCATTTTCACCTATAAGCGTGTATAGTAAGTGTGTAGGGGTGATATGTGTAATGTTGTTGCAGTGATGTAAGATTTTGTGTCACTGTATCGCGCGGGCAGCGTACTCAAGGGCGTACGCTGAGGGAATAGACCTAGTCTTGAGCTGCTGTCCAGGGGGGCCTTGTCTGATGACTCCACTAATATAAAATGGAGGCGTCATGGTTATACAATCAAGTGCATAATATGCTTGTTTAGATTTTTGGAACAGAATCCATCAAATTATTTGTTATCAAAACGATTACCCAAATATTACCTAATAAATTTTTCAATATTGTTAAAATAATATCAGACGTAACAATAAAATATAAGTCAAAATTAAGTTTGTTTGTTTTTTCTTTACTGTTTTCAATTGTATTAATTTATATTTAAAGTACAAATTACAACAATTTATATAAGGAACGCTATTGGAAACAATCTAAACTTCTTCAATTTCAAACAAGACATCGATTTAATTCGAAGCATGGAGAGTACCGCAATTTTAGAGTACAATGAAGAAACTTTCGTTCAGCGTAATATTTGCGGCACCCGCACTTTTTATATACAAATATCCTCTACAAAAAATGATGGTCGCAAGCAGAGTCCGCTATATAAAAAATTATCTTATATTTAGATATCAAATACAAGATGAATTTATTTTACCTACTTCCTTCTACGTTTCCTTTGCTATATACAGTTTAAAATTATGTTGTATAGCTTTTGTCCACGACTCAGCTCACGTTAATGTAGCTTTGAAACAGCCTCGGAACAATACTTTTTTCTGCATGTAATTGTAATCTTTGCTCCTTTGTGTACCCGTGATAGGTGTTTGGAGTCATAATGATCTATTGAGTTCTTAAGCCGTGAAAGCGTCACAAACATTGAAAACAAATTCCAAATTCTCAAATTACACTATTGGTATGCGAGCTCAATGATTCTCAGTCGCTTGCGCATGCCATCGTCGCGTTGTCGCGTCGCCACGCCAACAATAAGTTTTACCCGCGCCTATAGATGTTTCACAGCAAGAAACTAATTTTCGCAGTTCCAATAATGGTAAGAATAAGGATAAATATGATGCAAATTGAATGCACTAACATAGTATTTATTTAGTATTAATTTCTTCTTTATTTCACTATTAATTCCTAGGAACTCTTTCGAAAATGTCATTTCCCAACAATAATCTTGGTATTTATTTGTAACATTTGTTAGTGTTGCAAAAGAGGAAGTAAAGCCAAGATGTACAGCAATAAATGTGTCCCATGACACATATTAAATTTTACTGGGTTTCAAAACACGTCCTGTACGTGACAGTCGTGCCGCACGGCTCTGTTTACTTCAGTCCATTTCCTCGGAGTGTACTTAGGAAGCTATCACCAAAAGTATATTGCAACTTCACAGTTACTGCATTATAAATAATATAACATAGATACAATTTTAAAGGAATGTACTTAACAATATATGGAGTAGTTTTGCTCGCGGCTTCTTTCGCATCAATTGGTAGGTTTTGAAGATAAAATACAGCCCATGTCACTCACTGATAATGGAGGTTTATATAGGTAGATTAATCTTAAAATCGATTAAGTATTTTTTTTTTTTAATTTATCAATTACAAACGAAAAATATCAAATTTTTCTTTCGTGATGGTAGGTATAAATAAACCTACTTGACTTTGTCGTATTACTTTACATATTGCCCTATCAAAAACCATAACGGTTTAATTTCCATACAATCTAATATAGACCTTATGAAGCACTGGTGTACAGACTGTTGTCTGCATAAGTTAAAAAATACTGTATTTATTACAAACTTTGTAAAACTTGAACAATAACAAATGATGTAACCTAGAATTATAATTTAAAAATGGCTAAATATTTAAAAACATGTTTCGCCATTTTGAGATCTGCGTCTTAACAAATCAGCCGAGGGATGAAATGTTACAGAATTTACTATCTAATTAATACATTATATATAACAGTAATAAATATAAAATGTATCATACAGTTCGTGTATAATTAATTACTTTTATAAAAAAATCGGTTTTGATAAAAAAAATTATATCTAAATATGTACCGAATATAATTATGTTTTCAATTGAAATAAAACACATAATATCGTGATTTATTTATTTTTAATTTTCACATAATTTTTATATTTAGCCTGAAATTTAAAGAAAATTTCCAAATTTTAACAAACTGCATCTGTATATGTCAATCAATAAAACTTTATTTATGAAGTAAGTAATGTTAGAAAGGCTTATTAATTCATCAAAACCAATAATTTTCGTAAACACGCATCTAATTATCTTTAATAACGATGCCAGTTTTATAACTTAAATTAAATGAGCGTGCTGTACGTATCGCTGACCCAGTTCTACTTAAGTTCATGTTATTTCATTCAAGTTGTACAAAAATATGCCATTTGACTAAACATTTCAGAAATGATACATTCAAATATATAAAGATATTAACATTGTTTATTTTATAAAAAAGAATATAAAGTACATCGCAATAATTTTACCCGAAGCCGTCATTGGACTACCTGAAAAACAAAAAAACATCCTGTAAATGTTTTGCCATTATATATTAAACATACAAATATAATGACTGGGAGTCGAAATCAGGACACAAGATAATTTCTCACCAAAGAGGCTACTACTACATTGCGAATGACTTAAGAGAAATTTGAACTAATGTGGGACATTAAGTGGGGATGACCTGATTGTTTTGCGCTTTGACACAGAAACTGGAATTCTGAGGCAAGGTGATTGTTAAGTCTGTGCGATAGGTAGAGAAATACTTAAAAAGAAAACGGCTAACCCGTCGTATTGGCACGGTGATAACACGTACAAAGATAGGGTTCGAATCGCTAATGGCTCAGTAATCACCATATTTGGGCACTGCGTCAATCAACGTAGACTTGAAAGAGTCGGACCTATCGGCGAGAGAAAATATATTGATGAAACCATAGTATGTTGGTAGTGATGTTTCTAAACTCGCATGGCTAGCTACTATTCTTAGTGTACGGCGTGAGTGAATCTGCGTTCGGCGAGACGTGCATCGGGGCTTGCAGCGGGGCGCATAGCGAGGCGTGCAGCGTCCAAGAGCACCGCTCGCGCGTCACTCAGTACACCTACGTGTTAACGCATCTGTTTGACACGAGCGTCGCACGCCCCGCCACGCTCGACCTTCGTTTTAAGCGTCCACTCTGGACGTACACGAAAATCTGTACTCAAGCAACTATAGGCGTGTTCCCACAGATGCATTTGAGAGTCCATCCCTGCATAGGTTTAGCGTTTAATACCTTAGACCAAATCATTATTTAGCATCAGGAGAGCGGCTAAACTCCACCTATAATGTATAAAAAGGGTCACTGTTTCGAAATAAATACAGTTACAATGGATATAAAGGAATGCTACAAATTATAAAAAGTTTTTAATAATGTAGAAATTATAAAATTATTCACAAAAGAGGAAGAAGAAAAAATCTCTTCTATTTGTCGTTGTATTCACGATTCATAGATTGAACTGAGAATGGTGATATTCATGAAATTAAATTTTCCGATGATCATAAAACTTCCTTTTTATTCATATAAGATCGGAGGTTGCATAATAATTTCACGAATACGCACAGAAACATAAACGTCAAGCGTTTGATTTTAATTCTAATTTCGATAAATTAATGAAGTCTGATTGCAGCCCAATTCGTTAGGCAATAAAAAATGGTAAAGGGTGAATACAATAAAAAAAATTGCCATTTTTGAGTTTTGGGTGGAATTTTGGCTTATCATGTAGTAGGTGTTATATTTCTTGTGTTATTTGACTCTGTATTTTGTGAAATTGGTGATGTTTTACATCGTACATGAGTTAAGTGAATGGAAAACAATACCACGGACCATGAATTCTGAGATGCCATAAAAACTCCCTTTGACTCTATATTTTGTAAAATTGGTGATGTTTTACGTAATATAGGTTTGGTTATTGTACATAAGTAAAGTGAATGGAAAAAAATACCACGTATCATGAATTCTGAGATGCCATAAAAACTCCCTGGAAAGTTCTAAGATGGGAGCCACCGTCTTGTTAGAACATTCAAATACTCACGCGACACCTGTAATATTATTAACTACTCGACAATGTTAGTAATAAATAATCTGGGAGATTGGTTGCAAAAAAAAAAGATTTAAAAAAGATCGCCTTATACAACCAACTATGAAAAATTTCACACCGAATCGTCATAGTCATTCTACACATTCAGTAGTGTTGACGTGATTGAGCACATCAAAGTTTGTAATAATCATGATATGATGAAAGTATTTACTTCATACGTAATTCATCCTGTAGGTAGTAGAGCCACGCTGAAGCTATTCCACGGTTTCTACATGAATGGGTCGGCTCGTCCGGGGTAGTACCACCCTATCACAGAAAATCGACGTGAATTAACAGCGCTTGCTTGCATCGTTGCGTTTCGTTCGGTCAGTGAGAGCGCCGGAGGCCCACCTCCTTTTTCTCTCCTTTTCCCCTCCCCCTCCCCTACTCTCTCCTTTCCCTCCTGTCCCTTTCACACCCAAACACAAGATGGCAACGCACTTGCGACTCCCCTGGTGTTGCTAGTGTCTATGGTCGACGGTGATCACTTAACATCAGGTGGCCCGCCTGTTCGTATGACATCTATGATATAAAAAAAACATATTACTTACTATTTTCAAGTCGTTGTGGTGGTTTCTCAATCGCTATATTTGCAAAATAAACTGTTGGCATGAGTCCTGGAATAGTGTTTTATTTAAAATCAGAAATAATTTATTTGGTATATAATATTGAAGATACTCTAGTTAAACATAATCGGTGTTATTAGAAGAAACGTTAAATACGTATTGAATACTTGCTTTAAACTTGCTTGCGAGCGCGATGCATTTAGTACAAAAGTACCCAAACTTTTTTAAAACAAGTATTCAGTACGTATTTAACTTTTTTGTAATAAAACGGAATATGTTTCTATGTTAATAAAAAAATAACAAAAGTATTTGTAAAACTCTCAGAGATATTTGTAAAACGATCTAATGATTATAAGATTGTTAATGAAATTTAACATCTCATTGGCATATTTAAGATAAGATTAAAGGATTTTACGATTATAAGATACAATTATGAATTGGCAAATTGATTTCATTTATATTGCACGCAAATACTACACAGTAAACGGGTATCTCTCACCAGTGTAATAAACTGTTGTTTTATTTTCCGTGTAATTAACATGCGGTAGACTAAGCATACACAAGAACTCTTCCCAAGGGTTTGTAACTTCCTCATCGTGTACCACAGCTCTTGTCTCTATCGTGTACAGGCCCCATGAATTCATCCTCGTTTCTGTGATCGCTTGTTTCAATGGTTGCCTTAAAATATATTTTGTTTTGATAGATTTGCACTTTCATTTAAAAACAATTCAAAATCAGCCTCAAATAACTTATAAAAAAGAATAGTTAAATAGTCTAGTTTACACATGGATAGTTGCTTAATTTTTTTTTATGTTTTATAGCAAAGTTTAATCTATATTAATATAAAGAGGTAATGTTTGTGACTTCGTGACGTTGTAGGGTGTAATCTCAGGAACTACTGGTACGATTTGAAAAATTCTTTCTGTGTTCACTAATAAAGAATGTTTCAAACTCTTTTGTCTGTTGGTCTTTTCCCTCTTGAGAACTTTCGATGCGTGTTAGCGTTAGCCCATAGTAAGTATTCCACGCGGATGAAGTCCCGGACAGATACTAGTAAAATATAAATTTTAAATTCCTTGAACCCAGGGAGACTTTCTTTAGAAATCTTTGTACTTAACATGTGATACTTAAATATAAATAGGTGCTGCGTTTATTATTATTCCGAGAAAATGACATCCAAGTGTTTTTTTTTTTTTCGAAATGACTACGCTATTGACCCAGCAAGATCTTAACAGCTTCACCGGACTACTAAGGCGAGCGCTTAAGGCACTCAGCCGATTTTATTTTGGCAACCAGCTCAAGGGTGCACGGCACACCTCGGCTTGGCTGTTACCTGTTGCATGCAAAATCGCGACCTATCTTAGCTAACCTAGCTAACTATTCATATATGTATGAGTTGTTGAAATGTATATGTGTACCAAGCATACACGCCTCAACAACTCCTCCATATATTTATTATCGGAAAACTGAGAGTTTTTCAGTTCGATAAGGGAAAAAAGTAAACCCTTCCACTTTCATGTGTAAGCGTGTAGGCGTGCACGTGTGTGGGGGTGATCGTGTAGTGTTGTAGCGGTGATGTATATTTGTCTGTCACCGTATCGCGCAAGCAACGCACTCAAGGGCTCCCTACCGAGGGGTCGAACTTAGGCCTGAGCCGCTGCCGTGGGAGGCCTAATCGGGTACATCCAGGTGAAATTTGATGCAATGCAACGGTAGCGTGTTGGGCATAATGTCGATTGACGTGGCTTCGAATCCTGTAATGAGCCTTAACTGTTGGTAGGCGCCGGAAAATATGGCAATTGTTGTCACCTTAATATTAGGTTATTTTCTAACATATTTAGGCGAATTCTGTCAGCTTTATTTGAGAATCAGGCTCTTTAGCCTTAACTTATTACATTTCCAGACGCATCATAGCTGGACTTCATGTGATTTGGAGGTTTTGAATAAAAGAAAATACTTACCCCTGAGCTAATATATTTATCTCTGGTTTAGGATACAGATCTTCAGCAGCACATATTAATGTTACCCAGAACACATACCTCTTCACTTGAATGAACTGAAAATTTTTACCATTACCTGTGGGCATAAAATTGCAAAAATTTAATTACGGGGCATTTCAGGCCAAAAAAAAATGAGGTCCTAAATTTTGTTCATACTCTGGTCCGTTATACTTCTAGTAGACGTGGATGTGTACACACAATTTCTTTTCATGTATAGCGTTATTGCGAGTTATGAGTTTTTAAAAATTTATTAAGAATGAAGTCTAAGTATAAGAGTTGTTGAGGTATGTATGCTTGGTACACATATTTTTATTTTATTTTATTTATTCAGGCTCAACAACAGAAAACAAATTACACAAAATGTACATTAATTATAATAGCTTACAGGACTAAATTTGTTTTCCTATTAATGTTGGGCACAACATGTTAAAAATTATAGCAATAATTAAAAATAACAATAAAAAAGATTATGATAGTTGCTAAATACATTTCACAAAATTATAGAAGTAATAAAAATATATAACAAAAAGAAAAAGATTAATATATTTACTAAATACAGAATAATGCATGATTATTTTCACTATTACTATCTTTACTTGTATTTTCGTAAAATATATCCAAATCCCTTGCGTTATTAATGTATTCTCTACACATTCTGTATAATGGATTATTATAAGAGAGATTATTTGAGCAATGTGGAACTTGAAAGATATTATGATTACGGCTAACTCTTGTGATTATTGATAATTGGCTTAACAACTCTACTGTATCCCATTTGGAATTGATTATATATATTGATATGCTCCAAGAACTCATATATGTATGGCTTAGGTCAGCTCAGATAGGTCGCGAATTGCATGTATCAGGAAACAGCCCAAGCCGAAGTGTACCGTGCACCCTTGGGCCAGTTGCCCAAATAAAGTCGGCTGAGTGCCGCAAGCGCTCGCGTTAGTAGTCCGGTGAAGCTGTTAAAACCTTGCTGGGTCAATAGCGTAGTCAGTGCGAAAAAAAAAGAAAAAAAATGGTTAGAGTATAAACAAAATTCACGACCTTTTTTTTGGTAGTCCTCATGACATGAAATGCCCGTATATAAAAACCGAAGATTCCTCAGTCCATGTATTTTATTTACCTACTATTTAATTTATTTAATGTAACATTTTTGAATATATTGTTTTTTAATACTATTGAAAATATTTCAACAAATACATTAAGCAGCTGTATTTTAAAATAGAATAAAAAAGACTCGATCGAAAATAATAAAAAATTTAGATCTCGATAACAGCGCCACATATTTACTTGATCCAACTACACGTAACGTAGTTAACCTCAAAAATATTTTTTTTTTTCGAAATGACTTCGCTATTGATCCAGCAAGGTCTTAACAGCTTCACCGGGCTATTAAATAAATATCATCATTATACGATAAGCAATAACAACAAGAAGAATTACTAACACATAGACACTGCAATGTAATATGTCTATAAAGATTAAATTAATTTATGTTATTTGTATATTTGTTATCTTACTATAAACGAGCATTGATTTCGTTCTTCTGTCCTCTTCCATGAAAGTGGATACAACACATGTGTAATTTCCGCTTAGATCTATTGTAGGACGTAAGATCTTTATGGCTCTATAAGCTTGTAGTGGTTCATCTGTGGAGGAATCATTAAAATTGTTGATGATGTTCATTATAGTATAATGTTTAGTAATATTTTTCAATGTTATAAACAATATCAATTATACATTCTACAATAAAAAACCAAACAGATTAATAAAATTGTTCTTTTTTGGGATTAGTCATAGAAATTACTGAACCGTTTATATAACAAGTCCTTTATCGGTTAATGGAGGACTTATCTAGACTGCATATCATTACACGTCTTTTAATAACTACTAGGCTTTGCCCCCGACTTCGTTCGCGTGGAATAGATACACTAACACCAACGCTAACACGCAACAGTTCTCAAAAGGAAAAAACATCCCGATTTTTAAACATTTTACATCTGTGCTCCGCTCCTATCGATCTGAGCGTGATGATATATAGCCTATAACCATTCTCGATGAATGAGCTATATAACATTGAAAGAATTATTCAAATTGGACCAGTAGTTCCTGAGATTACCCCCTACAACGTCACAAACTCACAAACTTTACC
Organism: Antheraea mylitta; assembly: GCA_014332785.1. Lineage (NCBI taxonomy): Eukaryota > Metazoa > Arthropoda > Insecta > Lepidoptera > Saturniidae > Antheraea > Antheraea mylitta. The sequence continues at coordinate 1,094,935 of JACEII010000134.1, forward strand.
TGTGTATGTTAATATTATTAGTATAGATAACATTTCATAGAAGTAGCATCAAACTTAACAACAAAAATTTGTAATGAATGCAATATTCTCCATTTTAGTTAAGCTACAATAAAAATAGGATAATAAAAGATTTTTCTTAAAATTAAATTTCTTTTTTTATATCATAGGAGGCAAAGAAACAACTGAGTTACCTAATGTTAAATGATCACTGCCGTTCATAGACACTAGCAACACCAAGCGAGTCGCAAGTACGTTGCCAGCCAGTGTTTTCGGGAAGGGTATGGAAGGGAAAACGGAGAGGGGGTGTATGGGAAGAAAGGGAAGAGAGGGGTGACATGGACCTTTGGCGATCTTACGCAACAATGCAAGCACTGTTACTTCACGTCAGTGTTTCTGTGGGTCGGGTGGTACTATCCTGAGCAAGCCAACCCGTTCATGCTGAAACCAGTAATAGCTTCAGTGTGGCTCTACCACTACTATTACTTACTAGAAATTTTAAAATCCATGTCAACTTTTCCTTTCAGCAAACCGACGACTTGAGGTTTCCTGGGAGGTATCCACTGGTACACAAGACTTGCGGAGCCGTTGAAGAACCATTTCATTACCAATCCTTGTCCAGACACCGAGCTCAAAGTGTACTCGCAGTCCAGTGTTACTGATTCTGTACCCATCTTCACTAGCCTCGGCACATCTATGCGTTTTATATTCACAGCTATACATTCTGTAAAATATATGTCGTTATAAGAAAATTGAATGAAATTATCGACTACAGATACTTAAGACTACTTTAGCATATTACAAAACGCATCGTCTGTCTGTAGGTCGGTTTTTTCTTCTTCTTGATTTGGCTTCGCAGAAGCACTTGCCAGTGTCAATGTTTTATTTCAATGGACATTATAGTACATTAATATTACAAGTGTCGTGTGACCATTTGAGTATTCTAACAAGATACTGTATGTCAGTTATTGTGCTTATAACACAAAAGTCATTGAAACTATTTACATGATTCTTTTTTAAATCATAGGTGTATTCTCTGAGCAGGAGTTGTTATATGTTTTTTTGTTGCATTAGGTACTTACTAACAATGATATATTTCTAATATCATTGCTTACTAATATATAAGTTATGAAGTTAGTCTTTTCCTACATTAATTTAGATGTTTAGAGACAAAAATAATTAGAGACGAGAATTTATATAAAAATCGTATTCACTCTAATATTCCTATTTTTTACTTGATTATATTATACTTTGTAGTATACTGTAAATGATAAGAGAAATTAAGGCTGTAGAGAAAGAAACCTTTGATTATTATTTTTTGGATATAACCACCTCCCCCTCACTTCCTCCTCCCCGTCAGTCTTTTCCCGAAAAACAAAAGCTGGCGATGTACTTGCGAACCCTCGGGTACTGCTGGTGTCTATGGAAGGCAGTGATCACTTATCATCAGGTCACCCATCTGTTCGTATACCTCCTATAATATAAAATGAAAAATGTAGCAAAGTTTGTTCGTTCAATTATATTGATACCTACTATATTTTGCATGCAAAGAGTTTTGAAGAAAAAATAGATAGTAAATAAATTTATCATTATTATTATTGAATAATGATAAAACCAAATGGAAAATAAACCAGTCTCAATATAAATTACATCGTACAATATAATTTACGATAAAATTATTTATTGAATTTTTTCATTAAATTGTTTTCTATTACTCCTCGTAGATAATACATAATTGATATAATAAATGTAGATTATATAGTACAGTGGAGCTGAATCTGCAATTCGAGATTATAAATTACAAGGTTACACAGAATGAATCCCAATGAACCTCGATACAAATTGATGAACGAGAACACAGTAAATAACAAAAAGGAACCAAATTCACATTCCCTTTGTGGAATAATGTTCCTATTTCATCTCCTGAGTACAAGTCTCTTTGTTTACGAGTATCAATTATTTTCCATTGTCACAAGTCCTCTCCTGGTTTCTATTTTAGGTCCGAATTTGAACAAACATTTGCATTTAATTACATAAGTATTTTTTTTATTTATAATTATTTAATTACATTTTAATTTAATTAGAAATTATAATGGAATCACTCAAAAGTAGTAACATATTAACTGAATGGTGAAGAGTGAACGAATTTGAATTTACTAAATTGAGGTTTATTCATTTGTTTTGTAAATTGATCATTATTTTCCATTGGCACAAATTCTCTCCTGGGTTTAGGTCGGAATTTGAACAAACGTTTGCGTTTAATTTCATAAGATTTTTCTTTAAATTGTAAATATTTAATTATTTATTTAAATTAACTAGGGATTATAACGGAATTAATCAAAACAAAAACCGAATGATGAAGTGTAAACGAATTTTAATTTACTAAATTGTGGTTTATGTAATTTGTTTTGTAAATTGATTATTCTGTAATTTACAGGTACATACGTAAATACATATCGTTTGCATTGGTAATATATAAAAATATTTTATTGAAGTGTTTCAATTTTACATAACGTTATCTATTTTTCAATCACCCATAACGGATGAGTTTTAAAAAGTTAAAAAAGAGTGCCAACAAATTACTGCAATGTATCAAATTTGATGGAGAACATTCAAAAGTTCTGAAGATGATTAGAGAATATTACTACAATTTATTACAATTAAAACAATTATACTGAGTATTTTAATGTATATACGGTATTGTAATTACGTAATGTAAAAGCAATTACTCTACTATGACTTCATTTAAGTCGTGAAGATATTGAACAATAACATTAAATCAGAAATATTCTAAACCCCTACTCCTACGATAGAAATATGATAATAATATTGTTTCAATGGCATCTATGAATAATTTATTTCTTCCATAATAGATATGGATTGTCTGTAGTTACAACCTTTCAAGTAGATTAAAGCCTCCCTGATTGACATTATGCGAGTATATTAGATGTTATCTGCTACGTATGTCGATTTGTCAATTTAGATAAAAGGCTCGGCGTAGTATCTATAATTAAAGTGCTACCTTTTAAGATTGTATTCACATATTAGCTTATTTCTTCAAGCAAAGATGTTTTCTGTTTTTTTTTTTTTTCGTTTTGACTACTCTAGTGGCCTGACAGGCCTTTATAGCTTAACCGAATTGTTATATCCATACACACAAAGAACAAATATGTAATACGCATAACTACAATTACAATAATTAAAAGAAAAATAATGAGAAATGTGGTACGTTTAATCTTAGGGCCGAATTCAGAACATAACGTCAAAGAGATTCTACTAACTACGTTAATACAATATTCTTTTTATGTAAGCACCATTATTTGATGAAAATAGGTGCTTAATATTTGGCTTAATCATCTAATGAAAAGTAAAACAGATATACACTCAACATCATGTAATTTACGCAAAAAGAATTGGTGTAATAAGGAAAGCAATGTATCGGAGAGATCAATGATCATGAATGAATCTAAAATTATATGTTATCTTTACTGCTATTCTCACGAAACTCAAAGATTTAGCGGAAATGATAATAAACTCCATTAATCATAGAACAATGGTATGCACATGCAATTTGTATTAATTTTTAATTAACTATTACTTTTATATTTATTTGAAACATTAAGAAAGTGCTCAGAAACTTTGCCATTTTGATAAATTATATTAGTCTTAAGAAGTATTTTCTTTTGTCTTATGAACTGTAAAACTATCATTCAAGCCAAATATAATAACGTAGAATTGCAAAATTACTATTAAAATCCACACTTACTTAGGTAGTAAAGCGACAAGAAAAATTACACATTAATGTATGATACACAAATGTAATATGAAGAATTAACGTAAAATATACGAACTTGTGCACAGTATTAGAAACACGAACTGTGACGAACAATCCATAGTTCGATCAAAACTTCATAGAGACGAGAACGGATACTATTTGTTATAATAATATTGTATGCTTCGCCTTGCTTCACTTCCGAAACACTGACTGAAAACTTCAAAGACAGGTTCATACCATGAGCGCATGCGTGCAAGTTACGAAGTAAGCCCGGGCTCATGTTATTTTGTAATTACAACCAAACTTGGGTATTTATTTTAATAAGGTTAAAAGGAATAATTATTTCTTAAATTACTTTTGAATTCGAAAATTGTTTTTAGTTGCGTAGTCATTTACTTTCAGTGCTAATAGTATTTTGTGTGTGTATATACCAGGAGACTGTTTCAAGTTTGATACCCTTCAATGCCTTGGTAGTTTATGGTCACATTTAACATATCAAATAATATCAAAACTAATACTAATAAAGATCAAAGAGAACCTTAACTAAGATCGTTCTAAAACTTTTAAAAATATAGGAACGATAATTTATAACGTAAAAAATCATATCTAGGTTCAATGAATAACATTAAAGTGATGCTTGTAAAGGTTAATCATTATGTAACTGTTTATTGTTGGAACGATGGACGGTCAAACAAAGGGAAGCGGGGCGCGGGTCGAGGTGAAGGACGCGGACGGCACTGTGTGGCACGGTGTGACTCATTGCTTTCCTTATTATTACACCAGTTTGCTTTTGCATAAATCACCTGATATTGACTGTATATCAGTTTTGTTTTCCTCTAAAAAATTAGGAGTAGTCCAGTGAAATTGTTAAGACCTTGTCAGGGGAATAGCGTAGTCAGTTCGAAAGAAAAAAATTGATAATTAGGTCGAATATTAAGCACATAATTTTTAATTGATTAAGAACGAGAATCAACTAATGATTATCCTGTAAAAATATTGCTGGCGGCTAACCAGTCGCGCTGTATATTTTCTAATGTGCTTTGATTTTACTTCAAACGTATGAGAATGTACACAGTTGCGTAGGTGATATTAACATGACGAATGACGTCATAAAGACTAAAATACGAGCGAACTAGATCGTTTGCTTTTGTCTTCTTTAATTAATTAATGACATTTGATTTGGGAAAAGGACTTTTAATCATCCATAAATACGAATATATTTAAATCGAAACATAAATTATTGCTGTATGAATAAGCAACCAAACAAAAGACGATCCAAATGGATCATTACAAAAACAACCTTTTTTTCGCCAATACCATTCAGCATCTCTCCAATGTTGGTAGAAAGCCAATTCTAATATACCTTATCTTTGCAGAAAATAGATTACTATAAATCTAGAGCACGATTTAAGTGAGTTGTGGACTAACAATAAAATGTAATAAAGCTGTTTTAGGCATAATTAATTGGACAATTTTCTATGAATAACTGGAGTTTGCCAGAAATTTTATTCTGTTATTTTACTAGGCAAGACAATTATTAGAATTTCAAGTAGGTATCTATTACCAAGTTAATTATTAAGAACAGAACCTATTTTTATTTCACATAAAATTCGCATATTATTATTTTACTTTTTACCACTTCTTTTTTATCGAAAAAAAAAAAAGAAAAAGTTTTGAAATTAAAACGACGAAGTATCATATTTTTAATGGTATTATTTTGTTCGATTTAAAATAATTGAAAATATTTTTCTATAATCTCTTTATAATAAATAAATACATATATTTATACATTTTTAAAAACAGAAATACATCTCTGTATTACTTCTAGAGCTACCTATATCTTAGAGAGTCAGTAAATAATTTACGATTTGTGACATTTACTGAGAACTAGGTATGAGATTTGTTATTTATGTAGCGTATATAAAACGTACAAGATTGATTCATGCCCTTTTAATATTTAATAAGGTTCGGTGAGTAGGTGGTTCAATTACTGACCCTCACCACATTACGTTAGGGATGACAAAAAAGTAAAAAAAAATGTTAAAAGCAAAAATTGCCTTCAATTCTACATGATATCATTGTGGTAAAATAAATTATATTTTTTATAATAATTCTCAAAATTAGTGCAAGAATTCCATGTACCAAAAACCCTGAGTTTAAAATTAGTTAGCAACAAAAGCATGGAATAGGGAAAATGTACCACGCACTAGTTACGGTGCGGATTAAAAAACGTACCGGAAAAAAAACGCAGTAGATGGTATACGCACTGCGATAGAATTTTCAGAATAGTCTATGAGCCAGTGAATACTGATAGACCTTCCTTATTTTACATTGACATTTATTATTTATAGAACTCGAGTAACATCAGACCCCAATCTCATCTTATGTTAATGATGATATGCTCTCATTTGCTAAAAGCGTAAAACCTAGAGACCGACTGGCTCTCGAGTGTAACTATGTGGCTAGAAAAAGCTTACTTCCGTACGATGATTTCCTTCAGCTAAAACCCGACTTCGAGTAAGGTCCCACGTATGATCGACGTGATGTCTGAACACTCTAACCATTATCTGAGTCGTTATCGCTTCAACAAAGACGAGCTGCGACGACTGCCGACGGATTGGAAATCCTTCTATGTTGACTGTTTGTGCACCACACTGTACTTAACACTAGGTATAATGACTTTTTTTTTTTCGAAATGACTACTCTATTGACTCAGCAAGGTCTTAACAGCTTCACCGGACTACTAAGGCGAGCGCTTAAGGCACTCAGCCGATTTTATTTTGGCAACCAGCTCAAGGGTGCACGGCACACCTCGGCTTGGCTGTTGCCTGTTGCATGCAAGATCGCGACCTATCTTAGCTAACCTAGCTAACTATTCATATATGTATGAGTTGTTGAAACGTATATGTGTTCCAAGCATACACGCCTCAACAACTCCTCCATATATTTATTATCGGAAAATTGAGAGTTTTTCAGTTCGATAAGAGAAAAAAAAGTAAACCCTTCCACTTTCATGTGTAAGCGTGTAGGCGTGCACGTGTGTGGGGGTGATCATGTAGGGTTGTAGCGGTGATGTATATTTGTGTGTCACCGTATCGCGCAAGTAACGCACTCAAGGGCTCCCTACCGAGGGATCGAACCTAGGCTTGAGCCGCTGCCGTGGGAGGCCTAATCGGCTGTGCGGGGTATAATGACGTCAATTGGTTATGTTAACAGTGTAGAACATAGAAAAAGTGAATAAGAATACTTTCAAGGTGATTTGAACAACCTGATACCAGTAAGTAACCAATGGTACGTTCAGTCAAAGAGCGAAAATAGCTGACACAACGAAAGACATATAAAATAGATTATATGCCTCAATTAAAAATCAAATGTGCTGATAATAATCAAGCGATTAAATGAATTTAGCTCCCGTCTAGATTCCAAGTAGGTTACTCTACTGAATACTACGAAACTACGTCAAATAGAAACTGTAAGCAAAATAATACAGTGAATTAAAAATCAATTACGCGGATAATTATAAAAGGACTAGGCAAACCTATTTCCCGCCTAGATTCCGAATTTGATACTTAAGCTTAACATAACCCTTAAGTACACATTTGAAAATCAGCTTTTTAATAATAAATTGCAACCTCAGATCTTTCATGTAATGTATAACCACAATTAATAGCTCACATTAGAATAATAAATGATGGTCAATATATATGTTGATTTCGCGTCTACTCGATGTTTCTAGACGTAAGATTACTCGGTATTGAAACTACTTATCACTAACTACCTAACCACTTATTCTATGCTGTAGTTAGTCAATGCAACTAGTATGTGAGTAGATATCACCCACATTAATACACACGCATAATAATGTTTTTTTTTGAAATTATAGATCCGGTGTTAATTATTTCTTGGTATCATGACACTTATTTTAAATTTCTTTGTAGTAGTAAATAAATCACTTTATTTTTCATATAAAGAATTATGTACTCAATAGTACATTTTAAAATTATTCAATGTTAAAATAATATGATTATTAACATAATCTCCTATTGTTAATTATAGTGTTGGCTATAATGTTTAACTAAGAACGAAATTATACCAAATTTTTTCTCGATGCAACCACAGGTTCATTGTGTAGTATATAAATTGAAATAAAAGTAAACTTAAAGTATAATTTACTGACTCGTGTAAATACAGACTGTTATTTGAAAAAGTGTTCGGATAATCGCAACTAACAAAACGATTGAAAGCCGTTAAAATAAATCTTCCTTTTTATACACATATTACGGTGTGCCAAAAACTGACTTTTTCTCATGATTGGCTCCAATAGCTTAACCGAGGATACCAGAGTATGTATCCATTTTATATTTTATTTCTTCAAATTAATGTTATAAGGTTTAATACCCTTATTTTCCATTTGCCATAAAAATAGTTCAATATTTATTTTATAGGTGGTAGAGCCACACTGAAGCTATTACTGGTTTCAGCATGAATGAGTTGGCTCGTCCGAGGTAGTACCATCCGACCCACAGAAAACCGACGTGAAGTAACCGTGCTAGAATTGTTGCGTTTCGTTTGGTCAGTTAGAGCGCTGGAGACCCACTTCCCCTCCCCTCCCATCTCGTCTCCCCTTCCCCTTAGCCCATTCCCCTCCCCCTTTCCCCCATTCCCTCTCCAAGCACAGGCTAGCAACGCACTTGCGACACCGCTGGTGTTGCTAGTGTCAATGGACGACGGTAATCACTTAACATCAGGTGACCCACTGTTCGTTAGCCTCCTATGGTTAAAAAAAGAGTAAAATTTTGACCTATACATATCCTTGTGGACAATTAAACAATCTACGAAAAAGGACTTATGCAACTTTTTTGGTAAATCTAAGACAATGGAAAATTATTAGAAGTTGAATTGATGGTAATTTACACTGCTTTTTTTACGTTTATTTTTTTCGAACTGACTACGCTATTGGCCTGGCAAGGCGTTAACAGCTTGAGCGAACTACTTTTTTTACGCTTGCTGCGAAAAATTCTTTGAATACATATTATTTCCTTTAATAATATATAATACACTTAATAGGTGTATTCTATAAACTTTATTGTTAAAATCATTTCAATTTATATAAGTACTATTAAACCATAAATTCCTTTAATATAACAAGAATTTTTAGAAAAATTTTGACGGTATTCTATAAACTAAAATCTTTTTCTTACTAATCATCAAAATATATTTCAGAAAGATTCAAATTTTCAGGACTATGGCACACGATCAAAGCTAGTTAAAACGTTACACAGTGTATGGAGCAAATGGCACTGGTAACATTTTAATTTAGCTCTGTTTTATTCTTGCGCTACCGATTCAAACAAAGGCCGGCGTTGGCTATTATTAAAAGCGTAAATTGTCAAACAGATGTAACGAACGACTACGCTCCTAGTTGCTCGTATTTAAAACATAGTCAAAATTGCTGGACACAGTTTTGCTTTTTCAATACATTGTTACGAACACTTTGCGTCACTACACCCTCCCACAGTAAACTCTAATAGCACGACAGAATTATGTAATTTAGTATGAGACTTAATTTCTATTCACTTGTTTTAATGGACACAAAGAAATACGTTCGCACTTTAAAAAACAATTAGCCGTTACAGGAGACCTGGCAGATCTGAAACATCGAAATTGTTCGAATAGAAAGAATCGCAAATTACACTATAGGTATGCGAGCTCAGTGCGGCAAGAGAGATTGTGCATAACGTCGCCACGCCAACAATCATATTTACCCGCGCCTATAGATGTTTCACATCAAAAACCTGTGTGTGATTAGATACACATACATGTAAGTATATAATACGTGCTTAGCTTACAAAAAAACATAAAATGCACATTTATACATAAAAATGCACGTTTTTACATAAAACAAACATGTATAGTCTATACGAGATAAATCGTTTTCAGTATTTATTTCTTATTTGGCTAATTATTTTTACGGTGTGTTTGTCAGGACAAGGTTTGTATGACATAGAAGTTTAAATAGCCGTATGGAAAAGTAAAAACATGGATTAAAAAGAGATCTATCTATGTACCATGTGAATGACTGAAGTCAGACAGAAGACATTGGAGAGATCTTTTGAAAATATTGAAAGATTGACGTATAGTAGTTCAGTTACTATTTTATTGACATGATAGTGTCTTATAAATCAATCAACGCCGCTACACGCACGGAAAAATATGACTCATTGTCACGTTGCGCCTGAGCCGAGCGTGTAAGCTTTTTTTTCGAACTGACTACGCTATTGACCCAGCAAGGTCTTAACAGCTTCACCGGACTACCAAGGCGAGCGGCACTCAGCCGATTCTATTTGGGCAACTAGCTCAAGGGTACACGGCACACCTCGACTTGGGCTGTTGCCTATACGTGCAATTCGCGATCTATCTGAGCTGACCTAAGCTAACTATTCATACATAATGAGTTGTTGGAGCATATATGTGTACCAAGCATACATACCTCAACAACTCTTATATATATCTCGTATCGGATAATTTTCCAAACTATTTCAGTTCGATAAGGGAAAGAAACAAAACCCTTCCACTTTTATGTGTAAGCCTGTATGCATGCACGAGCGTGAGGGTGATATGTGTACTGTTGTTGCAGTGATGTAAGATTTTGTATCACTGTATCGTGCGAGCAGCGCACTCAAGGGCTTCACGCCGAGGGAACGGACCTAGGCTTGAGCCGCTGCTGAGAGGGGCCTAATCTAGTATAGCAAGAGCGCGGAACACGGAGAGAATCGATCAGCCTAAGCGTTCGGCTTATGGCGCAACTATCTTTCTTCCACTCCGTAGGCTGATGCGTCCGAGCGTATTCCGTTGAAGCTGTTAAGACCTTCCCAGGTCAATAGGGTGGTCAGTTCGGAAAAAAAAACGATGCCTCCGAGCCGTTATCAAGTAAAATTATCGTCCGTAAACCGACTTTAGATACTACCAATTTTTTTTTAATTACTTATCCGTATTATGAGAAGAAGATTCGGTTTCATTGTCTTCGTTAGTACATCCGTACGAAGTCGGGTAGTTAGTTTAATACCTAGATAGCTGAATTTTATTTACAAATAGCAGCCGCTCGTAACATTGTACTTGTTAATCACACTATAAAAATTTATGAGATTATACAGCCTACGTTACTAAGGAGAGCGTTATTTTTTAAGATTCACAGCCTCAGGATTCTCTTTCCATCAAAACACTTTTCAATGGCCTATGTAAATGTCGAGTCTGGCTTGAAGGGTCGAGCTTGTAGGTCGGCACTGCCCAAGGGAATTTTCTTACACCTTGCATCTATATCTGTCTCGTTGTGAATCGAAATGAATTTTTCTTACGTTACCTTTTGAGGTTCAGATGAAAGCTTTAGAAACAGTTTTTACACAATATATTCAGGCAATTAAAGAAAAATTACATCAAATAATGTAAGTAATGAATTGACTGTATATCAAACGTATTTAATATACACATTATATAATATATATATTAGTAATATATATTACTAATAAAAACATAATTAAATTATAACAGTTATTGTAAACCTGTTTTATTATCCTTTAAAATCTATGTATTATAACATTATTTTGTTATTTAAGACTTGTAAAATATAGAAACAATTTTTTTTTTAAATATTATTAAAATACGGTCGTTTAGTTCTAAACTAAGTATAGCTTGTTATGGTACTGTCTAGATATAATATAGGTGACGTAACGTTCCAGCAACAAGACAAAAAACTGTACTGTACACTGGTTTAACACAATACAGACTTTTAGCCTGGTGAAGCTATAAAGGCCCGTCAGTTCGAAAATAAAAATACAAACAATTACGCTCATTTTGCCAAAAGGATCGAATCCGTGACCTCCCAGTGCTTAATACTACCGCGCCACGAGGGAAGTCATGTAATCAATTTTCACAGAAGGAAGTTTTTTTTTTTCGAAATGAAAACGCTGTTGACCTGGAAAGGTCTTTACAGGTTCACCGAACTACTGAGGCGAGCGCTGAAGGCACTCAGTAAAGAAGACATTGGCTTCTTTGCGAAATCTTATACAACGTACTTTAAATTATAAATGTTATTATTATTCATAAATATATTAAAAGGCTGGAAGAACACACTAACAGATATTCATTTAAATATGTATCTTGCCTCAAAATTATGTATTAGGTGCATAGTTTTTTATTCCTTTTTTCACCAAAGATATTACATAACGTAAAAGAAAACTATACTTATCGAGAATTTTAATAAATTTATCAACTTCTCAGTGACTTTCCTGAAGTGACCTTTTTTAGTAAAATCTTTATTTGAAAGCAATATTAAAAAAAATCTGTGCAGTGGTCCCATCTGTGCATAAATACAAATTTAATGACAATATGAAGTAGCTTGATCTGCCGCGTGTGGCACTCATATTTGTTTAAAAATAGCACATTAACTATTTATTCATTTTTTTTCGAACTGACTACGCTATTGACCTAGCAAGGTCTTAACAGATTTACTGGACCACTAAGGCGAGCGCTTAAGGCACTCAGCCGAGTTTATGTGACAACTAACACTGCACTGCACGGCACACCTCGGCTTGGGCTGTTACCTGATACATGCAATTCACGACCTATTAGAGCTAACCTAAGCTAATCTTACCTATTCATACATATATGAGTTGTTGAAATATATATATGTATACCAAGCATACATACCTTAACAAATGCTATATATATATTTCGTTTCAGATAATTTTTCTATACAATTACAGTTCAATAAGGGAAAAATAAAAACCTCCCACTGTCATGTGTGGGTGCACGTATATGAAGGTGATATGTGTAATGTTATCGCAGTGATGTAAGATTTTTTGTCACTGTATCGCGCGAGCAGCGTACTCAAGGGCTCCACGCTGAAGGAACGGACCTAGACTTGAGCCGCTGCCGAAGGGAGCCTAATCTGGTATTATTTATTCCATAAGTACTTAAAAGCCAAAGTTATTTTGGCTAAAAACTTGATAATTATCCAGTATTTTGCATCCTCGCTATCTACTTTTAAGTGCTTTACCAAAACTCATTCAAGATGTGATTAATTTGTTCTACATTTGCTGAATCATTGCTATTATCTTCAGTGATAGAACTTATAATGAGAAAACTTTTGCACTTCCTATTATACTTGTGAAGAACCATCTCGATTTACGTATTTTTATTATGTGATAACTTGTGACAATACAATTTAATAAATTTATATTTTAAAACAATTAGATAGTTACGGGGATATTTGTAGTTGTAGGAAAAGTTATTCTCATTACATATTTCCTCGTATAGTTTAATGCTAAACTTCTAAATTGATTCAAATGTAATTTTTAGTAAGGAATCCTGTAAACTGCATAATTAAAATTAAAAAAAAAAACACTCTACAAAGCAAACAACAGTCTGTTCAATGTTTTCTATATGCAAACAATATCAATCAGTAACTTACAATCGAATAAGAATATACATCACTAATGATCAATAATAAATTTATATACGAGAAATAATTTTAAATAGACTAAAAAAAACATAAGAACTACCCGTATTGACTAGAATTATCAAAAGAAACGACTTGAAAATTAAGATAAAAAAGATGGTTAAATGTTTACGAAATGTTATACATATAGAAGATTTTGCGCATATACCTTTATACTAATAACTTGAACATAGAATAAAACTCACTACAGAATATACAAGAACCACAATATTGACAACTTCAGAATTGGCAGTATGGATTAATTCCTTCGCCTGTCCTATTGGACGAATATTATTACTATTACTACGAGAAATAATTTTCAACAAGAAATCAAATATTATATAATATTATATCTCTATTATATTTAGATTGATTTTATCAATACGCGGTGACTACTACCTCTTCGCGAATTCGTACATGTTAATTACGAAAATAACAATAATAGTTACTATTGTTTTGCAATCTCGACCTGAAATGTTGTTTTATATGTCGAAAAAATTCAGTAAGAGCTTTTAATATGAACTGAGAGTCTTTAATATGAAATTTAAGCACTTCTGCTTAGCGTGCAAAGATTTTCTATGTAAAATAAATAAAACATAGTTTGTTGATAAATTCTATACCTAAACCGGTTTTTTTTATTAACATATTCCATTAATATACCACTTCATTTATAACACCATAATATTTTAAAGTAATATCAATTTTTCTAATTTGAGTTTTAAAACTATGGACCCTATGCTCGCAACTTCCCTGTCGTTAATGTACGTAAGGTTGATTTATCCCACAGGAACAGTACTTATCGCTACATAGAGTCCTCTGCCACGTCTGTCTGTCTGTTCGCGATTAACTTAATAACTATAATTGATTTTCATGCGGGTTTCACCAGTAGTTTCACAGATTAGGTATATCATTTGTCAAGTTTTTGTAGTTATGCTTCTATTGGCGCGTTAGAGAAAAATAATGAGAGTAATTTTTATACAATGCGCGCGAACACAGTCACGAAAACCGACACCCTGAAGTTATTATGATGTGCGCACACCGTCCCGAAAAACCGACACTCTGAAGTTAGCTATAGTCAACATTTTGTTTCTTGTATTTCTTTGTGTTAACACTTTCAATGTATTAAATACCTTTTTTCAATTGTTAGTGTCGTTTTTTCTGCAAACGTAGAATAAGGCAAAAGATAAAATTTTTGAAACGATTTTTATCTTGTTACGCCAAAGAAGTATAACTTCTTACACACACACACAGTTTTTTTATTATCAGGGCTAGATAACGTCTACCGCGCCCACTAGTTCTGAATAAAAAAAAATATCAGATGAAAGGACATGTTTAGCTTTTATAATGTGTATACAAAATTGAATGATAACCAGTTAAGCAGTAAAAGTGTAACAAACAAACAAACTCACTTTCGTATTTATAATATTACTAAGGATGAGGATTTATATTTCCGTAATTTCTCAATTTTTGTTAATATCACTACAATAAATAAAACAAAATAATATAAATAGTATAAATTTAGGTAAGATTAAAATAAACATTATTAATGTGGAGTTCATATAGTAATGATATGTTTAACGGTCACAACCTTTATTCAACTTTGATAATGGATATTTATTAATTTATATTACTTGTTCCAAAATAGTTACAATCCTCCTTCTCCAAGCCCATATGGTGACTCCGTCGCAGTGGTGAAGTAATAATTACCTGGGATGCTGAAAAATGTTATTTAAAAATGACGATATACTTAACGTGTATATTATTTCCTACAGTTCGAATGTAAATAGGTTACCGTTTGGTTTTGATATTGTCTGATATTTTAATAATAAATTTTGGCCAATTGTGGTATCACCATGTGATAATCTTAGGGGCAGTTCATAAAATACGTTCTCACTTATCCCTCGTCCTACTAATATTAATACACTTATTATATATGTATTTTCTACCTTTATTGAAACATTTACTGTCTTCATTTATAGTAATAATATTAAACTGTAATATTATTTAGGCTTATATTTATGCAATTGTGATATGGATGTATATTTCCAATATATTTTTATAAATGCTCTTTGAGCCACTCACGACACAGTACCTATCATCTTTTGGTGATATATCTATGTTGATATGTTGCTATTGTAGATTATTCCACGTTGTTACACTGAATATTTGGCATTAAGTTAATAACGTGTATCTGTCACACTTAATATTGCCGAAATTGCCTACATAGGCAGAGGCCATACAGGTTTCATGGTATTATTATTTCATTATATCATCTGCTCATCATCTCAACATCATCGACCCAGCAGGTGTGGGCCTCTCAACAGAAGCCGTCGCTTACAGTGACAAGATTTGACCAAGCGGTTCGGGGGTTTAAGGAAACATGACTTTTTCACCTCATCAAACGATTTTGCAAATTTTTTTTTTCGATTTCAATGTTTTTTTGTTAATATAAAAAGTCATTCGTTTCATATTTATAGATGTATAAAAAATTGTATGTACCTATATATTTGTAGCGACGGAAAAAACAGAAAAGCGTGACAAAAAGGTGCGAGGGAGTTTAAAGAGATAATAAAATATTGCGTGACGTATTTTATGAGATGCTCCTTAGTGTAATGTACTATGTAATATTAAATATATATTATAAAATGAGTTTCAACTTACGCGTTTGGTTTATAAATGCCGAATTCCAAAATATTTGCATGTCTTTCATCTTTTGAATAATTTTTCCAGGTTCTAAAGTTTTTTGCGTGGCTACCTAATAATGTTTTCGGGTATTTAAAGGTGTCAATAAAATATTCACTACTCTTATTGTGGTTGCATAAATCTGAAATTAATATAATAGTATAAGACGCATTCTTGAAAAATTGCTCCACGCTAACCACAAAGGTTCTTATTAGTGGGTTATTTGGGGTATATTAACATACAAAACTTGTTCAAAACTGACTGCGTGGTTTAATTATAATATAAAGATCAGGAGATGGTCAATTAAAATTGCCATTTGTTTTGGATTAAATTAAAGAATAATCAGCGATGGATATATTTTCTAGTAATTAAACAATATTCAGAACTACGAAAAAGCAAATAATCTTTTGGTAACATTAATTGAGATAAGAAGTGTATAATTTTATCACCATATAAATTAATTTTATGTTTAATTAGATTACAAATGCAAAGTAAATAAATAATTACATTATTTTTTGTATAATTAAATACCTTCTGGTGAAAATCTAGGATGACGGCCAGCGGTGCATCCAGGTTGCAAGATTGCACCTCTGATTCTATAATTAGGCCAGAAGTCAACTACACCCAATTCTTTTCTACTGCCATATTTGTGTGGATCCGAATGTATTACTACTACAAAGCGAGCGGAACCTGGCTGTAATCTTAAATGTACAGGCTTCCCGTCGAATCCTGCGCCTGCTGGATCGAGCCCTGTGATCCTAAAATACATTATAATTAATTTTATTGAACTTACAATACTTAAAACTGATTAATATAGTTTTACCATTGTTTTAATTAAGTTTTACCTAAGTTATTACAATATTTTTTTAATTTGTGCACTTTCTCATTTTGCATCTCATCCACTGTCCGATAGGTGTCATGGCGTTGAAAGGTAATGTTAAATTACTTACAAAAATATAAAAAATACAAAGATAATATAAGAATTATGTGCATTTTTCTTTTTGTTACAAATTTATATGTACTCCACTAAGCGATTGATTCCGTATTAAAAATAAATATACTCTCCTCTTTGAATCCACGATGGAGGTATTATTTCAAATGTCCAGCAGCATATATGTGAAGATATATCTAAAAATGAGCTAATCATCACGCTAAGACCAATTGGAGAGGAGCGCCCATGAATAATGTTTCAAAATCGATTTTTTTTTCCATGAGAGCTTCCGCTGCCTTTTAGCGTTACATTAGTAACTATTCCACGCGAACGAAGTCGCGGGCAGAGGCTAATTCCTAATATTTTACGTTTTTTTTTTTCAAGATCTTCAAATTGTGTAATGTAAAATACGAAGATCATAAAAAAAACGTTATGGCCGGCAAAATGCCGTGTATAAAAACGGAATATCTTAAAACAAACTGAGCATGTTATATGAACGATTAAAATTAGATTTAACTTTTGAAATGTACCGACACATACATTACCATACTTTCGAAACATGTGGACTATAATCTTAGCAGATTAATCAATATTCAATTACTTACAATTAAAGAAAGTGACTACAAATCACTATCAATTTCAAACATAACAGATCGTAAATATAAACGAGACAAATTAGTAGGGCTCGATTGTAAATTTAAATTAGTGGGACTGTAAAAATGTGGTAACTGTGGTGCAAACAATAATATCAAATTGTTTATGAAATGATTTATGCAAACCATGGTAACTGAACTCCGCTTTCCTGTATCTTGTTACCGGCAACACCAAAGATGTGCGCTCCGAGTGAATGTCCAACTAGATGTGTTTTGTTCAAATCCATTCCCGCCGCTGACAAGTTGAGCAAAGTTCCTGCAAACTCCAGTCCTACCTGGCAAAATTAACGTTTAACTAACAACAAATAAGGTTTCAACGTACTTTAAGTCGCTTATTTTAAATGCGGGAAGTAATGTTATATTCGTTACTAGCTGTGCCCGTGACTTCGTCCGCGTGGTAATGTTAACACAGACCTTATGTTAAACAATTATTAATAAGGTCATATGAATGTGTTAAGTTCATTTACTTACCTACTTTTCTCTTGTCGTCATTAAAATTAGAATAACTTTTGATAGAGTCGACCGATTTTAATGAAATAAAAGACAGAGATGTTCTCGGAGATATGCTCTATGATTTTCTTGTTTTATTGTGAACCCAGTGCTTTAGTAGTGGTGTGTGTTCATACAAACAGACAGACAGACATTTCTAAAACTGATTCAAATGTATTTTATTACTTAGAAAAAAATAAGACACCTTCAACATTTTTAAAGTTATACTTCTTTTGGCGCGTTAGGAAAAAATGATGAGAGTAAATTCAGCGTCACAAAAAACCGATATCCTGTTATTACGATGCGCGTGCACACCGTCACGAAAAACCGACACCCTGAAGTTAGTTATAGTCAACATATTGTTTCTTTGTATTTGTTGTTTATATTTCTTTGTATTAAAACTTTGTATTAAATACCTTTTCTTCTAATGTTTGTGTCGTTTTTTCTACAACGTAGATTAAAGCGAAAGATAAAATTTTTGAAAAGATTTTAAGCCAATAAGTATAACTTCTGACGCGTGTACATAAGTACACACACACCTTTTTTCATGAAAATCGGCAAAAAGACACAGACACGTTAGATTTACAGTTTTATTATAGGTATATAGATTTAATTTCGTGAGTGCACATTATCAAGATCATTTTACAAATTAATAGGTTTGAAAGTTTAATAAGTAAAATCAGTCTCTTTTCAAAACCTCATTACCGTATCCCATCATATAAATCTTTGTTTCGTAAAAGTAAGACGAGCAAAGGCGAAAAGTCTATATAGAATAATTACACTTATCTTAATTACAAGTTGTTAGAGCCACGCTGAAGCTTTTATTGGTTTTAGCATGAATGGTTCGGCTCGTCCGGGGTAGCACCACCCTCTCACAGAAAACCGATGTGAAGTAACAGTGCTTGCATTGTTGCGTTTCGTTCGGTCAGTAAGAGCGCTGGAGACCAACCTTCCCCTCTTCCTTTTTCTCCATTCCGTCAAACACAGGCTGCTGTGAGTGCTATGGGTGCTCCGCGGCGCGCTCCCATCAGGAGCGCGTCTAATATGCTACGCGGACGACACATACGTATCAGGGTGGGGTCCACGATAAAATATCTGGGCCTCATCCTGGACGGGCGTTGGCGGTTCGAGCCCCACTTCAAGGCCACGAACGTTCGCGTCCTGCGCAAAGCGCAGCGCACAGTGGCGTTGAGGGAGATCCGCGGGTACCGCACGGTGTCCTCGGCGGCCGCCATGGTGCTCGCGGGCTCTCTATCCTGGGAGCTGGAGGCGGAAACTCTTGCCGCCGTGTACAACTACGCGGCGCCAGGAAAATCCCGAGGTCAACCTCCGGCGCCCAGGGAGATCGCTGTGCTGCGGGCTGTAGCAAATAGAGAGGTGGGGCCGACACCTGGCGAACGAGCGTTACGGAAGATTTACCATAGACGCCGTCCGCCCGATGCTGTCGGCCTGCGTGAATAGGGGCAGGGGCTCCCTGACGTACCGTCTGGTGCAGGTGCTGACCGGGCACGGATGGTTCGGTTGGTACTTGCACCGGATAGAGTGCAGGGAGCCCACCGCCGCATACCACGAGTGCGGCGCTGAGACGGACACCGCGCAGCATACTCTCTCGAATATATATATATATATTATAGGTTATATTGATAATACGAAACTTCACGCTCTCTTCACGTATTCCACCAGCCTACTCCTCAAGCCATGAGTAAACAAATTTTACTTCCAAAATTATCCCTGTTTTCATCATAATTTTTTCCTAATTATCAACTTTTACATAATCCCAAGAAAATGTATTTATTATATATTTAAAATAGCATAAAGTAACTTACCATGATAACATTTGGTGCAGCCCAATTTAAATATGAATTCACAAAACTAGGATAGACCATAGCAGCCTGATGCTGCCAGTTAAGGAGAATTACATTATATTTTGATAGCTTAAGAAGCGATTTTATCACAAATATCACTGTGGGTCCGTACGGATGACCTTAAAAAATAAATAATTACATGAAAACCGGATAAACCTCATATTTCTACCGTAACTTGTTATTAAAAATAAGTACGTAGTTTTTTTTTTTGTAAAGTTAATAATCAATCAACAATAATTACGAAAATCCTATACTAAACATGTTCGTTTTTAGTTTCTCTATTTACACACAAAAGACATATCCCATAATGATGTTATACATATATTTTTTAGTTCTATAAATAATCATAGATCTTGATTTTGGTGTGATCAGTAATTTACAATGAGATATACCTAAAGCATTACATAATATTAAGAAGATTATGCTGTCTTCTTAACATCACTCCTCACAGTTCTTCTTACGGACATTTTAGATTTGATGGTGAACTAATTCTGACTGTGACAATGAGTTAAAATTAAAATTACTCTATAAAAAAGTACTGGTTATGCTTACCCGTAAAACCGTGACTGAAGAAAATAGTCATTTTATTTGGATTGTACCAAGAATATGCAAATATATTGTGAGCTTCAGATAGAGGTAGTTCTGTGTAATTATCAATAGACCTGTAAAATATGTTTAATTAATAGCCACTTTAATTGCTAGATGTACATTTATCATCAATTCTTATGCGGCTGTTCCTATGAAAAGTGTATTTTGGTAAGGTAATAGTGGCCTATGATCCATATTTTTATTTAATTAATTTTTATACAAAGCTCCATAGAACATTCAACTTTTTTGCAGGTATAATAATGTAATTTCGTCGTCATTTTTTGTTATTCGGCATTTTCACGGCAATAAGCTAAACCGGTGGTTCATTGATCGCATACATTAATCGTCTATAGATCTTGTATACGATATATGCAAAACAAATTAGATATACCAATAACTTAATTCAGTATATCCAATGAAATCAAAAATACTTTAATATAGGTCATAAGCCCCTTGCGTATGAAAGTCAAAACTACCAACCATAGATAAGATACTATATACAGAGATTACCAAGGGTTCGGATAACAACCCGGTCAACGAGAAGAACCGGCAAGAAACTCGTACTAATTAACTTTCCATCACTATCTCATAGAACAATATTATATAGGTGACACAAAGTATTGTATCCAGAAAATGTCTATATAATGACAACACTCAAATTTTAAATTACATGTACCTAATGGAATAATAGGCAGGCGTAAAAATTTAAAAAGAATATAATACCAAAACTCAAAACAGCTACTAATAAATAAGTGTTAATGTGTAATGGTACAGTTTGTAAATTATTTTCGTACCCAAAAATAAATATTATCGAGTTGTAACGTGAAGTTTAAAGTGTAGGTGGTAGATCCCCGCTGAAGCTATTTTTGGTTTCAGCATGAATGGGTCGGCTCCTCCGGGGTAGTACCACCCCTCTCACAGATAACCGACGTGAAATAACAGTGCTTGCATTGTTGTGTTTCGTTCGGTCAGTGAGAGAGCCGGAGGCCCACGTCCCTTCCTCTTTCCTTCTTTCCCTTTCTTCCCCCCTCCCCCTTCTCCCATATACAGGCTGGCAACGCACTTGCGACGTCCCTGATGTCGCTAGTGTCTATGGACGGTGGTGATCACTTAACATCACGTGACCCACCAGTCCGCTTGCCTCTTTTGATATAAAAAAAAGTCTAAATTTAGGTGTTCTATAAAACGTAAACCTCTATATAACACGTAAAATCTTTTAGGATTAGTAGTCCGGTGAAGCTGTAAAGGCCTAATAAGGCCAATAGCGTAGTCAGTTCGAAAAAAAAACCTTTTAGGATTAGCAGTTTCTGACATTAGTGCACACAAGTAAAGATTCTCTGTTTTTTACATCATAGGAGGCAAACGAAGGGATGGGTCACCTGATGTTAAGTGATCACCGCTGTCCATAGACATACATACATACTACCATAGACATAATACCAGGAGAGTCACAAGTGTGTTGCCAGCCTATGTTTGGGAGGAGTTTAAGGGGGTACGGAATTCCTCCGGAGTTCTCTGACCAAACGAAAGGCTACAATGCAAGCGCTATTATTTCACGTTAGCTTTCTGTTAGAGAGTAGTACTACCCCGAGCGAGCCGACCCATTCATGCTGAAACGAGTAATAGATTCAGTGAAACTCTACCACTTAGCAAACATCATTGTGCATAGATTTAAATAAAGAACTTACGTATAATAGAATCGCAATTTAGCACTCTTGTCATCATTACTATTAACTGTAAAAAAAAAGAAGAAAGTTTTAATAGTTACGATAACATGAATACTACGCTTTTTCGCAAAACCTAATCGTGACAACTATGGATACATGGTAAAAACTTCATCATCCGAATTCGCTTTGTTCAGTGCTTGCCAAACTTAGGGGTGTAAGGGGTGTCGAATAACATCTTAAGACTTGAGATACCCAAGCCAACCTCATCTGCACGTGGTGCACCCTGCTGATCAACGAACGAGGCAATGGCGAGAGCGGGGTGGTAGGGTTTTACAGCCCGACTGGGTCGCAACCACCATGCATATGGCGAAAAAGCCCGTCATAGTGACTCGCTTCTGCGCGTCGCGTTTCTGGATCAGCCTGTGCATATCCAGTACCGAGCGATGTTCGTCATAATGGCCGGCATGACAGCGGCGACCGGCGATGGATAATCAGTTTCTCGGTGGTTGCCGATGTTTTTGGATTGTACTATGCTAATACTAGGCTTAGTGCAGTCACTTTGTCGTGCTTCTATAAAAAAAAACTTTTTGAGAGCTCTAAATATAAATGCACAGAGCTGAAATTTAGATATAAGTTTCTAGGATCCTAGACGATTCGACGAGAGTGATAGTTTAATTCAGTGTGGGTAGTACAGAGTGTATTAATATACACTAGCAGATCCGGCGGACGTTCTCTGTAGTATACAGAGAAACTAATATAGTATAAGTACAGTATAAGTTAAATTTAGATTCAAAAGGAGATAAGAGGGAAAGACTTCTCCTAGAGATAAACATCTTACACAGTCTAAATATTATGACAAACGCAGTAAAAATTAAATTAAATTCGCTAAATCTCACTAAATAATAACATTGCCAAGTTTTAAGCCGCTTTCTCTGTCATGGATACGCACAAAAAGACTTTTTCCTTTTGAACTAAATAAACATCGTAAAGGTGCACCGCACCTTCTTTTACATAAAACGGACAACTCGCAGTTGTAGAAAATCAAGAACTCGATAACAAGTTAAATAATTATTATCATTCATAGAATAGGAAATGGCTTTGTAAATTTTGTTCGAAAATCCATGCGATTAATTAATCATAGAGTTGTTTAATATATATTACATAAAGCAAGAAATTTCTTAAAAATGATATCGTAAGTAATATAAAATTAAAAATTAAATACTTTCGAAATAAAAAATACGCAACATTTCGTTTAACATAAAAATATGTGTCACAACCAATTTCTCTAATTACATAATTATATTTCTGAATACAAAACGCGTCCTATCGTACGAGTTTAGATACACTTACATTAATAAATGGATTAATTTTACATTATCTTTTGTGTTTTTAAAGCAAAAATTGAATTATTCTCCAGAATATCGTTACATTGATCATTCTGAATAACCATATATGAATAATCACAAACAAAGCAATTAATTACACCTGTTTCTCAACCGATTTTCTTTATTTATTAATTTATTGAGTACACATTGACGAGACGATTTCTGAAGAATCAATGACCTATGGTCGAATTAATATAATTCGTGATATTTGTTTTTTTTTTAATATGAATAACTATTACAAACACTATAATAAAACTACAAAGCCATTTCCTATTATTCTGTGTATTTTATGTGCTATTTATGTCCTACTTTGCTCATAATAACATCCAGTCAATGTATAACGGCCTAAGGAGAATCGTCGTATATAACCAACTCTTTATGAGACATCATACTGTGCCATAACATTTTATACTTATCCGTGGAAGTAATATTCTTCATTTAAGAGGATTAGTTACCGAAAATATAAGTAAGCTGATTAAAATAAATCTCATTTTAATATAAAACTCACCTGTCTCGTTATTGGTAAGTCGACTGCCAAAAATGTGTAAGTAATCATTTGACAAGTCGTATATATCGTCATCTGCAGTCGCTGTCCAATATTCTAAAGTCTCTCTGTAATGTAGATTGTGGCCGAGTAGTAGACTAAGTTTTACTGAAAATATAAATACATATATCTGGTCTTTAAAATATAATATATATATAAAAGTTGTACGTATTATATAAGCTACGTTTTAAGCTCTCGCTATATCAGCTTCGTCTCATAGTATACAACACAACATAATTGCTTTATGATGTAAAATTGGTGCATAAAACAATTAGTGCATACAGAATTCTTAGAGTTCATTGCTTGAGTAATATTGTTCTTTTCGCCTTTTTTCGGAGTATTTTTGTTGTAATATATATGTTGCAGAGTTACTAAGTATAATAGTGTTAGCTTAAGGATTAAAAACTAATTTTTATGGTTACTGATGGACATTTTCAAGAAATTGTGTTTTATCTTGAGAAGATTGTCATTACATTGACTTCGTTGTAACGTTTCCGTTCATTGAAACTCAGAATCTTAATAAGAGTTAATGATTCCGGATCGTTACAATCGAGCAATCGGAGTTGGAATGCGGTAACTATTATCACAATAACTTGTAAGAAATGTTTTTTTTTTCATTAATCTTGTGAAAAATTCAAAACTATTATTAATTTATAGTGAAACTTTTTAAATATTAATATTAATTTCAACTAAACAATTTTCATTAAAATATGACTATTAGAACTATATAAACATAACGTTTGTTTTCTTTTTTTAATATTATTTAAAAATTTGATGACAACTGAGAATTAAAGACAAAATAATATACATGGCATCTACATCAAAACTATTATTAATTTATAGTGAAACTTTTTAAATATTAATATTATTGTCAACTAAACGATTTTCATTAAAATATGACTATTAGAACTATATAAACATAATGTTTGTTTTCTTTTTTAATATTATTTAAAAATTTGATGGCAACTGAGAATTAAAGACAAAATAACATACATGGCATCTACATCAAAACTATTATTAATTTATAGTGAAACTTTTTAAATATTAATATTATTGTCAACTAAACGATTTTCATTAAAATACGACTATTATAACTATATAAACATAATGTTTGTTTTCTTTTTTTAATATTATTTAAAAATTTGATGACAACTGAAAATTAAAGACAAAATAATATACATGGCATCTACATCAAAACTATTATTAATTTATGGTGAAACTTTTTAAATATTAATATTAATTTCAACTAAACGATTTTCATTAAAATATGACTATTAGAACTATATAATCATAATGTTTGTTTTTTTTTTAATATTATTTAAAAATTTGATGACAACTGAGAATTAAAGACAAAATAATATACATGGAATCTACATTTTTGTCCTATTAAAATAAGAGCAATTGTTTCCAATACATATTTAACACGACAAACAAAATACTCACGGCTAGCAAGTATGAAGGTATAAATGAATACACGTGTGTTCATTTTGCGGGCTTTATATGGATTGTCGTTTCACATGACACTACATGTTTTATATAGTGATTTCTAACAAAATATCCACACTATATTACACTATTTTATACTTCATTATATTTGATTGGTTTAATAAATCTTAATAAGGATTATCTCTGTATTGTAATATAGCATTCTCGCTAACTTAACAACAGTGAAAGTTAATAATTAAATTCGTCGTCGGATATCCAAAATGTGACATGAATACGATTGGTGAATATGTAGCGAATGTTTTTTTTTAACAGTTAGGTCCGTCGAACATTAAAAAGTGAAAAGGATCAACGGAGCATTTGGAAGTCTAAGCGGTTCTGCTTACAAATGAAATTAATACAACAGAGTAATTAATGTCAATATAATATATGATATAGAGAGACCATTTAACATGTACATGAATAAAAAGGCGAGGATATTAAGTTGATACTATTCTTATTGACTGTGTATACTAATTTTGAAAATAATTAAACAAAAGTAATTTTTAACAGCTTTAGTTTCTAAAACGTTTTGGAAGAACATAAAAGGTGTGTAAATACGGTGATTATTATTTATTGTAAAATATTTTTTAGACGAGTAAAAGAAACTCCAGAGTGATCAATATAACCATTATGATTAACCATAAAGAATTGTCATGTGTAACGTCTAACACACTCAGAATCAGAATGTACACGTATAATTATATTTTAACCGTTCCGCCTGAAATACTGTTACTAGTTTAGGTTATATAAATTTGATGTAATCATGGTTATAAACCTAAAAGTGTTATGAAGGACTTCAGTTTATAAAGTAATTTAATACCTTTAAACGAGCAAATCTTGTATATTGTTATTTATTCAGGATCTCACAAACGGCGACAGCGATTTCCGTGAAAATTAGTATGTTGGTGGTTTCGGGGACGATAAATCCATTCAGCTAGATTTCTTTCCTAGAAAACTTTTTTATCTGAGTTTTCAGGCAATGAAAAAATATAGCTAGAATATAAAGGTAAATTTCGCCGCCACTATAAAAAAATAGCTCAGCTAGAAATCTGCTGCTTCGAAAATCCGTCTAACCCCACTTTGAATCCGAAAGACAGCAAAAGATATATTCAATATTTTTTTTTGATAAAAAATGCTAATTCTGTGAGACAAGCCTTACAGTTTGTTTTAATTTAATAATATTTTTTAAAGAACCGAGCGAGACTCTGTCGTCCATGTACTATACATTATATAAGTAATATTTTTTTAAATAATTTAATACCGTACAATATGGTAATATGGTACTAATGGGCATTGCATTTTTCGTGGTAGGCTGTAAGGTTTTTTTAAAGTATGTATGTGAATTAAACAGATTATACTGCGATAAATCTTTTTATAAATAACTATTCTGCTAAACTCAGCGAAAGTTCAATCATAAATATTCAATGGTAATTAGTTTTCTATGCTTTACTTAGTAGTTCTAATTCTGTTTTATAAATTTGACCCATCCCTCGAGAATAATACTTTTTTCTGGATGAAAAATACCTTATATCCTTTTAATAAACCTGACGACGTGTATATAACATTTTATGATGGTCAATATGTAATTATCGTTAGGATATTTCTGTATTCATTTTTTTTTTTCAAAAGTTATAAGTGTCTATTTTATAGTATTCATCATAACCAAAATTGTATCTGCCTGTGAATTTGTCCGGATTCAACTCAACTCAAAAATGACTTCACTGGTTCTGGTGATCATTGATAATTTAAATTTATAAAAAATCAATCAGCAATCTTTCTTTATTATGTGATTCTGAGAGCATATTTTACATATACTGATATTGTATTGTATATATACTAATTATATAGACAAATA
This sequence comes from Antheraea mylitta, assembly GCA_014332785.1. Lineage (NCBI taxonomy): Eukaryota > Metazoa > Arthropoda > Insecta > Lepidoptera > Saturniidae > Antheraea > Antheraea mylitta. The sequence continues at coordinate 1,122,347 of JACEII010000134.1, forward strand.
CATTTACCTCTTTCACCTTTAACATATAATAATGTCGTTTTAAAAGAAACTCGTTGAGTTTCGTTGAAATTCTTGTTAACTGATTTTTTTTTTTGCTATATGTATATTGCTTTCTGTTTTATGAAGGACGATATTAATATTCGGTTTACACGTGAAAGTTGCAAATCTGCTTTTTTGACTTTTTTTGCCCAAAAACTGGCAAATGGCCTAAGATGGCAATAAACCTAGAGGAGGGATAGTTCGAATGAAGCTGCCTGACACACCTATAGTACTTGGTGATAGTTTGTAGCTTAGGAAGGGCATCTAGTCAGACGGACATTAGAAATAGCCCTAACAGCATGCTGTAGTTCCATCACAATATTATCTTTCGTCGGAAGCTCCGATTTATTCTAAAATTCTAACCTTCATCAATCGACGCTTGATGCCTTTATTACGGTTAGTTATTATTAGAACATGGGATGATCTGTTTTGGCATAACACAGCGATACCACCGTCTTCCATGCCACTATCAATTATATGTTGATATTAATAATAGTATTCCGTCTTGATAATAAAAAGAAACGTTTGAGAAATTATATACCTACACTTTCCTAATTTATTTACTGGTGAAAACAACAAGAAAATCCGTTCAGTAGTTTTTGAGTTTACCGTGAAAAGACAGGCAGACCGACGTATCACAGGACCTTATAATATGTAGTGATATATTCTGTTGAGGAAGTGATACAATTACGACAGTCGTGTGATCGCTCATTCGTGCTTCGCAGAATATAATCACTACAGACGTACACATTAAAACTGGATTTTTAACGAGTTAGTTTTCGAGACCCGTCAATACATTGCAATAGCCAGAGCCGGTATAGACTATCAAAGTTATCAAGTTTTAGCTTTTTTTATGTTTTGTATTTTAGGCAAACGAACAGGTGCTTCACCTCATGTTAGGTGATCACCACCGCCTATAGACACCGGCAACACTAGAAAAGTCGCAAGTGCATTGCCAGCCTGTGTTGGTCGGGAAGGGGGGAGGGAAGGAGAAGAGAGGGAAGGGAGAGGGAGGTAGGTGGGCCTCCGGTGCTTTCACTAACAGAACGAAACGCAACAATGCAAGCATTGTTACTTTACGTCGGTTCTCTGTGAGAGTACTACCCCGAACGAGCCGACCCATTCATGCTGACACCAGTTATAGCATCAGCGTGGTTCTACCACCTAGCTTAGGAGTAGTATTTCTTTCGACTACACTAGATTTATCATCACCTCTTGTCAATATAAATACGACTTTGTAAAGGGAGATAATAAAATACAAATGAATCATTTAACATACTATTTTATTTTTTAATATCTTTCTTAATCACGTAATAGTTATTTTTGCTTACAATTATTAATTTGGAATGGTATTATGTATAGCGTTTAGCTTAAAATAAATATAACTCATATTAGCTGACGTTACAAGTTATTCGACATGCAATTCTACTTGCATTTGAAAAGGAACATGGCAAAGAGTTAGATGAACGCGACTCTTTGGTTTCTTGAGATGTATCCTCTACGTGAGATAAAATTAACTGAATCTTACTAAAAACACTCTAGAATATTTCATCAACTTCTAAAAAAAATCACCGGTAAACACCGGTATTGTATTAAAATAGTAGTAAATATAATGTGTTAAAACAGAGACTTCATTGCATTTCGCTTATAAACTATGTTAATTTTTTTTATCATTAAAAACGGTATTTGTACAAAATAATTCAGTGCCAACAACCGCGATAGACTATACTGATTAAGTTAAAATATGAATAGGGAATATAAAACAATATAAATACTTATGGATACTACTGCTAAGACATTATTACATTATAACAACCTAGAACTGACAAACCTGAACAGGATAGAACATTTCCACAAGCACGATTTACCTACTAATGAACAATCAAAACAACTATTATTAATATTGCACCAATAAACAAAAGGAATTGGAAAAATTAGATCAAAGACAAATACCAAGAGAAGTGATACTTTTAAAGTAATAATTATAGAAAATAGAAACGGAAAAATTATCTGTGAAGACAGAAATATACACAGATTAAAGTGAACGAATACTTTTATTTATTGGAGCAATTTACAGGTACATAAACACTTTTCTTCAAAACGCAGCCTAAATTCTTTAAATATTATATAATTCTGAGGCCAAAATTTTGGGAAAAGCAGAGGCTTATACTTTAAATGAGAACGGAACTTAACTTATTTCATAATTCATCCACTAACCGAATAAAATTAAAATATGAAGTCGATAAAAATTGAAATAAGATAAGTGTTTATCCCATCACAATAATATTAAAAACTATGAGATATCTACGGTATTTTATAGTTTCATTTACGAGCATTAACGTATATCTATAATATCACCACAAGCTAAATTCTGCTGAGAAAGGTTAAACTTGCATCACACCTACTTTAAATATTCAAGCTATTATCAATTCGCCAGGTCAATGATCAATCACATTTGATCTTTTGATGTTAAAAATTGGAAGTAGTACTCGTCTTCAAATCTATATTATTATTGACGAGTAGTTCATTCACAAACTTGGGTCCCACGTTTTCTTTAAAAACTATGATTTTTTGAATCATGTAAAAATTTAAGTCCGGCAAGAATATCGATCAAGTTTAATGTCCGTCCTTGAATTTAAGTCCAATAACTCCATAACACTTTTTCACAATTACGCGACTAGTAATTCACGATACACTTAAAAATCCTTTATTTCAGTACTGGCGGTCGTCGTATATGTATATAGCTTCCCCCGCTGATTCCTTGAGGGGGGGAGGCGGCGGTGGGAAGTCCAGGTCTCCAGGCCTGAACAGCTTGGACGCGTTGGGAGCGGGCGAGGCGGGCGCGGGGGACCCGCTGCCCGGGGACCCGCCGCCGCGACGCTTTACTCCACTGGGAGACGCGGCTGCACGAAAAGATGACCTCCTGGCTAGCCTGTAAATCATTATAATGTTATTATCTAAATATAAATCAAAAGCTAAAACAGAACTAAGAAAACAATTTAAAAGAATTATTTCTTTTCTCAATGTTAATTAATTTTGGTAAAATTTCGACTACAGAACGAACACCATTATTTGTCGATCGTTAAAATATACTCATAATTTGTATGTTTATTTATTTGGCGCGGTTTTTGTTTCATAATCGCTTACCATCGGGTTAAATTAAAGTAATGCCCATTTTCGGAAATTTATATCGTCTCAATTTGGTTACTTTATTATCTACTACCATTTGCCTTGCATTGCTTCGGACTATCCCTTGAGAACAGCAGATTTTTCTTATTGAGATATTATATAATATGTCCTTTTGTGTACCTACTCACAAAAACGTATATGCAAAATTTCATGATGATCGGTTGAGTAGTTAAGGCGTGAAATTGTAACGGACAAACTCGATTTCGCATTTATAATATTAGTAAGAATGAGGAAATTAATTGTGCCAGTTGAGAATATGTAGCTAACAACATAATAAACTCATCGAGTAATGCTATGGCCTACTGGTACAGACGTATAGTGGTGGTTATGTACAGAAATGTTCTAAAGAGCACATTTTTTGTATTATTTGTTATGTTGTTTAATATCCTACCCGACCTTACTGTGTCTACCGAGTTGACTGCTTATTAAAGAGTCTTCGGCGCAATTTTAGTCTGTCATGTACTATATTTTATATTTTATTCATAATCTTGTGTTACTTAACTCCATATTGTGTAAAATTGGTGGTGTTTTATGTAATATAGTTGTTTATTTTGCATAAGTAAAGTGAATGGAAAATAATGCCACAAAGCATGAAAAACGAAAAACCTGTAAAGTCCTAACAAGAGAGCCACCATTTTGTTAGAACATTGAAATAATCGCACGACACTTTACCTGAATATCGATCTCTTGACTTGTCCTGATAATTTTAAACCTATCTTTGACTTCATCTACTCCACACTGGAGATATTAAAACAATTTTGTTTATTATTACTCGAAGATTAAAAAGATAAAAAATATCTGAAATACTGTATAGAAGATTTGGCGCTTATGCCTTTACATTAACTTGGACATAGAAGAAAACCGACTGAAAAATACATAAGAACTACCTATATTGACAACTTCAGAATTGGCAGTACCTATAGATTAATTAATTCCTTCTTCTATTGGACGAATATTATTACTACTTACTGCTTATTATGACGTCATTATAAAATACTATTGTCCCGTTATTTTAGTATTTTAATCAATGAGAGATACATAATTAGATACCTTGAAGCCATCTCCTCAGGAGTTTCTTCTATTTCAAGGACCCAGCTGACTGAGTCATGTTTTTCGACAACACCCTTGACGGCGGGCAGCGGCGGCGAGTCAGGTGCCGGGGACGAGGCAGGAGAAGGGGGTGAATCCAGTGGGGGGGATGTCGACCGCACAGAATCGCCTGAAGAAGTCCGAGTGCGCATTGGCGTTCTTTCTATATATCCACCACCCGCGAGGAGAGACACCACCTTAAATGTAAAAAAAAAAATTAAATGAAAATACGTTTTCAACTGATGTCAGAAAGGAAGTTCTCAATTTGGTTGTATTTTTTTCTGTTTGTTACCTCAGAACCTTGTTATTTATAAACCGACTTGGACCCGTTTTTTCATATGAGAAAGAGGAAATTTTTCGTTCGAATTTTTATTCTAAATCGAATAGGATATGTTTAATGATTGAGATATTTGTACGTTTATGACAAGCCAAAACTAGATCATACCGAACCAGGATCAAGGGCATTCTGGTACATTTTTTTAAGTCTATTCTATTTTTTGGTAAAATTGTGTACTTGTTAACTCAATAGTTCTTTAAAAGGTAATGGCATAATATATATTATCTTAAATTTCTATCAATATAATCTAGTTAATATTTTAAATATGAGAATTACAGTTTTCAAAGACATTTCAAATATGTAGTTTATTTCCATTGTGAACACGACTCATCTTTCACATGCTTGACACTGTTTATGAATTCCTTTGTGGCTTCCAGAGAACGTCAGAAATAAACATTTGTTTACAAATTACATCTAAAGGATAAATGCGCGTCTCGTTCACGATTTATCGAAATTATTCGGTAGTGAGACGATGATGGCTTACTGATAGTGTTTCGGAACGGTCGTCAATGGACTTGGCTTCAAATTTACAATAAACCTAACCTTCTGGCAAAGGCAACATAATGGTGAAACGATAGAAAGGTGTTAATGCACTGGTAATATCCACTAAACTATCTAGATTTAGCTTCCTTAATATGAAAATATGGCACCAAATTTTTATAGGCATGTTCAGACACCCACACTTGAGAACCATTACCTAGAATTTTAGAATAAATAGTCTCTTATAATCATGACTTATTGCATTAAATACTAATGCTATTATTACAAAAAAGTTAAATACACACTAAATACTTGCTTTAAGAAGGTTTCGTTCTAAATGCACCGCGCTCGCCCGAGGCAAGTTCGCGTTATCATTTTTTAGCAAGTCTAACGTATCCTAACCAAAGCGAGACAAAAGAACAAGATGGCGAACATTCAGCGAGGGCGGTTCATTTAAAACGTAACCTTTTTAAAGCAAGTGTTCAACACGTATTTAACTATTTTAAATTTCTCGCCAAGTACATCCTATAGGTGTGTTCCGTCAGCTGCACTTAAAGAGCATGTCCTCCTCTGACTTTTATGCGTTTACCATCTTTGACCACATCGTCATTTGACATTAGGTAAGATTGTATTTAAAATGTAATTAAAATTATACTTCTTGTTCTTTTTCTTATTTAGGCTCCGCAGAAGCACTTGCCAGTGTCAATGAATCCTTTCAATAGACGTTATAGTACAATAATATTACAAGCGTCGCGTGATCATTTCAATATTCTAACAATATGGTGGATCCCTTGTTAGAAAATTCCAGGGAGTTTTTGTGGCATCTCAGAATTTCATGCTCCGTGGTATTATTTTCCATTAACTTCACTTATGCATAATAAACTAACTATATTACGTAAAACCCTAGCAAATATACAAAATATAGAGTCAAATAATACAAAATTATGAATAAAATATAAAATTCACTACATGACAGACTAAGATCCCGCCAAAAACTCTATACTTATGTATGTATAATATACAAAATCATAATGCGAATAGCCATGAGTTTTAATAAGTGTACCTGCGACTTTTGTCGAAGCTTGTATCGGAGTTCTTCGTTGAGCGCGGCAAGTCTCGTGGCGTGGTCTCGGTCTCGCGCGGCTGCGTCTCGCAGTCTCCTATTGTCGTCGCGGAGGCGATCGACATCGCGTTGTCGCGCGGCCGCTCGTTCGCGAAGTTCCTCCGCAGCGTGTCTCGATGCGCGAGCGTCGCGTTCCGCTGCGGCGCGAAGTTCGCGTTCCGCCGCTAATTCCGAACGCGCATCGCGCAGTGACGCCATCTCAGCTTGCTTTAACTCTATTACAGCTCGAAGGGATCGTACCTAAATCATTCAATCAATATTAAAACATACTATTTTTTTTTTCTCGATTTGACTACGCTTTTGACCTAGCAAGGTCTTAACAGCTTCACCGGACTACTAAGGCGACGCTTAAGGCACTCAGCAAATTATTGAATACAAACTCTAAAAATATAAACGACTAGCTCTACCTGCGACATAGTCCGCGTGAAAATTTATATAGAAAAACACTGATTAATAAAGTCCTCCAAATACAAGTTCATCTACTTTTCTCTCGTACACAAGTCGCGTTGTCATTAAAATTACAGTAAATTTTAATATAGTGGGTCACTGTAATGAAATCAAGACTAAATGGTACTCGAAGGTGTGCTTTATGATTTTCTTGAAGAAGTTTTATCATGAACGCAGTATTTTAGCAGTGATACGTGTAAAAACAAACAGGCATACAGATGTTTCTAGAAATTCTAGAAATGACTGAAATTTTATAATTTAATTTTATTCCTAGACACCAGCAACATTTTTTGTTAAAAATCGAAAAAGTATAAACTTTATATTTACATTCCTATGTATAAAGTACAATGCAAAATGTAATCATTGATTCTAAAATAATCCCAAATTCACGAGTAAGCAAACACGTACCATTTGATTTTGATTTAATGATAAAAATTTTGAATTAATGGGTACTCTAGATGTACGGTTACGAACATTGCATGTTGCCCTGGATATTGTGTGCGCATTAGCGCAATTATATTAATATTATATTTAGTGAATAATTAGTTTGTCAATCGCAAACAAGCACTCAATTAGGTTGCACTACAGCACCACTTTAAGATAACAATAAAGTCTTTATTCCCACGATCGGGCATCCAAGAAAATATATGTAGGGCCAGGACTTGCTCATCACCCCCACATCATGATCCTTTGAGCCGGTTGTAGAGGTGAGGAGCAAGTCCTAGCCCTACATATACGTTCTTGGATGCCGGATTTGCCAGATTATACTAAATTGCGCACCTCAGCCGCAAGTTCATTGGCGTCGGTACTTAATTCTTCATTTGCGGTCAATCGTAATTCGCAATCTTCTCCCTCACAGCAGACTGGATCGCAGGCCGCGTCACACGTGTTGGACGATTTGTCATACGGGGTACCATATGAGGAATCGGGTGATGAAGCGGTCGTGTCGTGCGACTGCGCTTCACGTTCTAGTTCGGCCCGTGTCGCTTCCAGTTGTGCACGCAGAGTGCGTTCTATTTCACTGTAGGCATGAAGACGTGCTCGGCTCTCTGCGACCTCGTGCTTGAGGGATTCGATTGTGTCCTAGAAACAAACATCAGTGATCAATTTATTTAAATTAAGTAATCAAACATTTTACAAAAATAATACACGGAATATATTAATTAAAATATAATTGTTTTGGAAATTAAAATGTGGTTGAGCTTAATTGTCAACTTTGACAGTGTTATTACAAAATAGTTAAATACGTATTGAATACTTGCTTTGAAAAGGTTACGTTTTAAATGCACCGCGCTCGCTGTATGTTTGCCGTCTTGCTCTTTTGCCTCGCTATGGTTAGGTTAGGTTAGACTTGCGAAAAAAGGATAACGCGAACTGGCCTCGGGCGAGCGCGGTGCATTTAATACGAAACATTTTTAAAGCAACTATTTAATACGTATTTAACTTTTCTAATAACACCGTTATAGTTTTATTCACAAAAAACTATCTTTACGGATGGACGAGTTTTGATTTGTTAACAAAATTTGAATTGAAGTTTAGAACATAGGTAGACTTTATAAAGTGTATGCATTATTCATACGGGGCAATAATCAGCACAGCGAATAAAATTTTTATCATATTACAACATATTATTACCTTGAGTCCTTTAATATCGTTAGCGAGCGCAGCCACCTCCTCTATATGTGTAGCTTGGAGGCGTGCGTTCGCCTCTTCCTTTGACGATACCTCCATCTCCAGCTCTGAGATCTTGCTCAGGCATTCTGCGACTATAAACCAATCATGAAACATAAAATATACGAAAAACGAAAATACTATTAGCAATCAACTACATCAGTCGTTGCATAAATATTTGTTTGCTTGTTAAAAAAGTTAAAGTGAACATTAAAAAATTATAAATATAATAAAGTTGGGCCATTAAATTGCTTTGAGCATTTAAAATAGTTACGATAAATTAAAGTTCTATCAAATTTAATTAAATAACCAATTAATCAAATTAAATAATGGAATAAAAAAGTAAAATCAATACATAAATATTATTTTAATGAATAAATATAAAGTCATATTATCATCATTAACATATATCAACTTCATTCATTATATGTACATAGTGTTTTACTTTATTTATTGAAAATTATATTACTTTCACCTTATATGGTTTTATCACATAGATCTGTGAAGACCGTACAAACTAACACATAATCTATGTTCAAATAATAAATCTTACTGGTATCGAGATCTTTTTGAGCACGCTGCTGACGGTCTCTGTCGGCGCGGGCTGCGTTACTACGTTCCGCCGCAGCCACACTACGCCACCGCTCAGCCTCCAATCGCCAATTACCGCCATTTAGTGCGTCCAACTGTAAATTAAAGTTTTGAATAAATTATTTCAAATAATCTTAATTATAAAAATTTTTAGTCATAGTGGTAGTTTAATTTATTAATACGATTTTATTTACCCATATTTACTTTTTATATTATAGGAGACAAACGAACAGGTGGGTCACATGATATTAAGTGATTGCCACCGTCCATAGACAATTCCAACACTAGGCGAGTCGCAAGTGCGCTGCCAGCCTGTGTTGGGAGAGGGTGGGAGTGAGGAGAGGAAGGGAAAAGGTGAGGGAGAAAGTGAGGAGAGGTGGGCCTCCGGCGCTCTTACTGACCGAACGAAACGCAACAATGCAAGCACTGTTACTTCACGTAGGTTTTCTGCGAGAAGATGGTAATACCCCGGGCGAGGCGACCCATTCATGTTGAAACCAGGAATAGCTTCAGCGTGGCTCTAACATTACTTATACTACATATTTAACATTATATTTAGATTTTCCTTTTAAAGGAACTGTTGCCAAAATTGGTTTTAGTGTTACTGGGTTTTTAGAATTACGTAGATTTATTTTTATACTAAAACAAAAAGTATATCATTTTAGTGTATCCTTTAAACTCACCCGGAAAACTAAATACTGGACCAAAACACCCAATGCTTCTACGCCTTTAGTTGCATGTGCAAGCGCGACAGCTTGGTCGCGTGGCGCCGGTGCAGAAGGAGGCGTAGCAGGTGGTTGGCTGGTAACGACAAGTGGCGCCGGCGGAGTGCGGACCGTTTGCGGTGTTTGCACTCGCTTGCCTCGTGGCCCCAATGCCGTTGTAACACGCGGCGCTTCTAAAACAATATTAATATGACTTAGTATTATTACTGTTTCCTATAAACTATCATACAGGGTTTATTAAAATATCAAAGAATCCAATAGAACTATATAACCTATAAGAGGTTTTCTTAAGTTATCTAATATCTAATATCTTCAAACGAGCAATTCTTGTAAATTTTTGTAATTGTATATATTTAGGATCTCGGAAACGACGTCAGCTATTTCAGTGAAACTTAGTATGTAGGAGGTTTCGGGGACGATAAATCGATCTAGTTAGATTTCATTCATATAAAGCTTTTTTAACTGAGTTTTTAGGCATTGAAAAATATAGCTAGAATATAAAGGTAAATTTTGCCGCCGCTGTCAAAACAGAAATAGTTGAGACGGAAATCGGCCGCTACAAAAATCCGGCTAACCCCAGTTCGAATCCGAATGATAGCAAAAGATATCTTTTTTTTAATTTTTTTTTTTTATATAAAATGATAATTTTGCTAGGCAAACCTGACAGTTTATTTTAATTTCAAAATGTTTTTTAAAGAACCGAGCTTGACTCGGGCGTCCAGGTACTACTATAATTATTACGATTGTTCGTTCTGGCGATTTACATTACTAAGGTAAAGATGAAAATCTGTTAAATTAAAAAGGAAGCTATTTACAAAGAACACAAATTCTATAATATTTATCAATACTTTTAGCTATAACGCATATCGTTCTTCCAATAACCAATATCAATCAGTATACAAGTTAAATTTTTCAAATTGTATCTTGTTAATAATTCAAGTGTTCGTCTAATTATTGCGCTAACAAAAACTGGCACGATTCCTCCGCCGTTTTAAAATTATATAACAACGTTATTCTCACGACGCGGTAGAGAGTTCATCGGATAAAACAATACAAGTCAAAGTTATGTTTTCAATTGTTTAAGTACAATCACCTATTAAATTATAGATTTTAACCGCGATGAATGACCCTGTTAATAGAAAAACTCGAAAAACAAAACTATTTTATACTATAAAACTGCAATGAAGAATTATCCCACCAGTTTTATTGAAAACTAGCTGTTACCCGCGGCTCCGCACGCGTTTTTTGAATGTATTAAATAAATGTAAAACTGTTATTAGATGTGTAAATAACAATAATACTCTTTCAAAAATATTTGTAAGTATGACACGCACATCATCTACAGTAATAGGTAAATGGGATGGAATTTATCATAAGCCACATAGCTGGAACTTTAAACTACTATCTATGTATCAGCTTCATTGCTCACTTACACTATATAAGAAAGTAATGAAAATATTAAGCTATACATTATCGAACAATATGTGTTCAATCTTTTATTGCATAGATATAATATCGGGTATCGTCTGCTGAACTCGCTAGCTTCGCTCGCTAAAACAGCTAATTAGTTGGTTATTTATTTGCCCGTAAAATTTCTGTTAAAATATTACTTGTAGTTCGTTGAAGCTGTTAAGACCTTGCTAGGTCAATAGCGTAATCATTTCTAAGAAAACAAAACCGTTCATATAGGTCCAGCTGTTTCGGAGATTACCCGGAACAAATAAACAAACAGATATATCGACAGAATCAAAAAAAAAATGTTGATATTTGTAGCACCGCAGATATATGTATTCATCAAAAAGTATTTATTTGAATATTATATACACACGCTTTATTCTTATAATACGTAATACGCAATATATCACAAACCAAAAATTGGAAACAAAACTAACGTAGAATAAACTTTTTGAGGAGTTTTTGACGGGATTTCAGTCAGTGTTATGTAGGGATTTTATATTTTATTCATAATTTTGTATTATTTTACTCTATGTTGTGTTAAATTGGCGGCGTTTTATGTAATATGGTTTGTTTATTATGCATGAGTGAAATAAATGAAAAATAATGCCATGGAGCATGTATTCTGTAAGCTTGAAATTAAGAAGATAAAAATTTACGAAATATTATATAGAAGATTTGGCGCTTATGTATAGAGAATACATAAGAACTACCTATACTGACAATTTCAGAATTGGCAGTATGGATTAATTCCTTCGCCTGTATTGTGATGGACGAATATTATTACTACTAACCTTTTAGAATATCAGCACAAAATAAAATTTACAAATGTTTCCGACACAAACGTACCACGTATAATTAAAAATTGAAAACAAAACTAACGTAGAACAAACCTTTTGAGTAGGAATACAAAATAAACCATGAAAATATTTCCGATAGAATGTTATCGCGTTACCATGGCAACGCATATAATACTGACATTAACACGCAGCGGAAGCTTAAAAAATAGCCCGTTTTTTTGACATTCTTAATTAGTGCTCAACTCCTGTTGGTTTTAACGTGATGATATGTAGCCTATAGCCATCCTCGATAAATGAGCTATCTAACACTAAAAGAAACTTTTAAATCAGATCTGTAGTTCTTGAGATCATAGCGTTCAACCAAACAAACAAACAAACAAACAAACAAACAAACAAACTCTTCAGTTTTATATATTAGTATAGATTAGCTGCCCGCCCTGATTTTGCACGGGTATTAGCGAGGAAAAGTACACCAAATATTGTATATCTTATATCTTTATATTACGAACATGAAATTAAATAAAATGGCGATGAATTTCAATCTGTCAACATTTTGGAGATCTCTTGAGTTTATTCTGTCTCAATCATTTACCTCCATATAGAGATTTTATAATCCTAATTTTTAACTTTTCCCGTACGATTTTCAAACATTTGTATCAGTACAAAGTTTATTCTCGCAATTAAAAACACAAAAAACGGCCTAATAGGTGCAGCCGCTCTGATTTGATGCGCACATACATTCGGTAATTTATTTTTATTCATATAGACCGATTACGCATTTTTTTATTATTAACTTGGCAAGAGTAACTAGACTAGTTATTCGTTATCTCGTCACCAAATAATGAAAGTTTTTGTAATATTCATGAGATAAGATACATTATGAAACAAACAGGAAAAAACACGATATAGTGTTCATATAATTGGAAGCAAATTTAGTGAGGATATACAAATTTACATCTCTGTTACGAATGTATAGAGAAAAAGTGAATCAGAAACTATTACGAAAATATAAATAATCCATTCAGATAGGAAAAAAATCTTCCCACTCTTAGTAATAAACGAATAACTTTTAATTACAGTGTGACGATATTAAAAAATTATGTATTAAATATTGCCTTTACTATATTAGTCTTTATGCTGTATATTTAAATAATTTACACAATATATAAACGTACTTGAAGATTTCAACAACTGAATGTTATGGGCCCTTCGCATGCCCAATTATAACAATGTGAAATTAGAACAACTATACGAATTCAATCACGTAGGTACTTACGCATTAATTCTTGCCTATGTAATTATTTATGAACGAGCTGTTCCTGCGACTTAGTCCGCGTGGAGCCTTATGTAAACAGTGATTAATAAGGTCATCTGTATGTATAAAGTCCATTAATTACTTATATACTTTTCTCTCGTACTTACGCTGCGTCGTCATTAAAATTAAAAAAAAAATTGATAGAGTAGCCCGATTTTAATGAAATATAGACTAAGTTGTTCTCGAAGACATGCTTTATGTGGTTTTATTGTGAACCCAGTACTTTAGCAGTGATGCGTGTTCATACAAATAGACAGACGTTTCTAAAAAATATTGAAATGTATCTTATTACTTATTCCTAAACACCTGGAACCATTTTTTTTACGAAAATCGAAAAAGTACAGACACGTTAGATTTACATTCTTATTATATGTATAAATAGATGTCATAATCTTCAACGATTTTAAAAGAACTCTTTTTTTTCTTATATTTTTTTTTACTTAATGGTGTTTTAACGCTTGGTAATTTTGACTAGTCTCAATCATAACTAATATTGTAGATACGAAAGTGAATTTGTTTATTTATTATGTTTTTACGCCCTAACTACGAGTACTCAATCGTACATCGTAAAATTTAGCATATAGTTTACGTTCAGAGGTACACTGTTAAATAAATATAAGCATATACATATTTTGGGGTGTAAGGGGTGTCGAGTAACATCTTAAGACTTGAGACACCCAAGCCAACCTCACCTGCACGTGGTGCACCCTGCTGATCAACGAACGAGGCAATGGCGATAGCGGGGTGGTAAGGTCTTACAGCCCGACTGGGTCGCAACCACCATGTATATGGCGAAAAAGCCCGTCATAGTGACTCGCTTCTGCGTGTCGCGTTTCGGGATCAGCCTGTGCATATCCAGTACCAGGTGACTTTCGTCATTATAGCCGGCATGACAGCGGCGACCGGCGATGGATAATCTGTCTATCGGTGGTTGACGATGTTTTTGGATTGTACTATGCTTAACATCAGGCATAGTACAGTCACTTTGTCGTGCTTCAATAAAAAAAAGGTAAAAAATACTGCTCCCGAAGAATAACAATTAAACCAAGCAAAGCCGCAAGCACGACTTAGTAATTTCTACAAACGATATGCGAAAGCAAATACAGAATTCCGAGAATATTTCCTTTTGATCTTTTTAGACTATGCGTTGTTATGTTTAATGAAATATTCGTACAATAACACAACTTGCATACTGGAATATACTTAATTTAAAGAATGAATCAAGCGGGACATATTGATCGAGCATATGAATAAAGTTATGGGTCGAAAAATATAAAAGACGCTTCCTTTTATAAATCCATCCGTTCCCACGCAGGCCATTGACAATTCTTGTTGGTGTTCATGCATCATTAGCGAGTGCAGCAACAAGCAGCGCCCATTTCCGTCATGTGATAATAATAAACTATAAAAACATTGGTTCGCGGTTGCCAGTATAAATAACAACAGACAACTATGTTTACCATTACGTTTTAAACATAAAGTTGGCTAGTATTCAACATCGCGAATTGCCAAAATCGTAACGTAATAACACGGGCTATTATAATATAATGCCAGCGTACAAATGACTAGGCCCTGCCCACGACTTCGTCCGCGTAATAGTTACTTTGGGCTAACGCTAACGCAGCGGAAGCTCGCAAAAGGAAGAACATCCCGATTTTGAAACATTTTTCATTGGTGCTCCGCTCCTATTAGCCTTAGCGTGAAGACAGTTAGCCTATAAGCTTCCGCGATAAATGAGCTATATAACACTGAAAGAATTTTTCAAATCAGACCAGTAGTTCCTGAGGTTACCCCCCAACACATCACAAACTCACAAAACTTAACTTTTTTATAATATTATTAATTTAAGTATATTAGTATAGATTTGGAAGTAGAGAACATCTCGGTAAATTAGTAAATATAATAAATAGGCTGTCCTATATTAATCTATTGAAGATACGCAACGACCGCGTTGTAACATACCCACGACGATGTCCACACTAAGAAAGGCAGAGACTGACATCTATTTTTCATATAACTTCAAAGATATATTTGTCATAATATTTTAAATGATTTATTCGTGAGACCAGTTTGCTCTTGACTTTATCAAACAACAACGCAACTAACTTTTCGAGACTTCATCCATGTTCCAGAAGTTTCAAATACTTCACTTGGAATATCGTACAACTTTATAAAAGTGTAACTTGCTATGGCAGGGCTTTAAAATTATAATCGCATACTTTTTGTGCAACGAAGTGTGTTGGGGGTAAATACTGTGTCGGTTTGACTGCTTAAAACAGCGCTTCTCGCCCGACCACTGATGTTAATCAAGGTCGCACGCGGTCACTGCTTGGATGGGTATCCGGCTGGGAGCACCGCGTGACGTTATCTTATTGTTGTATTTTTATTTTAAAAAAAAATCTGTAATACGAAAGTTTCACTTCTATCGTGTGTCTTTACGATACACCCTGTTTTTTATTATCTTTAATACATTTAACGACTTATGTTCACAAAGAAGATATCAGTCGTCTCTAACCTTATTATACTCATAAAACTGTTTTATAACGAGTATATTCTACTAAATTTGAAATAGTTATAAACATTGAATCAGAACACGGCAATCTCTACCCATCGTACCTATAAAGTATAATTGTTGCGGATGATGTCTCAATAGTAATTTCGTGAATGACCGACCAGAGGGTCAGGCGTCAGGCGGCGCGTGGGCATCAATTGCGTGCCTCGTTGAAGCTTCAAATTAACGGCCATCACATTCTAAGGGCTGACTACCTGAATAACTCGACGCATCAAATACGTCCCACTCTCATACTATATATAGTTACTATGAATTTAATATTTTTAGGAGGTTAGATGTTGGTTGAATAACGTGATGTTTCAAATAAAATTTCAGTATTTTACCAGAGATCATAATAAGGACCAAACGTATAATTATTATATGGCAACCCTAATGTATGATTGTTGTAAATGAAACCTTAACAAGTCTAGTTAGGAGCATTGTACGTTAAGTCTATCAAGTAATGTTATATACAAGTGCAATATTACTTAGTGTTAATGAAAAAATACAATGCAACTACAAATGAGAATTTATTAGTAAATATGATTTTTTCCTTCAATAAAGTAATTTAATGACCGACTTTTTCTTATTAGGAAGCCATTATTCCATTGCTTGCATACTATACTAAGTAATAATATACTCGGAGTACTTACTGTTTTTTTTTTCGATCTGACTACGCTATTGACCTAACAAGGTCTTAACGGCTTCACCGGACTACTAAGGCGAGCGCTTGTGGCACTCAGCCGATTTTATTTTGGCAACTAGCTCAAGGGTACACGGCACTCCTTGGCTAATGCTGTTGCCCGATACATGCAATTCACGACCTATCTAAGCTAACCTAAGCTAAGCTACATATTCATACTTACATGAGTTATTGCAACATATATGTGTACCAAGCATACATACTTCGAAAACTCTTATATGTATTTTGTGTTGGATAATTTTTGTAAACTATTTCAGTTCGATAAGGAAAAAAATAAAACCTTTCGACTTTCATGTGTAAGCATATGTGCGTGCACGTGTGTGGAAGTGATATGTGGAATGTTGTCGCAGTGATGGAAGATTTTGTGTCACTGTATCGCGCGAGCAGCGTACTCAAGGGCTTCCCGCCGAGGGACTTACTGGTTTTAATTTTTAGGATATATATTATAATAAAAATATAGTATATATTGATCTCAATAACGTCAACTGAGTATATCAGCTTAAGACCTTATGAGCTTATGACCAGTCGAGGCGGAATTTTTCGTAGATAATTCTAAACTACTTATTTTTTGAGTTATATTGCCCATATACCATTTTTTAATACCCAACGAAACGTAGTCCGGTGAAGCTCTTAAGACCTTGCTGGGTCAGTAGCGTAGACATTTCGAAAAAAAAAAAACCAACGAAGCGGCCGAAAACCAGCTGGTTTACAATAAACATAACTATAGTGTTTTCACAACGAAATATAATACATTAAATTACTTGTAAATGTGAATTCACAAGATTCGACATCTGAATATTAATGTACTTTGTAATAAAATATGTCAATATTCAATAGCTAACAACGTAATATTGTAGTGGCAATTCCCTTTACACTCGGCAGCGGTTCAAGCCTAGGTTCGATCCCTCGGTAGGGAGCCTTTGAGTACGTTGCTTGCGCGATACGGTGACACACAAATATACATCACCGCTACAACACTACACGATCACCCCCACACACCTGCACGCCTACACGCTTACACATGAAAGTGGAAGGGTTTACTTTTTTTCCCTTATCGAACTGAAAAACTCTCAGTTTTTCGATAGTAAAAATATGGAGAAGTTGTTGAGGTGTGTATGCTTGGTACACATATACGTTTCAACAACTCATACATATATGAATAGTTAGCTAGGTTAGCTAAGATAGGTCGCGATTTTGCATGCAACAGGCAACAGCCAAGCCGAGGTGTGCCGTGCACCCTTGAGCTGGTTGCCAAAATAAAGTCGGCTGAGTGTCTTAAGCGGTCGCCTTAGTAGTCCGGTGAAGCTGTTAAGACCTTGCTGGGTTAATAGCGTAGTCATTTCGAAAAAAAAAAATCAATGATATAGTACTAGAACAAAAAAGCTGCAGATAAGTCTTAAGAGCTTCGACAGCGCCATTTTAAAACCTAGCTAGCTAGATTATCTTTGACGGCCGCCCCGTTAGTCCGCCCGTATCTGAGCAACATATAACTATTCCTTTTTCACCACCGACATTGAGAATACGTCATCTTACTTCAACATTTTGAAGACAGTGTGGCGTTACAATAATACATTACATATGTGTGCGTTATCGTGCCATTTGTTTTGTCAAAATATCATGTAGCTATTTTTTTTTAATATCATAGGCAAACGAACAGATGGGTCTCCTGATGTTCAGTAATTGAGTGATCACCATCTTACATAGACACTTGCGACACCAGGGGAGGGTGGGAGTGGGGGGAGTAGGGGAAAAGGGGAGGGAGAAGGTGAGGAGTGGTGGGCCTCCGGCTCTCTCATTGACTGATAGAAACGCAACAATGCAAGCACTGATACTTCACGTCGGTTTTCTGCGAGAGGGTGGTACTACCCCGGTCGAGCAGACCGATTCATGCTGAAACCAGTAATAGCTTCAATGTGGCTCAACCACTACAAAAGGTAACGTACCTACAGCTTTTTAGTTATAAAATTGGTTTTACATACATTTATACTTGTATATACATAAAACGTTACGGTAGTGTGCCCATCAAGTGTTTTATATCAGTATGCCACTAGAGAACAGGGTAACGGTCTGCGTATTCAGCCGTGCTTTGAATACGATAACATGAATGTCTATCAAAACAGTAGTAAAACTAAGACTGTAAGGCGATAGTATATAAGTTCCGGTGTATCGTATAATGAATTGATAGGAGGTTGGCACGTACCGGTTGTATCAATGTCACTTTGCCGAGCTTTGCTAACTAACTTTTGGTTAGACTTGCATATAGGCGACCGGAAAATTAATAACTCTGGTTATATTATATCTATTTATGTAAATAAAATAATCGATGTTTAATCCTGTGCGTATCTTTAATTTAAATAGTCGAAAACACAATGAAACAGAGTTTCGAGACTGATTCATCACGTAAAAACTATTGAATAGAATTCAATCAGTTTCTTAAATTACATTTTTAAGATCCTTAGGTTCTTATCAAAAAAAAATAACACCATATCTTCATCAATATTAATAATAATATATACTTATAAAGCTAAAGAGTTTATTTGCTTAAACACTCTAATCTCAGAAACTACTGGTCCGATTTGAAAATTATTTCAGTGTTAGATAGCTCATTTGTCGAAGAAAGCTATAGACTATATATCGTCACGCTAAGAACAATAGGAGCGGAGCACTAATGAAAAATATTTCAACGTACGTCATATTTAAGAATATTAAACGAACTCGCAAGTTAACGTTAAAAGCTAGTGTAATATAGAATTATGAAAGTTTTAAAAATATATGAGTTTTGTAAATACTACGCGCCCAGCGTCAACACATGACAACGCAAAGTCACGGGCGATTAATAAAGAATAATTCAGCAACAAATTCTTTGAAAACTATGAACTAGGGGTGCCTGTTTTTTGCGTGTGGCACGAATTTAACTGTAGCGAAAAAATCGCTTCAATAATGTATTTAACCCTTAACAATAGAGCAATTCAATGCGTGGTAATTTTTAACATTGATATCTATTTTACCTATAACAATATAGATTTGTTAAATGAATATTATTTCAAACTAAAATTAATATATGTTTTCACCAAACATTTAACAGTTTTGTATCTATTTCTTACATTATTTATTTCTTTGTTCATAATTGTTATGTAAAGAAAAATCCATTGGTGCATACCACTGGTTTCTGAGTATTTTGTCACTTCAATCCTGTTTCAACCTACCAATTCAGTTACAAGAGTAAGTCGTATTTTCAATTGCGAGCAGACGCTCCGAGAGAATTAAATTACGTGATAAATAACACCTTATTTCATTACGCGTGTGGGTTTCACCAGTCATTTTCCTTTACGACTCATATCACAATACCCTTATTCGTAACCAGGAGTTCGTAATTTGCTGCTACATAATTTAGTAGCAAATAATATAACCCGCTATATAAATTTGATCAAATTCTCGATAAAATAATTTATCGTAATAATTCAGTTCGGTTAGAATTAGTAATAACTTTAGAAGATGTAACAGAAAGATATACTGCATACAATTACAACTATGTTATGTAAAGTCTAGAATCTGATTGTGCTGTTAACTTCCAAATTAAGAAACGAAAGTTACTTCTTGTTATTTGATTATATAATATAATATGCACATATAGAATTCACATTACGATTATTATATCCAAATTCTAAGAACAATATATAATTTAAGACTCCCGTATATGAGAACTATAGATCCATTTCTCCGTATAAGTAAACAGTATTGAAACAACACTATTTGCCTTACACATTGATTATAATGAAGTGATATTTCCTTCCTGGTCATTACAAATGCGGAAATAAAGATTGCGTGTTGGAGGAGAGAAAAAACCTACAGAATGAAACAACTACTACATGTTACGATGATAAACCGGATTAAAATTGAATTTCCCTAAATGTAGAGTTAGAAATCTCACTAGATACCTAAATAGAAAAGCTATCTTCGATGACGCTTCAAACTCTGTTTATTACAAACAAGTTTCTTTGATTAGAGGAAATTAGATGAGTTCGGAAGTAAGCTTCCAATTGCATAAGATATATAAACGTTACAAAAGTTGTTTTTGTTACTTGTGTAATCTATAGGTGACCTAACAAAACGTGTCCCCTAGTTCATGAGGACAACGCAGTGTTGGAACTAGCATTAATATTAACAATTGTATACATTTTGGAGTTTTGTCCATTTTATAATACGCCATCTATGACAGTGTTATAATAATAATTATATCTCTTCTAGAAAGCAACACCCACATATAGCACATTGGGTCACAGTATGGATGCGAGTCTCGTCTTTTTATATACTAGAATAGAACATATAGAAACATAAAGACTGTTATGCAAAAATTAATTAAGCAAATAATTAATGATGCATTTTCCATTTTAAGAAATTAACCTTGAATAAGTTAAAACCTTTGATGTAATTTTATAGATATATGATGATGTTTATTTCTGTTTGGTGTTAAATATTGATTCAGTACAGTTTAATATCTATTGAACATTTTAAAGCACGTTTTTTTACATTATAGGGGGCAAACGAACAGACGGGTCACCCGATGGTAAGTGATCACCGTCGTCCATAGACACTTGCAACTCCGGGGGAGTCACAAGTGCGTTGCCGGCCTTTAAAAAATGTGTACGCTCGCTTCTTGAAAGTTTGTAAAGTTTTCTTTACGTTCATTGGTCAGTGGCCTTGCTGACTAGTGCTGTTAATTTGGAATGTGGAAATAAAATCAAATTAAAACGATAACAGATCATAACAGTTTGATTTAACTTATGCGTCTTTAAATCAATGATCAAAATCTTATTATTTTAACGCATTAGAGAATTTCGGTGTTTTCTTTTAGAGAACAAGTGATTTCAATGAAGTATTATAGAATGTAAACAACAGACGCTCTACAGAACGTTTACAAGTGTACATTTGACGTCACAAATATCTATTTTGTGTGTATTTCTTAATCGAAATTTATGTTCGAGTTACTAAATCTTTGTTCTTTAAATTTAGTTTTATAGCCGTCCACACTTACGTCATTATTCTTCGACCATAAAGTTGCGTACATTATTTAGAAATGGATATGAAAACAGTGATAATGTTTTAAGGTATGAGAAAATTTAAAGCATAACTAGATAGTTATAAATAAGTTTCAAGGGCTTCAACTAATGACATACGGTTGATATATGATGTAGATTTAAAATAAATCCGCTTTGAAATGTCTACTGCCATATTTGTTCAACGGTTTGAATTGAATGTTATTTTTATCCACTTTCCAGTTAGCATTTACCGCAACTGCAATCATATTATTTTTGAAGTGTCTTAAGTTAGTTCTTCATTTTAAGCATTTCATCATGTTATTTGCTTTACCATTTTTTTTGTCATAGGAGGCAAACGAACTGGTGGGTCACCTGATGATAACTGATCACCACCATCTATAGACACCAGCAACACCAGAGGAATCGCAAGTGTGTTGCCGTCAATAGTGCGTAGTAGTAGTAAGCAGCAATAAGCACCTATAGTAATTCGTATTCTGGTGAAGCTGTTAAGACCTTGCTAGGTTAAAAGCGTAGTCAATTCGAAAAAAGAACCTTTAATTAAGATTATTAATTAAGACACTGATATACAATCTATTCTTTCTAAATGCGAGTATGGGACTCTCCTAGTGTAAATCTTGTTGGTGCTTTGCTTTAATAAATAAGTAATAAATAAATACTGTGTAAACAGATCGATTCCAAAGATTTTATCGAATAATATCCTAATATTTACCCTAAAATCATTAAACTCTTGAATCTATTCTACAATATGTATGATGCTTTTTTATTATTGTAGCACGACAAAGTGACTGCACTATACCTGATGGTAAGCATAGTACAATCCAAAAACAGTGGCCACCACCGAGAGACACATCATCCATCGTCGGTCGCCGCTGTCATGCCGGCCATAATGACGAAAGTCACCTGGTACTGGATATGTACAGGCTGATCCCGAAACGCGACGCGCAAAAGCGAGTCACTATGACGGGCTTTTTCGCCATGTACATGGTGGTTGCGACCCAGTCGGGCTGTAAAACCCTACCACCCCGCTATCACCATTGCCTCGTTCGTTGATCAGCAGGGTGCACCACGTGCAGGTGAGGTTGGCTTGGGTGTCTTAAGATGTTACTCGACACCCCTTACACCCCATACATATTTGACAATACAAAGCTTTTTAATCTAAAAGGCGACCTAAAACTATTTCACAGATATTCGGTATATTATAATTTATTATTACAAGCAACATTCCAGTCGTCCCTCTTAAGCCAAATACTTTTCTCTTCATTAGAATATTACAAATCTCAAGTAACAACGAAACATAGTAAATTCTTTCACAGTGACATTTCAAATTATATAGGTCTAGCTCTATTATAATACTAATAACCATATGTTTCCGTCTAGCCGTATCGTATATAAATGTGAGAGTCACGAATCTAATTTTAGTAAAGATTGTGTGTCACGGGGCCGTCGCAAGTCGTCCGCCCGCCCTAGAAGGGTCATCTTTAAACGACAGAAGAGTTACTACCATAACCTTACCTAATAAATTAGTAATTAATTAATGAGCACAAAATGAGACAGTAAAAAGGACACCTTAAATTAAAATTCGTTC
Source organism: Antheraea mylitta (assembly GCA_014332785.1). Lineage (NCBI taxonomy): Eukaryota > Metazoa > Arthropoda > Insecta > Lepidoptera > Saturniidae > Antheraea > Antheraea mylitta. The sequence goes on from JACEII010000134.1 coordinate 1,145,507, forward strand.
ACGCGTATACATGTAAAGAAAAAGTTATACAGACGTATTTATCGTATAATTCGCTTCTAAAAGTAATAAGACAGCACAGATACCACAATTACATTTACACGTGCCGTGAAAGTTAGCCCAAAGACACAAAACCGTAATGATTCGGTCCGTATGTCCAGTAACTGTTTACAAGCACGTGCCCTTAACAACATGTAGCCGCGATGTGCCATAACGGGCTCACGAATTACTTGTGATAAAATTTCACACACATTACGTCTCAATACGATTTAGCAATTTTTTGGTTGATATTATGACTTTAAATTCGACACGATTTATATTAAGTGATAACATGAAAGGGAATATCTCAAACAATATAAATAAATAAGGATCATATTGAACAATTTACTACAATATCTGGCGATATTTTTAAATATACATGGTAAATTGTTTCTCAAATTTAATTAATTTGTCATTAAGCATACAAAGGCATTCATTAAATTTTCTGTCACAGCCAATTGCTTTTACAATCATTTCATAATAGCTGTAGCTTGCCGCTTCATCCGCGAAATGTACATATGATGTATGTCTGGATATACGTTTCAACAACTCATACATATATGTACAGTTAGCTAGGTTAGCTAAGATAGGTCGCGATTTTGCATGCAACAGGCAACAGCCAAGCCGAGGTGTGCCGTGCACCCTTGAGCTGGTTGCCAAAATAAAATCGGCTGAGTGCCTTAAGCGCTCGCCTTAGTAGTCCGGTGAAGCTGTTAAGACCTTGCTGGGTCAATAGCGTAGACATTTCGAAAAAAAAAAAAAAAATGAGTTTGTCAACCTCAACTCAAACTCAACCGACTATCATGAAATTTTGGATAGAGATCAAAAGACATATGGTATTGTTAAGTAAAGATGAGTCTAAAGAAACGCGAGCATATGAGTTTCATAAAAGTTTCATTAATTGAATAATCGTATATTGCCGGTTATCTTGATACCTTCCTCAACCCAAACCCCTTCTAACCTATTCGTTTTAACAACGGCTCTCGCGCGCACCTATACGGTTGCTGCCACCAACGAACAATAGAAAACAAATTTAAACTCTGAACCCGTGGTCCTTTCCAGTTCCAGTTACAGAAGTAACTACACATCAATCTGATGAGTAAGTGTTTTTTTAATTATCTAACAGGTACATTTCATCCAGAAAAATTGTACTATTCCCTAGGTTTAGGTTCAATATGCATTATAACGAGTGAACCCGCGAGCAAAATCTAGTATTGTATACATTATTCTTATATAAATGTTATCGAGCTACAACTGCGACTGTTGTCTTTAACAGAACAAAGGATGAAGATAATTTATTTTGCCTCAAGTTTTCGTCATAAGCATCGCATGACATAATCCAGTTTTTACTCTGACTCATAAAATTGACACATGATGGTATCTGTATTAGTGAAAACATTGTATTCAGATTTAGTAAGTTAAAATGTATATAAACAATATTAAACGACGTGTAAGAAGCTTCGTAACAAACTTACGTAACGACAGGGGCAAAATATATAGAGATTTATTCTAAGTAAAGCAGCGATTTTGAAGATTAGTTTTGTATAATCTTACCTGTTCTTAGTGAGTTGAAAGTCTAGAAATTGGGATGGCTGTAAAGTGTAAGGTATAATTGGAACATACCGCTGAACACATATTTTTAAACCAAGAATTAGTGAAAATTCTTTCATCGTGCTGTGGTTTCAAAGAAGATATCTTCGTTCACTGAGAGTTCACACTTATTTTAATAGTTGTGCCATATCGAGGCAATAAACTAACATAAAGCCACTAAGCTTTCATCACTTTAAAATTTACAGATTGGCGACTCTAAAAATGTTCTATTTGCAATTTGGATTCTCATCCTAATTTACCCACCAACAAGATTCTTCAACAACACGAAACTTCAAATATGGAGTTGTTGAATATTTCAACAAGTATTATTGACTAAATCTAACCAGAAGTTAGTTTATGTTAAAATCATTTAAATTCAAATCACTTATTGAGCTGTTATCAGGTCTAGCATTAAATAAGGATTAACACGTTTTCAAACTAATTATTTTATAACATAAAGATGTATTAACTTATAACACTATTATAATGTAATATAATACAAATATATAATATCTGACAAGATTTGTTTTCATCGAAAATAACTAGATTATTACTTCATCATTCTTTAGACATCTGAACACATGCGCGCCATAAGTGTAACAACATTACTCAATACAAACATAACCGAAATCAAATTACGTAAAAATAACAGAAAACGAATTATCCATTCATAAAGTCTTGAATTAGATCTCTGACAAATGCAATTTACATTACACTTCATGTTTAGTTAATTTTCCCCGCTGAATGTTAAGAGTATACGTCGCGATAAATTTTACTTTAACTCTTCTATTAATTTCGTCTCCTGCGATATATTTGTGTGTCTCCGGCGATGACAGCCTCAGATGTTTCATCAAACATACGCCCTCCCACCGACCACTTACCCTAATAAAACAATAACTGAACATGACCAGTTATTTCGATATCACTTATTTTTAGCGGTTTACTTAATTATTGTACGTATTAACGGGCCTACTATATTTCTTATACATGACATGATACCAAGTTCGGTTTAGTGTTTAATACGTATTGTAAAATTACACTAAGTTACTATCTTTCTTCATGTGATCAGAGATATGATTTATTATTTTGACTTTACTACGATTCCTAACATTTGCAAATCAAGACGTGCTTCTTTGCTACTTTCATTTATTATTCGTCTTACCTATTTTAATGTAAGGGATGAATTTAGATAAAATTAGTAAATTAACAATTCAGAGTGTACTTAATCTATTTTGAAGATACCTTGGACGTTTAGTTCAGGTGTTTAGACGTGAAGTAACAGTGCTTGCATTGTTGCGTTTCGTTCGGTCAACGAGGGAGCCGGAGACCCATCTACCTTCCCCTTCCCTTCCTGCTCCCCACCCCCTCCACCCTCCTCCCAAACACAGGCTGGCAACGCACTTCCGACTCCCCTGGTATTGGAAGTGTCTATGGACGGTGGTGATCACTTAACATCAGGTGACCCATCTGTTCGTCTGCCTCCTATAACATAAAAAAAGGTGTACCTAAACTTTAAGGAACCCCATATCTAATGATAAAAAATCAACACTGAAATCTATATAAGAACATTATTTACTGTCGTATGAATGAATGTCTTATACTTCTGTACAAATAATATTTCTAACCGTGATATTATATAATAAATAATAAATAATTTTGGCGGAACGCTGATGACTATTCTATGAAACCCTAAGGTTCCGCGGAACTCAGTTTGGGAATCCCTGATTTTGTTTTTTTATCTCAGTGATAACGAACCTATTCCAGTAGCCACACGGTAGAAATATCGGGTTATTTTCTTAAAACTTACTTAAACCGACCAAACAATACACAATAGGCTTGTTAAAGTCCAATGGATTTATGTAATATTGTAATAAAATGAAATGTATCCGTTATGAATGTCATTGTCCTGTAAGAACGTTAATATTGTTTCGAAACTACGTAACAAAAGAGGGATAGCATATTTTATCATTATTGAATAAGTAATTATACCTCAACGGTTCTGAATAAGTGCCATGTACAAAATTTCGCAATAAAACTTGAACAATGAACTGGTGGAATAAAACAATGAACTGAATGGCAACGCTAAGACAATTGTATCTTCAAATGAGTTCATACAAAGAGTTAATTAGTTACAGTAGTTAAGCGTAATATTTTCTTGTATTTACCTAAACTACATATAGTTAGATAACATACCTTGCTCAAGATCTGAGTAATTGATATTCATCTTGATATTGCGATAAGGAACCAATCTTCTTTTGATATTTCCAAATAGTTATTGGTATTAGAAATGATTTGGACTTTTTTTATATTCCACTGATATTATTTTTACTTCAAAATATATAAAAACCTATAATCATATATATAAACCTATATATATTTTACCAAATCATACGCGAATAGCACGAATTAAGTGTGGATTAATACCTGCCTAAGCCAACGTAGTTTCTCAAGTTTTGAAACTGGAAAATATACTCAGCAGTAAAGGCACTGCTGGACATTCAGTCTGGCTAACAAGCATGACAGCGACAACCAGCTATGGATTGTCGACCTCTCGATGGCTACACTAGTTAGTGAATTGTACTGTGTCTAACTTCAAGCACGGTGACGTGACTTTGCATATAAAAATTGCAGTCAACTTGAGCTTATAAAAAATAAAATAAATAAAAAATAAAAAATATGACGAAGCTAAACTTTATAGTACTCATCTCGTTAGCTATAATTATCTGCTACATAATATGCCACTACATACACTTTCAATATAGTCCTGAAACCCAGTCCATTTTCTTATTTTACCAGATTTGCTCATTTCATAGATCTCATTGTATCTGATTATAATGAAACGCCGAAGAAATATAAAAATACGCATAGTAATAATCTGCGAAATGTGTTATAAATACTTTTATCTTATATATAGAACGTTTATATATGGCACGCAAGAGAAGTGGATACATCGAGTTAAAACCTTGTCTATTAACACTCCTACATAATGGAAATTAACATGCACATAGAAATTAAATACAATCACATCATACACTGCCGGATTGACCTCGATGAATACGAAGGTATTGTGTATTATGTTGGCAAAACTCCAACGTTAATATAAAAATGAACAAGCGGCCAGATTGTCTTTATTCATTGAACGAGCAGTTCATAGTTGAGGTCAGTTTGTACAATTTTTAAGCAAACTGAGAGAAATATTTACTATAATTATCATAGAACTTAAATATATTAATATCGTGTGAAAATACGGGAAATACATTAGGTCGATGACCATTGACTTTGTTTGCATAAATTAAAATCATTGCGTTGGATACTCAAACTTAGTTAATATTTACAGTTTAAAACTGAACATCTGTGAAATCGTAGAGTTCATATTTTAAAACTATATATTTAAAACTTGTTAAATATTTATGTTTTTGTTGTTAATAGGAGCTTTAATTTTTTGCATTATATATCAAATTTGAGATACTAAATAAATGTTATAATTTAACAGGCTAAAATGAATAGTGAATCTAAAATGGAATAAAAAATATGAATATACGTAAATAATAAACAAAAATAATTTGTTCGCGCTTTTAACCACAAACTTGGATATTTTCTGTACTATCATAATCAAAAGCACCTATATACAGGAGATGTATAAATTTGTACCCTAGAATCCAAAAGACGGATTCGAGGGAAACGGCGTAGATTATAATAACTGATTTGATCATTAAAAGAAACAAAAAGAAATTTAACTTAGTTTATTTTATTATGTACAATACATTCCAACATTTTTTAAATTCAATTCATGACATGTTTTCTTCGCGTTAGGATATTATAAGTGAGATAGTATGAATTATTTATTTATACCTTTAAAAACATATTTGTCTATTAGATTAGAAACTGGTGAATGTTGAGACATTTTCAACATATATGAGCGTGATGATGCAAACAAAAAACTCAATGCAGCCCACGAACGCACGTCCGCAGGTAAAACAAATGACGCTATTATATTCACTGAACGATACTGATTGATATCGACTAAAACGTAGTACACTGCGGCAAAATTTCATGGAAATGAATAACCTTCACGAGGACAAGGTCAGACGGAAACTTTCGAGCCCTATGGTGGAAGTGGTGCGGCTATACACAGCTGATCTAAATGGAGGTCGAAATCAACCGGCGAATATACTTTAAAAAATTTAAGGATAAACTTGAACAAGAATATTTCGAACCTGTTACTTTATATTTGAACGAAATTAATTAAATGCATCGATACTTGCTGTTACTTTTAAACATTTTCGAAGCGACCTTCTGAGTAGAGATTTATATTTTTGTTAGCTAATATATGTAGCAATTGTGTTTACACTATTAATGACTAAACTAATAAAACAACAATATATATATGCACGTCACATTATTGCCTTAACTTTATAGTCTCTAGTAATTAAGCGCATTAAACAGTTCTATTAACAGTAACTCTACTTATTAACTCTAACAGCGTAACCACTACTAACCTCCTCCGTCTACGAACATTTATGAAGATTAGAAGTCCGTTAACTCATAATATTCCATATTTTGAATCCACACACTGACACTATAGGTATAATACTACGTACACGCATTTTCGCTTTGCAAATGTTGACCCAAACGTCCAACCAATACACGGATAACGTAAATAGACGTAACAAGGGACGTCCAGAGCGTGCGTCCCCACTCACGCTATACATTGAACTGACGTTTTGCGTGCGTTGCGGTATTCGAACATTTCCAACAGTCTTCTGGTTTTCTCGTAAAGGCTGATCAAGCAGAAGAACATAACTAGTGCAAATTGCATGCATATTAATATTCCACACATATGGTATACAGATCATAACCATTTAATAATCCCGTAAAGACTCTATACAATGTTTTTAATGTTTTATTAAAGGGCATTAAAATTTTACCGTATTATAATGAATACCTATTTGCATATAAATTAAATAATTTTATACTCTTGCTCAGCGTTTCAGATTCGGAATTGGATTATTTATGTTAAGTAACTACATGATAAAAGTATATGATGTATAAATGGCTGTAAAGCTGTCAACCAGTATCACCTATTACACTGGTACGAGGTGCACATATACAAACGTTTCCCTTTTAAATTAAATCGAATAACGTGTCGCATTAGTCCGCTGATGTCATAAAGAAAGTCGAAGTAGGAAAACGAGCACGTCTCGAAACTTGCGAGTTTTTTGAACGCAAACTTTGAATTAAATTTTAAATTATTTAATTCCTTATAATGATTAATAGTTATTACAATTAAGAACGGGTTTTTGAACATTTGTTAATTTATATAATAACTAAATTAAGCACTAATTAAATATAAAAACCAGTCGGTTCGTAATAGTATTTTATCAACGAAACATTGTTTTTTATAGCTCTTTTTCCGAAGACGAACTTTTTGAAAACTTTGGAATCATCTTTCATAAATAAACTTAACGTTTTATGTTAGAAAATAAAGCAATAAGCATTATTAACACATTAACACAAATATAGCACAATACAAAAAGTAAAAAGTAATATTAGCAATGTAACTGAGAAGCATAAACAGTAACCTAGAGTAACTATAACTGTCATGGTCAATCTACGATTTAGAACAACCTCTATCGCTTTCTCAAGAAGCTACTATGTCCGTTATCAAGCCGTATGAAATAATAGGTGTAATTCAGCTTGCTCTCAATACAACAAATATCGCGTGTTATAAAAGACGAATATCGCAATCCACAGCTAACAAATAACTAAGACGTCAATAATTGTAGCAGAAATTATTTGTGATGCGTGAGCTTCTTAGTGTACTGAGTGCATCCGTTTGTTCCGTATGCATAAGTTATCAGAACAGTAAACTCTTTTGTTCTGGGAACATAAATTTGAATGTGAAAGTAAATGACTATACGAGTTAAAAGCAGTGGTAACAATCTTGTTAAAATAACTCAAGATTTTATTATAACAGCACGGCTCTTTATTGGTCTTGCTGAAGATGTACAAATATACCACGTCGAAAATCTAGTCAGGTCATTCAATATATACTAGTAGATCTTAAAAGCAACGAAACAAATATTTATCCTAACTGTATGCCGTTTTATAATTTAAAACCAATAGAGAATGAACGACTTATTATCGTTTGTGTTCTGTCGCTGCTCTCGGACTGAAATTATAGTAATGTGTCTTGAAAACAATTATTTCAGTATTACAAACTTCAGTTTGTTTTTAACTGACAATAGACATATATGTCAAAGTAAGGTCATTAACGTAACCTATATTAATATTATCAATCTCTAGAGATTTAAAATCTTTATCCTCCAGAGCTATGTCAGATTTTAATTATTGTTTTCAATTTTGTGGTTTATGTATTGGGGCTATTTAAGATTATGGGTATATGACCGCGACGTAAAGCGAGGTAATTACCATACTAAATGTAGGTCAGAAAGAACATTAAGTGAAAATTATTTAATAATATGTGCGAGACGTATGACGTGATACAGGATACCGGGGTACGAGGGCAGGGTAAGCCCCGGACGAGAACCTAGAATTACCGAGAAGACCCAGATTATGAATATTTACGAGTATATCAATAAGGACCATGCCATGAGCTTCAGTCAGGTTAATTTCCTAGGCAATAATAATGCCATATAGAATTCGTTTAAGATTACCTGATCACCTAGAACGCAATTCAAAAGTCTAAAAAATAAATACGAAACACAGTGACCAAATGTAAATAATGTCTAGTAAATAATGAATTATTAAATCACTGAAAAAAACATTTGAATAGTTACTGTCACTGAAGTAGACTTATTATCCTGGTGTAAAATTGCCTAAATTAAACAATATAGTGCAAAGCGTATCAGTGAGTCGCGGTCCGGTGCCCTCGTCTAACACGTATACCATACATATGTATGTATGGTTTGGAAAAGCAGACTTTCTTTACACTTAGAATGTTTATTAGAATTTCGCAAGATGCAATCTCTTTACTTATACGCGCCAGTGCGTGGTAAACGTTGAAATTGAGGATTCTTTACGATTATTGCGTGAAATTCATACGTAGTATCAATTTTAATAGAAAATCTTTCATATAATTTTCCACGTGTAGATTAAAATTTTGTTTTGTTTATTTTACGTATTCTTAGTATACATCGTAGAAGATTGTAATTACGGTTGCTAATCTTCTCGTATGTTTGTCTACTAATAGGGCTTTAAATGAAATCATGAATTAGGTGTTTCACAAATTATGAATGCAAAACTCAAAAGTTATATTTACCTTGTCATACTTTCTTACGAATTTTTCTGTAATCATTTTATGTAATTATTAACATATAAATAAAAGAAAGAACTATCTACTCGGGTTACCAATTCGTGCAAGTTGGACATTCAAATTTGACAAACGCATTATGGTAAATTACACCCTAAGGCCCTATTAATCATACAATTATTTTATAATGAGTATATCGCTAATTCAAGTGCACGTTTCCTGGATTAGGGTTTATTAATAAAATTCATACGTCTAATGATCAGCAGTTACTATAACATTTGCGTTTGATAGAAACTGTGTTATACCAGTGGACGGTGCCCCGTGGTACATCCGGAGAGTCGATCTCTATAGAGACCTAGAGATCCATTCTATCTGGGCGTACGTAAAATCGCTTATGATTAGTTATTTTGAAAAAGCCGCGAATCAACCCAGTCCGTTAGTGGTATCCGCCACAAACTATGAACCCGTACCTAACGCTGCGCGTTATAAAAGACGTCCGCGATGCATTTTTACCGACCCTCCTGATTCAATCACGTCAGCGAACGATCAGTACCAGCCTGTCCCTCGAAACAAAGCGTATTCACGCCCACGCCCGCGTAACCACAGATCACGCCGCCGTGGTCTGGGGGTTAATTTCGCTCCCGCACACCCGATTAGGCCTCCCACGGCAGCGGCTCAAGCCTAGGTTCGATCCCTCGGTAAGGAGCCCTTGAGTGCGTTGCTTGCGCGATACGGTGACACACAAATATACATCACTGCTACAACACTACACGATCACCCCCACACACGTGCACGCCTACACGCTTACACATGAAAGTGGGAGGGTTTCCTTTTTTTTTTCCTTATCGAACTGAAAGACTCTCAATTTTCGCTTAATAAATATATGGAGGAGTTGTTGAGGCGTGTATGCTCGGTACACATATACGGTTCAACAACTCATACATATATGAATAGTAAGAAGCTAGGTTAGCTAAGATAGGTCGCGATTTTGCATGCAACAGGCAACAGCCAAGCCGAGGTGTGTCGTGCTTATATTTAAGCATAGTAATCTTTAACTCAGTTTAATCATTACTCGTATAATTAATGCTCGAGTAGCATAGATCAATTGTATGGACATTATAATTTTTATGAAAATTTTCATTTTATACGCCTTTCAGATTTTAAGTGAAGGTTGAACCTATCAACGAAGCCTTCGGTCACTCGCAGGTTAACAAACCAATAAAGTTCACACAATGAAAACCGCTTTCATTTTAGTAGAGCGGTTTCCGACCATAGAAGACATCATTGTCAGCGCTACCTAATCAAGGCAATGCCCCATTGTTTGCTAAAACAAGAGCCGCCGACATACTGTTCTCATGTATGATAAGGTAATCTAGATCAACGTAAATATAACGTGCGATTTTCGATTACAACAATGAGGTTTTGTGAGAACATGAAAGCTCCGGTTTTATCCCTTCAATCTTAAATACTGTTATAAGTATTTCTAATAAGACAGTAACACAATTAGATCTCACAATAGATTTTGATATATTCCTAATAATAAAAAAACTGCATACTACAAAGAATAACAATATTCACTTGTTAATATATAAATTAGAACACCCAAAAATATCTACATGATGTGAAAGTAGGTATATATTATAATTGAATAATAATTTTTAAATGGTAGAGCCAAGCTGAAGCTATTACTGGCTTCAACATGAAATGATCGGCTCGACCATCTCACAGACCCACTCACAGAAAACCGACGTGAAGTAACAGTGCTTGCATTGTTGCTTTTAGTTCGGTCAGTCAGAGCGCCGGAGGTCCATATCCTCTCTCCCCCTCTCTTCCTCCCTTCCCCCCAACCCCAAACACAGGACAACAACGCACTTGCTACTCCGCTGGTGTTGCTAGTATCTATGGACGACGGTGTTTACTTAACATCAGGTAACCCGCCAGTTCGTTTGCCTCTTATAATATAAAAAAAACTAAGTCTGGTTTAATTGATATGACTATTTTGGTCAAAAGTGAGTTAACCTTAATAATAGATTGATAATAGATAGATTCCTAAACATGATATTAGCAGTATAAATATTTGAGATTATATTCTATTTCTGTCCTCTTCATATCACACCAAAGCTTGTATTAAATATAAATAAATTAGTTTAATTAAATAAAACAGTTTATTTAATTAAATAAAAAGCATGTGCTAAAATAAAACCCTAAATTTGCGTTACTGGTCGCCTGTTATTTAAAATTGTTGAACCATTCTCCAGTAATATATAATCGAACCCAGAGAACAATAAAATAGACTAAATATCAAACGGCTTTCACACAATTTCTAAGCAGTGATAACAACATTGTAATTTAAAAATTAATCCACAACCAACTTTTGACTCAGATGAGATCCGTATTTGACGTTAAATATCATAATTATTTTTATGTGGACAAAGCCAATTACCAAACAATAATAAATCATTAGACACTGGGAAAAATATATAATGTATTAAAATTATAATTAAATATACAATAGGCATTAAAACTAAAAAATAAAAAATATCTGTTAGCGTAACATGTACAATTACCTAACGAATTTTAATAGCATCTTCACACCTTTTTTTTTTTTTTTTCTCGAACTGACTACGCTATTGACCTAGCAAGGTCTTAACAGCTTCACCGGACTACTAAGGCGAGCGCTTAAGGCACTCAGTAAGAACACTATTTTTTTTCTCGAACTGACTAGCAAGGTCTTAACAGCTTCACCGGACTACAATAAGAACACTAACTTCTAAGAATAATAAGCGTATGGAACAATTATCCATTTAGCTACGACTTTCATCGTTATCAATATCTTTTAATGTACAGAGGTAAAAATATTAACAACACACCGTTTGCCCCCACAAGTTTCACCTTAGCTTGAGAAGAAAAAACACATAATTAAACTTGAAATGCTTACAAAATCGTAGTTTCTTATAACTTTATGTTACACGAAGTTGTCATTTAATTTTTTTTAGAAAGGACCAAGTGTGTAAAAAGTGTAACGTAAAAACAGGGTATGACGTAAATACACACGATAGAAGTGAAACTTTTTTGTATTACACGCAGTGTTCCCAATCGCTTACCCATCCAAATACTGACCGCGCCCAACTTTCGTCCCACTAAATGGTTGGGGATCAGAATTTCAAAGCCCTCTCAGAAAAAGGTTTATATAAAAAAAAAAGAAAAATATATCCAGTACTTTTTATGTGATTCGCTCACAACAGCAAATCATCTTATCTATATGTAAGAAGAGATAAGACCATTAAACAAAAAAAAATTACATCACTGCTACAATACTACACGATCACCCCCACACACGTGCACGCCTACACGCTCACACATGGAAGTGGAAGGGTTTTATTTTTTTCTCTTATAGAACTGAAAAAACTCTAATTTTCCGATAAAAAATATATGGAGGGGTTGTTGAGGCGTGTATGCTTGGTACACATATGCGTCTCAACAACTCAAACATATATGAATAGTTAGCTAGGTTAGCTAAGATAGGTCGCGAGTTTGCATGCAACAGGCAACAGCCAAACCGAGGTGTGCCGTGCACCCTTGAGCTAGTTGCCCAAATAGAATCGGCAGAGTGCCTTAAGCGCTCGCCTTAGTAGTTCGGTGAAGCTGTTAAGACCTTGCTAGGTCAATAGCGTAGTCAGATCGAAAAAAAAAAAACCATTTTTAATGTTAGAGATATTTAAAAAAGCGATCGAATATCATTTCATACCATTCTAACACGAGAAATTCGTTGGTAAATAATATTCTAAATGAGTTACGTGAAACATTATAATAGCTAAGTAGTTCGTGAAGTAATTATACTGTTATTTATATTTCCTACCTAAATTCTAGTTAGGGTTATATAATATGTAAATATCGATTTCAAAATATTAGCAAAACATATTTGCTAAGCAATTAATACGTGTGTCAACATAGTTGCATGTATACGTTTAGCTTTGCGTGACGTAGTTACTCGTACGCCAGGTTTAACGTACATAGAAGGGAGTGCTTAACATTCTGCGCAGGTACTGTGTATTCAATAAGCATTACAGCCGGACTACACAACGTCAATGGTTTGTTGTCACGTAGAAATGGTTGCCTAAATAGATTTCTACTACTATGCTAATAATTATAAGCATATATTTCAATCTAGCGAAAACTTTAGAAAGTAATATACAATACCGAATCCTTAATTTTTATTGCTTTATAGAGTTTCAGCTTTATTGTAGAAGTATCCGACATACTTGAGGTGCTGTTTATGATAGAATGCTAAACCTAGACAGTGTTATTATAAAAAAGGTAAATACGTATTAAATACTTGTTTTAATAAAAAGGTTTCGTATTAAATGCACTGCGCTCGCCTGAGGCGAGTTCGCGTTATTCTTTTTTCACAAGTCTAACCTAACCTAACCAAAGCAAGACAAAAGAGCACGATGGCGAAGAAACAGCGAGCGCGGTGCGTTTAAAACGTAACCTTTTTAAAGCAAGTATTCAATACTTATTTTTCTTTACTTTTCTTTACTTATTATTCAATAATTATTCATAACTTTTTTGTAATAACACCGAGAAATTTTAAAACAGCGATATATTTAGGCTGATCTTTGCTGAAAACGCAAATAATTTAAGCGTTATCCTAACATAGACTAAATAATAAATATTGACATGAGTATGCAAATATCAAAAAGGTTTGATACAAAGCAAAGTTACGACCTATAAAAATGCGTAAGGCCACAAAAAGGTTTCATTACAAATTATTATGTTTATAATAAAACAGGAACATAAATTATATATTCATGATAATAAAATACAGCCTAAAACCACTTAGTGGCCAGTAATAATAGAATGGATAGCATAAAAAGCTTTTTCATGAAATAAAGTGAAAAAAAAACTAGAGTTCGGAGTTTGTTGTCTCTCATATATCAGCATCCATACAAAAAGACAAAGACAGAATTATTTAAAAAAGTATAACTGAATCCAAAGACGGTACGGTTTAAAATAAAAAGGCCGTTATATCCGTTCGCTCCAATAATACGACAATAATAGAGTATTGAATCACGATTAAAAAAAATAACACAGTAATGAAGCGTAAAATGTCATTTCTGGTTGTCGAATAGTTGGCTGGCACCTGAGTATCCGTCTCAAGATAGTATCTGTTATGAGTGTACGTTACATACAACATGAACAAAAATAACTTTTTGGAAAGAAGTTCGCTAGCAACGATGTGTTATATAATCGCTTCTGAACTAAATTTAATAGAGCGAATCTCTCTACACATCTCGTAATACTCCTATTTGAATAAACTTACCATAAATATCTAATTTTAATAAGAATTGACAATTTCATCGTAAGTTACTTACCAAATATAACTTTATTTGTATACATGTAAGTTTCTGACACAAACTATTGAGAATGAAATAATCACATATTGCTAATAGCCTAGATTACTGATTTAATAGCTATACTAAACATAGATTTAACATGTCACTAAATTAGAAAATGAGAAGTCGATTTTTCAATTTATTTCCAAAAAAATGATTCGTAGAGATCTTAAGCGCCATTAAATCAATCCTTAATACATGATATATTTTATAGAAATATATAACCGTATATCATTATTTCGATGTATTGTAGTTAGCCACAACTTTACCCGTGCTATGCATTGACCTGATGTGTAGACCACAAAATAATAAGTCTAGAAAAGACTAGAGCTCTCAAGGTCGTCTCCCGCAACAAATGGAAGTATACAACGATATATTATCAAGTTGTATAGTTAAGGAAGCGAGCATTGCCATGATTATATTTTCTTCAATTCCAACACACATCGCCTGATGCTGTGTTAAAGCGTGTTTCCACTTAATGTCCATTATTAAAATTACGTTTTAGGAGACTAAAACAAAGCCTGTATAGAAGATTATAGGACACCTACAACTAGCCTTTGCCCGCGGTTTTACTCGTGGTAAAATAGATTAATCTATCCCTAGGGCACGGTACATTTTTTTTAAAAGGTACGCTATATTTATTTCTGCATCTCTAACAACGTATATGCAAGATTTAATTATGATCGGTTGATTAGCTAAGACGTAATACACAAACTCAAATTGTCTATAAATTTTAGTAAGGTAGTAAGGATATTGAAACATAAATACAAAGCCAACTTCATTAGAAACTAAAGAAATATCGTAACTGTCACGATCGACCCACTTTAACAAATCTCGAAATTATGTTAAAACACACGGTGATCCACAAACCCACCTATTTTACTTTTGACTTCTACTATACCATCGGTTTACACAACTCATAAAATAATTTAGAATCGGTGCACGTTCCCCAGCGGATGTGTACGAATGCCAACCGAATCGGCTTCACTCGATCCATAACTCAAGTAATTCTCAATGGAAACCGAGTAAAGGAACTAGTAAGTCAAAACAAATGAAATGCAGAATCGAAAACATTCAGTGTTGAAACTCAAATATAAGTCTGAAATATATATAACTAGTGGATTATTAGGTAAGGTGTACTACTGCTGTTTTGATGCTTAGATATTTTACAAAGGACTTTCAGTTTTTGATGCTGTGATGGATCATCGAATAAATAGCGTGTTCGGACAACACGTTGATTTGCATATATACCATTTCAGAGTCTATGCTTTCGATAAAGAAGAACATTGTTATATAATCATCACAAGATGGTGACGCTCGTCACCAAACTGCTTTAAGTGTGTTCTAGCATATGAACTTGATAGTCACCTCTTCGCTTAGCATGATACTATTTTCGACTACATTATTCATTAAAACTAAGTGAGATTATCGTCAAAAGAAAACCCTTTAAAGTATAAAAAACAAAAGAGAAAAATATATTTGTCAAATGAAAATAATGTATGTCTGTTTGAAACAAGCAAATTCTTTATAAGGATGAATCTCTGTAACCTCTTAATCGGCTGTCCCGACCGTTTTTTTTTTTTTTCAAAAAGTAATTTCATTATTTAGAAAAAAATTACTCCAAACGAAACTTTAACCCCGAAACTTTACGAGCCCATTGTTTTTAGAAACCAAAGCTATTTCAATTTTGTTTTGAGATATGATAGAAGGTCTAAAAATACAGTCCCCTGGCTGTCCCCATCATTGTAATTCCCGCCAAGAAACGAGACATTACGAATTTTATTATATTACTAAGCACTTGCAAAATTTGCCCTCAGAATTTCTAAAGGTATTGAAGTAAGCAATTCAAATAGACGTAGAAATAATCCAAACTAACATTATACGAATAAAAATAATTTGTTTGTTTGTTACCCTTACAAACCTTAACTGCTCGACCGATCACCATGAAGTTTTGCATACCCTAGTTACCCTAAGTCTTTTGCTCTACACTTGACATTCATCCAGAAATAAGTTACTATTCCTAAAGGATAGATGGAATCTTAATTATTGCGAGCGAAACCGCGAGCAGAAATTAGTATATTAAAAACGAAACGACTATTTGATATTATCGCAGAAACATGACAAAAAGATATAAGCTCCATTACGCAGAACTAAACCGTCTACTGAAAGTGAGACAGTCAAAAAAGGAGAAAACGCCCGACTTCCGATACAAAAACTGCATCATTTCCCTACGGGTATGCTTCCCCGAACTAATGAAAGGTACGTAAATAGTTCACTTGGTTCCGACGGAACTTCGCGTCGGCGCCCAAATGTAACAACTGATGGGCCAATGATTGATTGTAGTGACATTGAAAAAGTATACTCCATTATGTTTGGCGGCATCTATTATTTCCTTACAAATAAACGAATATATTAATCGGTGTTATATATAGTTATTATTAACTGCTATTTTTTCATACACTTGTACTTACTACAAAGTAACCTCAAATTCTGCAACTATTTTCAATGGCAATTCACCAAAAATGTTTTCGACAGATTTCAATGTAACACATAATTTAACTACTAAAAAGTTCGATATCAAATGATCTGAACATTTGCATTAAAATAAAATTTCAGTAGAATTTAATTCGTAAGAAACCATATACCCTATTTCTTCATAAACTTTTTTGTTGCAACTTTTTTTTTTATCATTTTTATATTATAATAGCAAGGGTTGTTTACTGTTTGTATGTTATTATTGTTTGTTATAATTACTATATCGACGGAAGAAAACATAATTGTTGTCCCTTAAAAAACCCAACTTTACACAAAAGCCAAAAAACTATTTCAAAAGTTCAATTTTTTTTTATTTGTAGTGCCAAAACTAGGCAGAAAACCAAGGTCGTATTGATGAAAAATTGAAAACGCGAGACCCAGAACATTCGAAGCGGTATTTTTTTATACAAGAATATGGTAAAAAGTAATTTAGCCCAAGATGCAAGTTACGATATTTCCGCTTTCTCCCGTCGATATGTTGAATAGATCGATGAATGCAGGTGCTGCACCATCTAGTATTGGATTATATGAAAATGTATAAGATGCCACATTTTCTCTACGATAAAACTGATGTGCAGACATATTTTTTCTCGAACTGACTACGCTATTGACTTGCAAGGTCTTAAGGTCAGCTTCGCCGGACTACTAAGGCAAGCACTTAAGGCACTCAGTCGATACATGCAAACAATCATAGTAATAGGCCAAACGGTTATAATAATTAATATAACAACTTTATATTATAAATGAGTTTATTTGTATAGTGGTCCGGTGAATCTGTGAAAGCAAGGCCAATAGCATAGTCAGTTAGAAAAAAAAAGGTTTGTTTGCGACTCTTTCATTCCTTTACTACTCAACCGATCATCAAGAAATCTTGCATACGCATTACCAAGGGTTAGCAAAAGTACTTTACTTAGTTCATTCAGAAATAGAGTACTGTTCCTGAGAGATAGGTGCAATCTCCATCAACGCGATGAAAGCCGCAAGAACAGCTAATACTATTTTATACTAAGTGGAAATTAAGTTGGTAAATGTTCTTATCATAATTTACATTTTAATAGGTACAAATGTAAATGATACAGCCATAATTTAATACAATACACTTTTAACTCGAAAGTTTATAAAATATGCAAACGATAAAAGTTAATTATTCTGATATTCGTCCACGAATGAGCGTAACGTTGATCGGTAATGTAGTCCGCGCATACTTTTCCATTAATTACCGCGAAGTTTACATAAATACAAGGTTTCATGTTTATTTATACTTATTTAGCCAAGTTATCACTTTACGTAAAACATACAATTTAAAAGTAACGCGTGTGCCAAGTAAATTCGTCGTTGCATCACACTTATATTCAGAGTCGCGCTGGGCAACGGTTAAATGTTTATTAGTAAATACTTTGTCTGGATCTTTTAATCTCACCAAATATAACAGTTATTTATCTTTTAAGATAGCTCTTTTAAATACCTAATAACCTCTTTATTCGTAATATGTAAAATTAGAAGTAAATAATAATGATTTTTGGTTATCCCAAACATGAACAGAAGTTCCTTTTCGAGTTTGTAGTCCGGTGAAGCTGTTAAGACCTTGCTGGGTCAATAGCGTGGTCATTTCCAAAAAAAAATCCTTTTCGATTGAATGAACCGAATCACCACGTCAGTGCACGATAATAGATAGGCAATTATGAAAAATAAATAATCTGCAGTAAGTATTGTATGTTTCTTTTAGTTTTGGCGTCACAATTCCTTTATTTTTAGCTGATAGCGTTACTGAATAAAATGTAAATTTACACGAAATTCGAAAAAAAAAAAAAATTTATACCTGACCTCGAACATATAAGCATTCACTAGACTTACACATTGAGCCAAGTTGAACGTGTAGAGGAATAAATATTTATATTTAAAAAAAAAAGTAATTAATCCTTTCTTCTTCTTAATTTATTCAAAATTATTTTAGAAGCAACAATCAATGAGCATTTAACAATTTACTGCGATCTAAACGAACGTAGAAACAGTACCATCTATCTGTGTCAATTAGTATAGTACGATGCACGACCATTCGTGCTGAAATTAATGAATTTATCTTGAGAAAGTTGAGAAAAACAAAGAATAATATTCTGTATTACTCAAATGATTGTTTGCTACAACTCACTGAGTCATACCGCACTAAAGCTAAGAGAAATAAAATATAGGAGTTATTATTGAAAACAACTAGATAAATTTAATGCATTCGAAATTTAGACATACAGCAATCAAACCAGTTATAAAATACGCCAACATCTCTTTTAGGAATACTTGACGAACTATGTACCATTTAACACAGAAATTTTATAGGTGGTAGATCCAAGCTGAAGCTATTACTGGTTTCAGCACGAATGGGTCGGCTCGCGCGAGGTAGTACCACCCTCTCATAGAAAACCGCCGTGAAGTAACAGTACTTGCATTGTTACGTTTCGATCGGTCAGTGAAAGGAGGCCCAGTTCCGCCCCTCTCCCTTCCCTCTCCCCCCTTCCCCACCAACATAGGCTGGCAACGCACTTGCGTCTCCCCTGGTGTTGCAAGTGTCTATTGACGGTGGTGATCACTTAACATCAGGTGACTCATCCGTTCGTTTGCATCCTATGATATAAAAGAAAAAAAAATACAGAGACATTCGACGCATGTCGAAAGAGAAAATTATAGTAGTGTAAATAGTGTATAACACAGGCACTTTAAAAGACGCGTACAATATTGTTGACTTTTTGGGGTGTAAGGGGTGTCGAGTAACATCTTAAGACTTGAGATACCCAAGCCAACCTCACCTGCACGTGGTGCACCCTGCTGAATAACGAACGAGGCAATGGCGAAAGCGGGGTGGTAGGATTTTACAGCCTGACTGGGTCGCAACCACCATGTATATGGCGAAAAAGCCCGTCATAGTAACTCGCTTCTGCGCGTCGCGTTTCGGGATCAGCCTGTGCATATCCAGTATCGGTTGACTTTCGTCATTATGGCCGGCATGACAGCGGCGACCGGCGATGGATAATCTGTCTCTCGGTGGTTGCCGATGTTTTTGGATTGTACTATGCTTAACATCAGGCATAGTGCAGTCACTATGTCGTGCTTCAATAAAAAAAAAACTTCACATTAATAAAATCTATTAGTATTTATGATTATGATGTTATAAATTTTCTTCATAATTACTATAAAAACTACTTTAATCTGTGGTAATTAGTAAATAGTATCAAGATAATACATACGAAGAAGTTTCTTAATAAGATTATTGCCGACGAATTATCCCAATTATAATTCTACAAAAGAAGAATGTATGGAACAAACCTAGTAGTTAGTAGGTACGTATTCGTGTATAGGATTTGACAATATGTGTTAATAGGTATAACACTTTGCACAAAGGCCAACGAACCGTACAAACAAACATTAGTATGTTCGGTTTGCACAGTGATCATTACCTAAGCCAGATTATTTTCCTAACAAAATTAGAAACGAATCGCTTTCGACTGTTGAGGTAATCACGAGCATTAAAAATGTACTAGCATTTAATGAACTTTTGGTTAACGGCCAATAAATCTCCTGTTTATTCGATCAACAATAGAATCTGTGTAAAATAAAATGTTTTATAAGCTATGAAATTCGTGGTACTGTGCAGGTACTGTTGCTAATAGTCAGAAGCGTTAATTTTTACTTTCTATAAATGAGAGAATATATAAATATTCAATTCTCTAATAAATAACCCAAGAAATACAAAAAACAACGACACCAAACAATACTATTGTTTAATCAAATCTTTATTTATAATAAATGTTTGGATGTTTGAATACTTCGTAAAAAATAAACGCGAAAATATCCTTTATCTTCCCGGTTATACCCATTTAATATCCCACTAATGCGTTTTCAACACTTGAAAACTAGCCAGAAACGATAAAGCGCGCATCTGGCTACTCATGAGCATCCATACCGATGTACGCTACACTTTAATGTTTAATTTTGGTGGCAAAATTGTGCGCACTTCCGAGTTTATCGGTCATTCAAGGATATTTTATATTATAACAGAAATTAAGGCATTTTAGAATTACTTTTATTTCAATACCTTTTGCCGATGCTAGTTTAAGATCTATTTAATTTTTATTTTTCAGTTTTACCTAGAAATGTCTTAACAGTTTCACCGAACTATTAAGGCAAGCGCTTAAGGTACTCAAAAGTCTTAAGACACTAAGCCGAAAAAAAAATTGATGACTGCCGTTCTGTTTATTTTACTTACGAGTCACGACATTTATAAATGACATCACGGTTCGGTTCCCTTTTAACGATGATGCAAATACCAACAAGACCAATACCTAATATTATCTAAAAACAATAACGTTCTGATTCCCTTTGTCATTATATATATGTATTGCTAAAAAAAAAGAACACGAGCTCGGATAGATACAAGATTCAATGCTATTCAGGCAAGATAAATATGTAAAAACTGTAACACAGTCAACAATTCATTGTATGTAACTACACGGTATATATGTAAGAAGAATTTAGTTTACAAGGATTACAAATTTCTACATTAATTTTCCAGTGAAATCTAGATCTGGTTTATGTTAACCAAAACGATGAAATAAACCAGTCATAACAGCAACCCGATCGAATTATGATTCCGGAGCGGATATGACATTTTTGATATTTTCGTCATGGTCAATAACAAGGTCGCTTTTTCTGTAATATCCGAAACGTGCTGCAAATTTACAGTTTTTTAATCGCATTTCTACGCCAGTGCAATTTTTATTATTTTAAATTGCTATTTTCATATAAACACAAATGAGCAAAGTGTCGATAGCAACAAATTAATACAGTGAAATCATGGAATTTACTATATCTTTATACCAGATGTAAGGTAAGTCGCTTACAGTATTTTAAGAGATGATAGTTTATGGTCACATTTAACAAGTAAAATAATAATATCAAAACAAATACTAAGAAACAACAAAGAGAACCTAAGTTGAAGTTTGTTGTAAGATTTTTAAAAGTATAAACACAAACGTAATATACCTAGGTGCAATGACCGGTGCCGAAGGCTACAAGGAGCGATCCGGAGTTACTAACCTTCGGTAATAAAACAGACAATACACCATTTTGTTTTGTTCATGCCGTTCTCACGTCCACTTTCAAGTGAAATTCAAATCACCTGACGGTCATTGACATTGTGCTTTAATATAGACGCGTAAACGACTACGTATATCTTTTGTATTTCTCTAAATAATCAGATTAAATATTAAGCACCTATTTTTTTAATTGATTCAGAACGAGAATCGAGTGCAGAGTATTATCCATAAATATTGGTACCATTTAAACTTTCAGCCTGTATATTGAAGAACTTTGTGTTAGCTACCCACTTCCGGTACCGCTCGTCATTCGACTCGAGATACTAGCGCTACATATTAGAGATACGCATTGATACTAGCGCCAAGCGCCAACATATAAGAGAGACACATTAACACTAACGCCATTTTATTAAAGATACATAAATGAGAATTATTATAATTATATAGATTTCAATGAGTCCTTTCAATATGAATTGATATTGTTGATTTATTACTTGCACAACATTAGTTTTATGATAATAATAGTAATTGCTTTGACTTCAATAGATTGACCTATAAAGGGCTAGATGTCTCTACTCTACACACATACACATATTTCAGATACATAAATAACAATGATATAACAATGATTTTATATAGAATTAATGTACGTAAATAATATTAATATGTTCATTAATTATTATCTTTGTGTTACTTAAAACATTTAGCAGAATTATAAGTAAATGGTAATTGGTTTGAGTTATATAGTTCGTCTTATAAATTATATAGTTCGGTCTATAAAAGGCAAGATGTCGGTGTTATCTACGCATTCTTTTTTAAAAAGTACTGTAAGCCGTAATTCTGGGCAAATAAAGAGTGGAAGTAATTACTTAGTATTTATTGGCATCCTGACTGCATCGACTATATTGTATACAACCTGATAACATTTGTTAAAGTGGTAGTAAGTCCGACGAAGTCGTTTGATCCTCACACATAACACACTTTTGTGTGAAGGGCATAATTTATGTTGTATTTGATGTTAAACCTCTTTATATTTACACTATCTTTTTGCGTGCGGCTTCGCCCGCATTTATTTAATTTTACTTACTCACTCGGCAGCAGTACTTATTTGACGAAATGAAAGGTGTATGCAAGATTACGTGATTATCGGTTAGGTATTTAGGACGTGAAAGAGTCACAAAAAACATATCAATTCTCTTTCACAGTTATAATATGTTTAAGTATATGTCAGATGCTTAGTTACCACAATACCAAACTCATTAAAAAGACATAGCAAAAATAATAGCAACAATTACATTATATTAGTGTAATCGCAAACCCATATCTCTTAAAGGACTACACTTAACATTTATAATATTCCGCATTCATGCTTTATTTTTATAGCTATTTATAATGTTGTTTACATTATTTTCTAAAAGGTCAAATCACTTGGATCGGTTCAATCAAAATACCGTTGAAATATTGTGCCAAACAAAGAAACAATGAGGTATAAAGATTTATCGACCATGTTGAAGTTTACGAGTTCTTAAAGACCGCGATCGTGTGGCCTGGTCTACGTTTCGTACATCGTTAACCAAAATCGTATAAACCTACCTATTTACCGACATCACCTACTTTACCTACATCCTTTAAGTTCATAATAGCTATAGTAATTTAAAATGTTACAACTGATAGATAGGCGACCCGAATTAAATTTAGACGTCATGTTTTCTCTGAGTCATATGTAAACACCTACACTCCTCGATAAATATTCATATTTTCTTATATAAATGACCACATAACACCAAAACTTATAAAATAAAATAGCGGTATTAATTTGAGATAAAATTCAAATTTTAGCATCTAATGAATATTATGTATTTAGAGCTTTTCGTAAGTAGTGTTCCAAATCACATTTCATAATCTTTTAAATGCGGAAAAGCAATCCAATTTAAACAGATTAAAACAGATTTTAGTCTAAATATATACAAGAGAAAAGTACTTATGGGCAGCTTCTATCTGTGAATATATTTTATATCATTTAAACATTACTGCAGTTACATTTTATAAACGACGTATAATAATATTCTTAAATATATTTTACGTTAATGATTATTTATTCGATCAAAAGCATACGTGGAATGTAACAACATTGACAGAGGTAGTCCTAAGTAGTTAATTTCCTGTACTTTGACTTTTCAAGTTCAAGTGTGTTCGTCCGTTTTCTATATGTTATTAATAAATTCACCACGGATGAAATAATCATCATTATCAATCACCCCTAGAAGAATGCAATACGAAAATATTTTTAAATATGTATATATATGTTTTATGTCATAGGAGGTAAACCAACAGCACCTGATGTTAAGTGATCACCACCGTCCATAGACACTAGCAACACCAGGGGAGTCGCAAGTGCGTTGCCAGCCTGTGTTTGGGGGGAAGGAAGGGAGGAGATGGGGCAAGGAAGGGGAGGTGAGCCTCTGGCGCTCTCATTGACCGAACGAAACGCAACAATGCAAGCACTGTTACTTCACGTCGATTTTTTGTAAGGGCCACCCCGGGCGAGCCGTGCTATTTATACCTAATAACTTGTGGCTCTACCACCTACCTACCCATAATAAGCCATCTATACAATCAATAAGCTAATCTCCTTAGAATTCTATTAATAATTAGTCTTATTGAATTTGATATTCTACTTTTAATACAAATATCTACAACTAAGCTTATATCTCATTTATAACGAAAGTAACTAGAGTAATTGTAATGAGATGTTAAATAAAAGAGAAATCTACATCAAAATATAGGAGTGATTCAACTTGAAAAGAAAGTCAGACATATTAGTACATATCACTGTTCTGTCTTTACTCCTACGTGTCTGTTCGAAAATAATGCTGAGATTGCTAAATGACAAGTATTATTACAATGTAATGTGTAAATTAATAAACTATTTCTAACTAGCCTCTGCCCACGACTTCGTTCGCGTGGAATAAATAATCCTTTATTTCTAACATGCAGCTAAAGGTCTTAAAAGGAAAAAACCCGATTTTGAAACATTCTTCATTGGTGCGCCGCTCCTATTGGTCTTAGCGTGATGATATATAGCCTATAACCATTCTCGATAAATGAGCTATATAATATCGGAAAAATTATTCAAATCGGACCAGTAGTTCCTGAGATTACCCCCTACAACGTCACAACATCACAAACTTTACCTCTTTATAATATTAATATAGATAAACAATAAAATAAATTCTTATTTAATAAAATAGGTCATTAACAAAAATCTTATTTACCATAAAATAACCGTAATATTTATTAACACTATTAAATCATATATTTTAGTCACTAAATCTAATATACATAATCTGTTTATCGTTATCGTCATGATTCGTCATTGTGAATGTATTTTGAATTTAATAAATTAGATGGGTATCCAACATGACTATTGAAATACAAATAAAATCAAAAAGGCTAGACCACAAAGTATTTTATTATAAGAATAAGGGTTATATTGTACTAAGTATTTCATCTCGAGCGGTAATAAGTGTTAATTTAATTTGACATTGGCAGAAAGCCGTCATAATTAAAAAGTTGAAGTATTAGATTTACATAATTCCGCTAAATAGCAGAACTATGAATATAATTCTTTCTCGATACATTTTCTTATACCATCCGCCTATATTTTATATAGTTCAAACATTTATAGTTCAAATTTATATAGTTAAAATCCACTACATACAACTTATACACCTATATATAACCTATAATATTTAATTTATACAACCAGTTGCAAATTACTTCACATTAAGTACAATAAAAGGAACAAAATATATATTGTTGATAGAATAAAGAAAGCCTGTTTAAATTATGAGTACTATAATCTTTCAAATATTTAAAATGTACATACACCTAATGAGTACGAACTGTCACATGAGACAAAGGAAGTTCTTGAAGACAAAAAACACATTCGTAAGATGAAACACGAAAAAATTCTTTAATTGGTTACGTGGCTAAAACGAGATGCCTTGAAATGGATGTAATTCTAATTTGAGTTCAAAGCGTAACACAAGTGCTAATGGGTGAACAGGAATCTTACATGATCACGTAATTGGATATCTTTCAATTATACAATTAAACATGACTGATAATGTTATATATATTTTAATTAACTTTGTATTATTCTTAATCTAGCGTAATGTAAAATTTAAATAAATAATTGTGACTTGTTTTGTAAAAAAGAATTATAGATACATGTTGTTTTCGAAGTTTAGGACAATACGCACTTCAACCTACCTCCAGACATGGGTCCTCGTGAGCTTCCCGTGAACGTAAATAATGACGTTACCATAACGATCAAAGTCGCAATATGGAACCGTTGAGAGAGCATTTTAAGGCGTTGTGAACGCTTAGTGGAGCGCACCTTTAATATCATTCCTTTATAAATTCACTTAGCTGCTAGCCCCAGCTTCTTGCGGGTTAACTAATGAAGCAAATGAGACCATATGTAAATAAATAAAATAGTAATTGGACGTCAATACATTATTTCTGTTAATCTGTCTGAGTGACTCGTTTTTAAATTTAAACGTTTTTGTTCAATTTTTCCGTGTGATTTTCCAAACATTTTCTATCATACAGACCTTGTACTGACGTCCTATAAAAGTGAAGCTGTTCTAAGGTGATGCGTTTTCATACGTTTGACACTTGATTTTTATTTATAGTTGCTTTTTTTCTTTTTTTTTTTCGAATTGACAACGCTGTTGACCTAGAAAGGTCTTTGCAGCTTCACCGAACCACTGTATAGTTACTATTTTAACCAATTAGTGACAGATCTTTTTGCTAAGATTACAAATGTTGGAGCAAGTTTCTTTGTTTGTTTATTATGTTTTCGTGCTGTTAAGGTTTAGTAGTTTCTAGCGATCACGGCGGACGTTGTCCCACCCTGATAATATAAATAACCTATGACAAATTGTATACCTAAACCTTCCCCATGAATCACCCTATCTACTGCTGAAATCCGCATGAAAACATGTTCATTCGATTTTGAATTTATCGCGAATAGATGGACAGACATATGCGGCGGGGGACTTAAACTATGCAATAATTATACTGCATAAATATCACTCACGGATTACCACGGGTATAGAAAAGGACCCAGGGTACTTTTCATCGAGAAAAAATGTACTGTCCTCAAGGGAAAGATTGCATCTACATTACCGCGAGCAAAAGCTGGTATTTATATAATCTCACGGTAACTTTTAATCTTTAATAGTGACCAAGTTACAATTATAACCGATAATATCCTTCTACGAATAATAAAGGAAAAAAGGAAGTGATAAATACAAAGCGGTGATGTCAATGCACACCGATGAGATTCCGGGAGATGCGCTTTGTGTGTAAATTCAAATAAAGCGGAAGAGATCACACGACTTGACGACAAAAAACTGGAAGTGTCCTGCCTAATAATCTCTATTTTAAATTCGTATTGATCTCGCACGCAGTAAAATATCCTTTTATAGAAAAAAACTATTGCCCATATTTACTCTAATCAAATAAAGCGGAAGGATTTTTTAATGAGAAGCGATTATGGCATATTGTATTTAAATGATGAAGTAATAGTTTTGCGGAAATTGATCGTTAAAGATTAGGATGGATGTTACTTCGCACTTCCGCTAGGAATTTCAAAAAAAGTACAAAGTAGTATCCACCTTAATTTTTTGCTAATGACTCAGTGGTTAGGGTGTTCAGATATGTCGTCGTGCGACGTAGGTTCGAATTTTTACGAATGAGTCAAAGCTCTCGATAACGTCACGATTGAAACCATAGTATGGTAGGCTTTTGTAAGCTCATCTGGCTACCAACTCTCAAGTTGATAAGTCTGTGGCCAAGCACCTATGAGTACTTTCCGGCAGCTGACTTAAAAACAGTCCATCTAGGATATCTACCCTCAACCTACGGCCCGCGCCGAGTATTTCTAGTTAGCCCACCCGATTATACTTTATTTTCAATAATTTAAAATTTCGTACCCATCAGAAAAACTATAAACACCCTGAGTAAATTAAATAGATCCCAGATAACCTAACCGCAATACGTTCCTTATGATATAAGGAAAAAGAAAAAGAAGGGTTATACCTAGCTTGTTTTATTAAAAAACAATTTTTCAGTACATTAATACGTGGTTAATTAGAAATTACGTTTTATTGATTAAAACCTATATATTTGCGATGTAAATGCACCGGGCTGGCAGATTGTTCGCCTTCTTGCTTTTTTATTTCTCTTTAGTTAAGTTAGGTTAAACTTGCGAAAAAGGATAACGCGAACTTGCCTCGAGCGAGCGCGGTGTATTTAAAACGAAACCTTTTTAAAGCAAGTATTTAATACGTATTTAACATTTTTGTAATAACACCATATTGTTTAACACTGATAACATACGACACTAACAAACATTGTGCTAGTAACTTATACCTTCATCATTGGTTGTGGTAAATAATAACTTGCTTCAACAACTTAACGTAATTTGATGATTGAAAATTGTGATAAATATTATAAAAAGTATTAGCGTCACGTTGACATAAAATTGAATATTAAAAAAATTATTGAGGCCAAATTTAGACGTGTTAAAGTGTTGCGTTTTATACAGCATCCTTTAAACCCACTCATATTTGGCAATAATTATCAAAAATTCTCCCACACAAACAATATAATAATATGCATCTGCAGACTTTCTTTCATTGAAAGAAACAGCGAAGCTACCCACGCGAGTGTATTGACACGTTTTATACCGGTTTCATAATGTATAGCGGAAATTTCGAACTTTTGATGTGTTATATCATAACGTTGCAAATGTATCTATATACACAATTTATCAGCAGTCTGCACGTAAACATGTAAATTCACAAAACTCAATTCATGCGTGGATAGATCGCGTGGTACATTATTAATATTTATCACAAAATTTTATTGCAAAAACAATTCAGGCATAAAATAAATGTATTATAAAGCTACAAGCAGATAGTTCAGGCTGTGCCATAGGTAAGTAAAAAATAATCTTGTTGTAAGTATAGATTTACAAAATTAGGATATCCATATAAATAAAAAATAATCGCAAAATATGTTGCTAAGCGCAAAACTCGAAAGCGGCTGGTTCAATTCTAGTAATTTTTGATTTGATTTATTCCCTGAACTCCGAGAAAGGTTTTTATGGAGAGAAAAATTGGAAAAATTGCACGGAAAAATCTACAAATCAGTTTTCTTTTTCTGTAATTGTGAACGCAACTTCAAATTGCTATTAGCAACTTGCACACATCCGTTATTGCGATGCTTCTTTTTTTCATTTTTAAGTTGACGTAGGTAATTTTACTATTTTACTGTAGTTTACTTTAAAAATGTCGCTTTCTAAGTTTGTATTCCGAAAAAGTAAACAGTATTTGTGGGGTAGCATATTAAAATGTTCCATATGTTGATATGTAGGTTTCTGCAAAAAAAGTAGGCTAATTAAAAAATTCATGCTAAGGCGAAACGAAGTACGCAGGGACAACTCATTTCACATAAATTAATAGAAATACAAAAAAACGCGCTATTCTTTATTAAAATACTTCATAGGTTTGACATAGCATTTGACCACAATGTCACCTGATGGTAAATGACCATGTGTTATAAGATGATAAACACGTTACAGCAGTGGTACCCAACCTTTTTTTAAACGGGCTACGAATATTTAGGTATCCAATAAAAAAAACAGGATGCTATTTAATTTACTCAATGTTCTACTCAGCGTGCACATAGTTTGTTGACATATATGTGTCTGGTGACAGATTTCCAATTTAAATGTGGTAGGTAAGAGAAATACCCCGCAGTCATGTATGATTTGATCCTGATGTTTACAACAAAACCTTCGTTTCATTCATAAAGATTCGATATTTTTTTTCTAGCGGGGTAATCCAAACTTTGTAATTTTTACTATCGATCCTACATTGATGCGGTGTCCAAATATGCTAATCATCATCGCTACCGAAAGACATATTGTATTGAGATTTTAATATAATGTTCTTACATATCAGTATCTCCTGTCAAACAAGGTATGTAATATATATTTTTAAACTAATAACAAATACAAAATCTATTTGGTATTATTTTATTTTACAAATTTTAAGCGAATTTTAGAGACTTTTAACTAACTAACCATCGTTTGTGACTGTGTTTTCATTAATGTAGGTTTGACCTGTTTTCCTGAGTGAAAAGTATCTTATATTCTTTTGTGTATCCCTGACAATGCCTACGCAAGTTTTAAGAAGGATCGGTTGAATAGTTATGCCTGAAAACCTAACAATACCCATTCTCGCATTTATAATATTAATAAAGATAATATTTTCCAAATAATCAAACGTTTATTTTAGATATAACGAGATAGTTCTTAAACTGTAACGGATAACACCGGTGTAAATGGATAACGATCAGAACATTACAAAGTTCAATTGAAGATAATGCACGTCTTATTATTATAATAGTATGTATTGTGTTGTTACGTAGCAAATCTTAACAACAGTATAAGTAAGTAGAAAGTTTCCATAAAATAGGTATCTAGAGACGGCGCTTTCACAACTTAGCTGATTTACTCTGTAACTCAATTATTACTGTCCCGTCAGCGTTTTACGTTTGCCAGTAAAATCGAGCGTTTTTTTTTTCACGATAAACTTAATTGAGGTCGTATGTTAAATAAATTATTAATAAAATACGTATTAAATAAATTACGACAATATATTTGCATTTCATAAATTATGTTTTTAATAATTATGTATTTGTCTGTAACTACATTATTGGAATTACTTGCGTACACGTGCAAACCACTAAACCATTTGAAATACAGTTTTAAGAAGAATATATAACAGAACCTGTTAAATTGAACATTAAACAATAAAGAGAAAAGTGAGAACAAAAGAAATACATTGCATTTTTATTCCAAACTAGAGAACCTGGTGTACTTCGTATTACCTATCTTCACGACATGGAAACTCTATTTACGTTAATATTGCTTACGCATTCCAGCAAAACAGAGGCAAATAAAAAAGTTTATATTGTACCCTTTGACATTGTGTGTGTCAAATGGCACAATAAAAACTTTTTTATTTGCCTTCCGAACAATGACAATCATCAAAATATGTCAATACAATGACAATAATTTCTGAATGAACCAACAATGATATTCATCGAATTATTAAAATTTAAATACGCGAAAATCCGAGATCCGAATAATATTGATATATGTTGTCTATTTAAAACCCTTAATTTAATATGTTCTTCAATTAGATAAGACCCGAGACTACCGTACGGAAAGGATGAACGTCAAAAGTTTGACAGGAAAGTGAGTAGAACTGGTTATATAGAATAATGAAATTTTCTTTTACTATTTTTTCCGCAATTTTTCCATATTTTCTCACCTTTTAAACCTTCCCTGGACTACGACGAACATTTCAAAACCAAAATCAGCTAAATCGGCTCAGCCGTTCTCAAGTTTTAGCGAGACTAACGAACAGCAATTGATTTTTATATAAATAGATAGATAATAAGGATAATTCCCGAAGAAGATTCTATATGAGAGCCAGTCTTCCTTACTTAACCACTCTTATTACAAATAAGATGAATACGTATTAAATACTTGCTATAAAATGGTTTCGTTTTAAATGCACCGCGATCGCCCGAAGCAAGTTCGCGTTATCTTTTTTTCGCAAATCTAACCTAACCTAAGATAATAAGGATAATTCCCGAAGACGATTCTATATGAGAGCCAGTCTTCTAGATTTAACCACTCCTATTACAAATAAGTTGAATACGTATTAAATACTTGCTTTAAAAAGGTTTCGTTTTAAATGCACCGTGATCGCCCGAGGCAAGTTCGCGTTATCATTTTTTCGCAAATCTAACCTAACCTAACCAAAGTAAGACAAAAGAGCAAGATGACGAACAATCAGCGACCGCAGTGCATTTAAAAAGTAACCTTATAAAAGTAAGTATTCAATACATATTTCACTTTTTTGTAATAACACCGAGCGTGTTTACTATCTGATACCACAATGTGATTTAATTGAATTTGAAAATATCGCTACCAGCTAGTAATATATAAAAGCGTTACGTTATTTAATATATTTGCTTTTATGTATTCTGAATTTAATAAATAAAATTGGATTCTCTTCACAAATTGAGTATAATCATAAAATTCATGGATATAGTTGCATAAACATCCACCATCATAGCTCATCGCGTAATGATCGACAGCTTGGTTTTCTCCGTCACGCTGGAGATGAATTTTCCAAACCTAAACTACACGAAATATAAATTTGGTAAACTGTAGAGGCACTGAAACCAAGGACTTCCATAAGTTGTATTAAAACAATCATTGTTAAACCAAGAAGTCGGTAAAGGCGATTTATCTTCAATCTTACTGAGCATTAGGCTATGACGTGCAAGACGTGTGCCAAATCAATTAATACTTAACGAAACTAGTTTTGAATAGATGTAACATTTACATAACAATCATGTAGAAGTGGGTACAGACGCGACGTGTTAATGTTCAACTTCCTGAAGTCATTTCGATCGAAAAATGTTTTCAAATAATCATTTAACGAGAACTTTACATCGAGTAATAGAATTAAGGATTTTGTATAAATGGGCGATACGTGTTTGTATGTTAATTTTATAGACGCCAAAATTTTTCTCACGAATCATAATTGCTTTAGTGCAGTGTTCCCAACATGGGGCCCACGCCCCACAAGGGGGCAATTTAAAAATGAACTCGACACGACTTTAAGTAAGTTTTCCATTATGTTTGAAATTTTACTTATGATGTTTTTTATAACAATTTCATAGTGATTTCTTCCTAAAACTTATCATTTATATTTTTTAAGGGAACAAAACTTTTTTCGAAGGTTAAACATGATGTATGGGGAGCATAAAAATTTATGAAATGTTAAGGTGGAGCATGACGTAGAAAGGTTGGAAAACACTGTTTAGTGTGTTATATTTTAAGTATTTATCTTAATATGTATAATTATTACGTACGTGTGTTTGTGACTGAACTCTTAGTAAACAGCTGGATCGGTTTTTTGGGATTTGTATGTGTGTTTGAGTGGGTCCCATCTGATTCAAAGGTTTTTGTTTATTTTCCGAGCAAGACGTCTGGCGTCTGCCGGGTCCGCTTATAGTAAATTTCTATTATATGAGAAGCGTACATTAACATTCAAATGAATTATAACTCTTTTTAACATATTCCACACTCGTTTCTATGCTATTGAAACTATTACATATTTGATATAGAAAGATGTTAGCAATAAATGTGCATTTAATTACATTCGACTTATACTATATATTTGCTTCAAGCATTAGAGAGATTTGCTTATAACTTAATAATTTACATTCAACTTGTTTAAAGTGTCATTACGTATTTTTCATATAATAAGAGGATTAATTTATTATGTACTAGCTGACCCGTGCAACTTCGTTTGCACCAAATTGGTTATCACGCGAAAAAATTGTTTCTTTTTTTTATCGTAGCACGGCAAAATGCCTGCACTATGCCTGATGGTAAGCACAGTACAATCCAAAAACAATAGCGACCACCGAGTGACACACTATCCATCGCTGGTCGCCACTATCATGCCGGCCTACAAAAAGCTGGATATGCACAGGCTGATCCCGAAACGCGACGCGCAGAAGCGAATCACTATTACGGATTTTTTCGTCATGTACATGGTGGTTGTGACCCAGTCAGGCTGATGGGCCTCAGAGTGGCCCTCGAAAAAAACCGAGGCCCTTCTGTTCCACGGGCCTCGGCAGGGGCCACCCTCTGGGGCCCATATAACGGTGGGAGGAGTACGTATCAGGGTGGGGTCCACGATGAAATATCTGGGCCTCACCCTGGACGGGCGTTGGCGGTTCGAGCCCCACTTCAAGGGGCTCGGACCGCGTATAGTAGGGGCGGCGGCGGCGCTCGGCCGCCTTCTCCCGAACGTGGGAGGGCCGGGCGCTGCCTGCCGCCGTCTTTATAGTGGGGTGGTGAGGGCCATGGCCGCCTACGGGGCGCCGGTGTGGGCGGACTCCCTCAGCACCACGAACGTTCGCGTCCTGCACAAAGCGCAGCGCACAGTGGCGTTGAGGGAGATCCGCGGATATCGCACGGTATCCTCGGCGGCGGCCATGGTGCTCGCGGGCTCTCTACCCTGGGAGCTGGAGGCGGAAACTCTTGCCGCCGTGTACAATCGCGGCGGCAGGAAAATCCCGAGGTAGACCTCCGGCGCCCAGGGAGATCGCTGCGCTGCGGGCAATAGCCCGCAGCCAGCAAATAGAGAGGTGGGGCCGACACCTGGCGGACGAGCGTTACGGAAGATTTACCATAGACGCCGTCCGCCCGGTCCTGTCGGCCTGGGTGAATAGGGGCTGGGGCTCCCTGACGTACCGTCTGGTGCAGGTGCTGACCGGGCACGGATGCTTCGGTTGGTACTTGCACTGGATAGCGCGCAGGGAGCCCACCGCCGCATGCCACGAGTGCGGCGCTGAGACGGACACCGCGCAGCACACTCTCTCGGAGTGCGCCGCGTGGGGCGATCAGCGCCGCGCCCTGGTTGCGGCGGTGGGGGACGATCTCTCGCTGCCGAGCGTGGTTTCGGCCATGCTCGGCAGCGAGGACGTCTGGGCTGCTGTAGCCTCCTTCTGCGAGACCGTAATCTCACAGAAGGAGGCGGCGGAGAGGGCCCGGGAGGTCGATCCCAGAAGTGGTCGTCTCCGCCAAAGAAGGGCAGCGGGAGGGGCGAGGCGTAATGCCCGACCCTCCCAAAACCGTCGCCAAACCTGAGGGGATGGGGCGGGGTCCCCCATCTCCTCGTTGCACTGGTGAGGCTGACGAGGGGAGGCTGCTGGTCGTGTACCCAGTAGCCTCTCTATAGTAGGGCGACGCCTGGCGTTCATTCGCCAGGCTGCCGCAGGGGCAGTTTTCAGGTCAGTGAGCATGCTCGATCCCTGGCTGCCCCTACCATGCGGCGGACGGTACACCGTGGGGTTTTAGTCCGTGCGAATCGGACATCACCTACCCTCTCCCCCGGGAGGGTAGCGTATCCGTTAGGGATTTCCCCACGTTAATAAAAAAAAAAAAGGCTGTAAAGCCCTACCACCCCGTAAATAAAACTGATACCCGATTGCAGCCACAACTATCGTTTCCAATTGTGAATCCAAACTATCCACGGATTTACTCAAACATATACCCAGATTACATGTATTCATTTTTTAAATAAACCTAGTACCCATTCGTAGCGTCATCTACCAGGATCAATTAAAATAAAAACTAACCTACATAAAACTGAATAAACATCTCTACCACTTACTTTATCATAATTATCTTCGACTTGTATTAAAACCTTTTTATACTCCATTGTATTAAAGAAAAATATATGAACACCGTATCGAAGCGTCAAACATCCCGCCGAAAACGTCAAATGTCACTTGCTTGAAACTATTGTCTAAGAGTTATAAACTGTTTCAAAAACGTATTTGAAATATATTTCCAATATATTTTTATAAATAATCTCTGTACCACTCACAACATAGTACCTATCACCTTCAAACCAAGCCAGTTTTATACATCAGGTTCAATCCCTCGGTAAGGATCCCTTGAGTGCGTTGCTTGCGCGATACGGTGACACACAAATATACATCACTGCTACAACACTACACGATCACCCCCACACACGTGAAACACATGAAACACCGAATGATGATGAATGAAACATGTTACACATGAAAGTGGAA
Organism: Antheraea mylitta; assembly: GCA_014332785.1. Classification (NCBI taxonomy): domain Eukaryota; kingdom Metazoa; phylum Arthropoda; class Insecta; order Lepidoptera; family Saturniidae; genus Antheraea; species Antheraea mylitta. The sequence continues at coordinate 1,181,194 of JACEII010000134.1, forward strand.
GGGTTTACTTTTTTCCTTATCGAACTAAAAAACTCTCAATTTTCCGATAATAAATAAATGCAGGAGTTGTTGAGGCGTGTATGCTTGGTATACATATACGTTTCAACAACTCATACATATATGAATAGTTAGCTAGATTAGTTAAGATAGGTCGCGATTTTGCATGCAACAGGCAACAGCCAAGCCGAGGTGTGCCGTGTACCCTTGAACTGGTTGCCTAAATAAAATCGGCTGAGTGCCTTAAGCGCTCGTCTTAGTAGTCCGGTAACTTATATACGTATATAAGTTATTGAAACATGCATGTGTACCAAGCATGCGTGCCTCAACAACTTCTATATGTATTTTGTGTAGGAAAAAATCCTCTAAACTATGTAGGATAGGATAACGAAAAATAAGGGTAGAACTCTTGTGTCACTGTATCGCGTGAGCAGCGTACTCAAGGGCTTCACGCCCAGGGAACAGATCTAGGCTTGAGCCGTTGCCGAGAAGGGCCTAATTTGGTGTACGGGAGCGAAATTTAGTCCCAGACCACGGCGGCGTGATCTGCGGTTATGCGGGCGTGTGTGAGAACACGCTCTGTTTAAAGTGACAGGCTGGTACTGATCGTTCGCTGAAGTGATTGAATCAGGAGGGTCGGTAAAAATGTGTCGCGGTCGTCTTCTATACTGCGCAACGTTGGGTACGGGTTCATCGTTCGCGGCGGATACCACTAACGGGCTGGGATGATTCGCGGCTTTTTCGAAATAACTACCTGTAAGTGATTTTATATACGCTCAGACAGAAAGCATCTCCAGGTCCTGTGGAGATCCTTATTCCGGACGTACCATGGGGCACCGGTGATTTTACGTAGGGCTCAGTTCTGGAGAACCTGCAACTTTTGAATACGATTTTGCGCATGTGCAAAGACCGAACAACTGTACGTCATAATCGGACGGATGCAAGTTTTGTATAAAGTGAGTTTGTCTGGGGGATATTTTACTCTTATGACAAAGCAAATGATAGAAACGACCTAAGACCATACGGCTTTGTTTCGCACTCTTTCTGTGTGTGAATCGAAATTTAAGTGTTTATCTAAAGTAACACCAAGATATTTCACCTCGCCGGCCCAAGGTATTTCGGCTTTGTATAGCCTGATCGTCGACGACGCATATATTTGAGATGGCGTCAATCCCAAGTCATACGTTTACGTTTATCGTTGTATATGGTGGTCATTAATGTTTAATAAAATGAAATTGGTTCTTTGCTATGAAAAAAAAAAATTGATTTGAAATTTATTATTGGAACGAAGTTCCTTACGGCAGGCTTGGAGGAGATAGAGATTTTGCTGCGCGACCGAACTGAAAAAAATGTGATAGTAAAACTGTAACGAAAAGTGCATGGAATAAAACAGTTAAATGAGACGTGCGCAGGCGCGACAGTCGTATACATAAGCGAGTAGTGTATAATATCTTTCTCTTTCTCCTTTTTTGTAATTATTTCTATTTCTATGTAATTTTATGTTGTCAAACAAAAATAAAGAGACATATTTTGTTATTTTAATTGATAATTTGAATTACGATTACATAAAATTGAGCACGATTTTTTTTTCCAAATAGTGTCGATTCTACATTAGCCGAAAGAACTTCGTTCCTACCTGGTGTCCCACGACACCACATTCTTTTTTTTATTTATAAAATATATCAGCGGGTATATATATGATTGTTTATAAAAAATGTGTCTGAATGTTTAATTGCGTTTAAAAGTTACTGAAAAAATGTTCCTAAACTTATTATTGATTAATCATAAATCAAAATGCCTATTAAAAATACAACGTTAACCCGCTACCAAGTGTCCTAAATTCTGTCTATTGATATATTGATAATTTCTGTAGGTGGTAGAGCCACGCTGAAGCTATTACTGGTTTCAGCATGAATGGCTCGGCTCGTTCGGGCTAATACTGCCAGAATACTTACAGAAAACCGACGTCAAATAACAGTGCTTGCATTGTAATGTTTCGTTCGGTCAGTGAGAGTGCCGGAGGTTCCCTTACACTCCCCCATATACAGGTTGGAAACGCACTTACAAATCCCCTGGTGTTGCTAGTGTCTATAGACGGTGGTGGTCACTAAACATCACGTGACCCACCTGTTCGTTTGCCTCTTATGATATAAAAAAAAATATATTGATGTATTAAAGAACCAGGTATTCTAAAATTCTTGTTCTTTTAACGTTGCCGGCTCTTGTACTAAGGTGTCGCAAAAAAGTCTAGTTACGTTAACTGCAAATTTTTAGTTTTCGTTATTCTGGAGAACTCATTGCGTTTTATGGGACAAAGAGCATCCTGGATGTAGTCTTCTAATATTAGTTATCACCGTGTCAAATTTCGTTAAAATTGGTTCAGTACTTTCAGAGTAATTCGGGTTTATATTCTAGACTTTAATCCTTTATCCTGGAGAACCCTTTGCGTTTTATGAGACAAAAAGTATATTTGATGTAATCTCGTAATATTAGTTATCACTATGTCAAGTTTCATCAAGATTGGTTCAGTACTTTCAGAGTGATGCGTGTGCATAGGGACAGACAGACAGACAGACAGACAGACAGACAGACAAAAATTGTAAAAAGATTATTTTTGGCTTCTATATCGATAACATAGTCTACCCTGATTAAAATTTTCAAAAAATATTTAATGTACAGATTTCGACTTGTTACAGTTTTATTATAGTATAGATTTAACTATTGCCTTACAATTTTTACAAATAATTTGACTTAGATATTACGTTTATTTTAGTTAGCTGTATAATAATCAGCAATTAAAATTATTGCCTGTTATAATTTTCTCTAACTCCATTTGTAAATAATCGCAACGCTCGCTTAATTGTTACTATGTATCAAATACTCAGAACTTTGTAAAAGACCTTAATAATATTGTGAAAATATATTATCTAATAAGATATTTTATAATAATAATTAAACATATGAAGCCATACATATCCATTCAAAATAACGTAAAACAAAGCCCCATATTTACTTTTCTGAATGTATATTTACTGTAGTAGACAAATATCTGTATACTTCATCATAACTCAGACGGAAAATTGATGCAAGTGGTTAAACAATTTGGAAATTGTTTATAAATTAAAGACAATACCTCCCACGATGTTTGGTTACCATTTATAAATAGTATTGCGTATGTCCGTGATATGACAGACACTTTAATGCACTAATGGTTATAATGCTCATCATATGCTCAACCGTCTACCGTAAAACACACTATATATTCTTACACCCATTTATAAAGTTAAAATTGGAATTTAGAAGCATTTTCTACAACCAATTATTTTTCGTTTGAGTAATTTCCTCCGATTGCCCATTTTTACGAAATGTACATTAGAACGAGACCGCGTAATACATTACATTGTTTAAAATTGTATTATTTATACAAAGTTATAACAAAATTGTGACAGAAATAATTTAGAAACGTTTGTCAAAAATAAATTCCATGTTTAGATCTCAACCTCCTTTTATGTTAAACTAGCTGACCCGGCCACACGTTTATACGTCTCAGATATGAATATCACTACATATTGATGAGAATTCATAATTATTGTTGATAATATGACCAATCAACGAATTAACAGGCAGCGGAAGCTATCAAAAGGAAAAAAGAAATCGAAACATTTTTCATTGGTGCCTCGTTCCTATTAGTTTTACCGTGATAAGCTTATAGTTCTCGATAAATGAGCTATCTAACGTTGAAAGAATTTTTCAAATCTAACGCGTAGTTCCTGAGATTACTCGCTACAACGTCACAAATTTGATCTATTTATAATATTAGTATAGAAGTATAGATAACAAGCCAAAGACTGAAGACGAAAATTTGCTTCCCAATGCAGTTGCCGGAAAGCATTCGACTGTTTTTAACTTTAAAATAATAACTAACCAAAGGAATACTAAAATATATGCTACAAATATACTGTAGTTCCCTCATGAAGTTTTTCCATAGTAAGCTAAAAGTTATTGTAGGATTCGAACCTATCTCGTCCTATATAAAAACGTGGTACGACTCAGACATCATTGTTAACTTACTTTTAAAAAACTTAGTATTTAATAAATATCTACCTTTAGTTTTTTTGTATCCATTAACCGTTCCCCAATTAGGCTTCTTTGATGCATCTGTACTGCATATATTCAGTTCACTCGAAAATATTTTATGACGGAGCAGAGTCTTGTGATTGTTCTTAGAATCCGAGTGAAAAAGCGACACGAATTTATGCAACGGGTTCATATTGAACTTTTAACTGTAGCGTCATGCAGATTACAATATAAAATACACTAAGCCACTAACACACTAATTTAATTTTAAATCATTAATAATAAAATGGAAAGTAAAATAGATAACTAAAATATAATACAATTAATTTACAAAACAACACAAATTACAATTTTTTTTGTGTCCGAAGTTAATTTATGATTTAAAAAAACTGAATTGAAATGAAAATGTATTTTGTTGAATATTTTAAATGTAATATACACTAATAGCACTTCAACACGACACGGAAGAGTCTAGGTGCGAATGCGCGGAGTTTTTTCACTTGGTGAAGCGCGTGCGACAGTGTTACTGTGGACGGCGCTCTTTTAACTATTGCCACATTGCCGTTACCACCCGTGAACACTTTCATAAAACACTCTGATATTATTTTTTGTCGACACCTCTCACCCCGTATCACGTATCGTTATAATAAAACACAGTTTAAAGAAATAAATATAACACGCTGTATATTTAATAACGTAATAAAATATTTCAATATTAATACAGTGTGTCTATCAATTAGTGTTATATACAATATAAAAAATGTAATTAATAGCTGTCAACTTTCAGTAATACCGTGTAAACATGACATGTTCTATATAATTATTCCACCAACACACAATTATTATTTAAAGTGTATAGTTAATACAAGTATTGCTTTAATTTTTTTTTTATATTTAAATACCATGCACTTTTAAGAACAAATTACACTTTGAGGGGAAAATAGTTTTGAACAAATCGAATTTCTTAAATGTGAAGAAAAAGCACAATTATTATACAGATGTCTGTATACAGGAATGGTAGTTTTATATATTAAAATATTCTCATGAATTAGTGCGATAGTATAAATAAATAAGTATATCGCAGCAAAAAAAATAGAATAATGAATGTTATGACTTCTAAAAAAATACGCACATACAAATATACTAAGGCATCTATTGCGAAATCGTGGAACGCAATCACGAAATGTAGTCCGGTGAAGCTGTTAAGACCTTGCTAGGTCAATAGCGTAGTCAATTCGAAAAAAAAAAAAGCAATCACGAAAATAACACGGCATCGACTTCAAATATATTAAGTAGCGCAAAGATTTTATATTCCATTTAATTAATTTAGTTATTTTCGCTTTTTAGTACTTTATTGTTATTGATATCGAAGTCGGTTTAATTTTCTTTTGTAAACATTTATTTTAAATGATCTAAAACATATTAAATTCCAAAGTCCGTAAGCCTTCAGTTCAACTCCATGTACCTTTAAGGTCTTATATACAAACCATTACATATTCAACTTATATAAATTTTGAGTATCTTAATAATCTTTGTACAAGCAAGCAATAACGATATGACCGTAGCTTTTTGTGTTTATTTTGATAGTTCGGTGAAGCTGTAAAGACATTTCCAGGTCAACAGCATTGTCATTTTTAAAAAAAGCGTTTATTTTGTAAAATAAACACTAATATTTATTTCTCTCAAACTTGTTAAACTTTCGAAGGTTTACATTAAAAGCAAGTTTTATCTTTATTATTTTAGATTATATCTCTTCGATATTTATGATACCGTGACTTTGTAAAATATAATAATTGTTGTCAATTAATAATGACGATAAAAAAGATGTTTTATAATTTTATAGCTATTTATGTGTTATTGTAATTCGTAACATTTAGAATTGAAATTTGTCATATTCTTTTCACCTTTATGTAGCAAGAGATACATCTTGGAGCAGAGTGAAATTGTTTGACTTATTAATACATTCATACAGTTACTTAATAGTTGTGTTATGAAGATATAAACATTTAAGATATTGCGATAATTTTGACAGTTTATTTAATGAAACACATTTGCAATTAATTATTAATGACTTGCAACCGTCGTCGAATTTGTATACGTAAAAAGGTTCATCAAAAATATTAGAATATCAAAATAGCAAGGATGATATTACTTTAGAAAAAAAAGGTCTTAGAACTCGATCAATCGGTCCCGAGATTAACGTTTTAAAATACAATTACAAATCTACTAGTCCTCGAAATTTTAGTTTTTATTATATTACATGGCTTATATTAGGCATAATTATGAAGAATGTTTATTATGAATATTATTGTATATGTCCATGTAACGAATGGAACGACTATTTTAAAATTTTGAGTCTTTTCTTTCATTTGACTTGTCGATATAATTAAATGTTGCCTAATTTGTGATAACTAAAATGAATTATATACTGTCTCCATCAGAAAGTTTCCCATGGTCGTAATACTATAGCCGGCATAAACTCCAGATTTGAAATAAACATAAAAATACAAATATAAGCACATACATATAAATAAAGTTAAGCAAAAAAAAAAGTATTAATTACATAGTCCGCAGGCGTCCTCTTGGTCTCTACTTTTTTATATTATAGGAGACAAACGGAAAGGTGAGATCACCTAATGTTAAGTGATCACCACCGTCCATAGATACTTGCAATACCAGGGGAGTCGCAAGTGCGTTGTCAGCCTGTGTTGGAGCAGGGGAGGGAGAGGAAGAGAAAAGGAGAGGTGGGCCTCCGGCGCTCCCACTGACCGAACGAAATGCAACAATGCAAGTACTATTCTTTCACGTTGGTTCAAAACGGTTTAAAACTTTACACGAACCAATAACTGAGTCAAATTACCCAAACGGCCACAACTTCGTCAAACTTTTTTTTTTCAAAATTCGATGATTATTGTGAAACCGTACCTTATAGTATGAATATTCCATACATGAACTTTAAATAAACATAGATTATTAGATCAAAACAAAAAAGGCTCGCCAGAAATCATGATCTTTATAGAAGCTACTAACACCGCTGTTTTGTAAAAGAACATAAAACATTTAACATAAAAAATTAAATAATACATTTAAAATAAATCACAGTTAAAAGAAAATGATGATTTTAATAACAGTTTTTTTAATACAGTATGTAGTCATAGTAGTGTCAAAATACGCTCGCAACAATTCTTATGTAAAATGCTTTGGCTAGTACGTATATGACTTGTGGAATCCACATTGTGTAAATATATATTTGTAAATTTTACCTAGCATGAGTGTAGTAACATTCACAATCATACGTAATCAGTTGCAATTAATACGTTGCTTAGTTAAAATTAATTTACAGTAAATAATAAGAGAAGAAAATAGTCGTACTTTGTCATTTACTTTTGATAAGCTCTAAGTATAAGGTGGGCCAAAAAAATCGACGGTTTTTTAGAACTTTATATTCTGAAAAATAGGTTGGTAGACACCTCAAAAAATTCTCTCCAAGTGTTGTGAGCTCTTAACTATAATAGGAAAGTTGCCTAGAAAATTAAATTTCCTACAAATATATGAGATGAGATAATTTTGTCAATTAGTGAATATCGGATATTAATTTTCCTTTCTAATAATAAGGAAAGAATAAAAAACTCAGAGGTAGAAGACTTTCATATTAAAATTAAGAACTTGCCGGAGTGCCTGGTTATACGACAAAGCAATACTAACTTCTTGTACTGTTGTCTTCCAGTTTAAAGAGTGTGGTTGGAAACATATATACACGCGAGACGTTTCAACTCAATTTTACCAAGATTAATAAACCCATTATCACCTGACCCAGGGCTGTGGTCTAACATCCGATGAACTGGAATATAATATGGAATATAATCTATACTATAATAAAACTGTAACAAGTCGAAATCTGTACATTAAATATTTTTTGAAAATTTTAATCAGGGTAGACTATGTTATCGATATAGAAGCCAAAAATAATCTTTTTACAATTTTTGTCTGTCTATCTGTTTGTCCCTATGAACACGCATCACTCTAAAAGTACTTAACCAATCTTGACGAAACTTGACATAGTGATAACTAATATTAGGAGATTACATCAAATATACTTTTTGTCCCATAAAACGCAAAGGGTTCTTCAGGATAAAGGATTAAAGTCTAGAATCTAAACCCGTATTACTCTAAATGTACTGAACCAATTTTAACGAAATTTAACACAGTGATAACTGATATTACAAGGCTACATCCAGGATACTCTTTGTCTCATAAAACGCAAGGGGTTCTCCAGGATAACGAAAACCAAAAATTTGTAGTTAACGTAACTAGACTTTTTTGCGACACCTTAGTACAAGAGCCGGCAACGTTGTAAGAACAAGAATTTTAGAATAGCTGGTTCTTTAATATATGTTTTTTATATCAAAAGGGGCAAACGAACAGGTGGGTCATGTGATGTTAAGTGACCACCACCGTCTATAGACACTAACAACACCAGGAGTGTCACAAGTGCATTGCTAGCCTGTATATGGAGGAGGGGGAGGATAAGGGAAGCGAAAGGAGGAAAGGGGAAGAGACTACGGAGCTCTCACTGACCGAACAATTTACTACAATGCAAGCAATGTTATTTCACGTCGGTTTTCTGTGAGAGGATGTTATTAGCCCGAACGAGCCAACCCATTTATGCTGAAACCTATTACTAGCTTCAGCATGGCTCTACCACCTACACAAATTATAAATACAGAATTTAAGACACCTGGTAGCCGGTTAACGTTGTATTTTTAAAGCGCATTTTGATTTAATTAACTTTGATTTATGAATAAGTTTAGGAACATTTTTTTTCAGCAGCTTGTAAACGCTTTTAAAAACATGAATTTATTACAGTCAGACACTAAATAACTAAATAAAAATAATTAATTTCTCACCAATTATTTTTTTCCATAGCAAAGAACAGATTTCATTTTATTAAACATTATTGATATTAAGATTTCAAAATATGCAATGCAACAACGATAAACGTAAACGTATGACTTAGGACGGACGCCATCTAAAATATATGCGTCGATAACATACGCTGCCACAATTATCGCTATCTTTATCGTGCAGCCATTTTTTTTTCGAAATTTAAACGCAGTTGACCCGGATAGGTCTTTACAGCTTCACCGAACTATTGAAGCGAGCGCTGAAAGTACTCAGCCAATTTGGGATGTTTGGACGACTAACTGAAGGGTGCACAGCACACCTCGGCTTGGGTTGTCGCAAGTGCCTCAACAACTCCTATATGTATTTTGTGTCGGGAAAATTCCTCTAAACTATATAGGATAGGATAGTATAGGGAAAAATAAGGGTACCGGGAGTAGGGCTCCCTGACGTTCAGGCTGGTGCAGGTACTGACCGGACACGGTTGTTTCGGGTGATACGGTTGTTTCGGGTGGTACCTGCACCGGATCGCTCGCAGGGAGCCGACCGCCGCCTGTCACGAGTGCGGCGCTGAAGTAGACACCGCGCAGCACAGTCTCTCCGAGTGTGTTGCATGGGAGAGAGAGCGCCACACTCTGGCGGCGGTGGTGGGAGGGAATTTGTCGCTGCCGGGCGTGGTTTCGGCCATGCTCGGCAGCGAACAGGCGTGGCAAGCAGTGGCTTCCTTTTGCGAGGAGGTCATCTCGCCAAAGGAGGCGGCGGAGAGGGCTCGTGAGGTAGACCCTCTAAGTGGCCCTCTCCGCCAACGGAGGACAGGCGGGAGGAGGCGGCGCTTTGCCGAATTCCTCCCACCACCGTAGCCGGACCTGAGGGGATGCAGTCGGGGGGCTCATCCCCTCATTGTACAGGTCTGGTGGACGAGGGGAGGCAGCTGGTGTGTACCTAGTCTGCCTCTCTATAGGTAAGAGCCCGGCGGCCGCCTTCCGCCGGGCGGACCGTTGGGGCGGCTCTATAAGGTTGAGTAGCAAGTACGATCCCTTGCCACCTCAACAATTACGGTCTGACGGTACACCGTGGGGTTTTAGTCCGTGCGAGTCGGACATAAACCACCCCCTTCCCCGGGAGGGTGGATATCCATAATGGATCTCCGTACGTTAAAAAAAATAAAAAGGAAAAATAAGGGTAGAACTCTTTGTCGTTTATTTCTCTGAAAAAGAAAAACAGCGTGTAAGCGTGTAGGCATGCACGTGTGTATAGGTGATGTCTGTGAGCACCGTGCTCAAGGGCTCCACGCCTAGGGAACAGACCTAAGCTTGAGCCGCCACCAAGAGGTGCCTACTCTGGTGTTATCGTGCAGCCAGTATTGCAATAAACTATAGTTATAGCTAAGTTATTCTATAAACATTATTTTTATAGCAATAAATCGGTCTAAATATTGAGTAAATAAGTGATTTAGTCTGAAAGATGAAATTTGTACTTATTTATATCCAAATATAATACTAATAAAATTACTGCTATTCCAACATGGTTTCAAATAACTTTTATTTTTATTTCCAAAAAAATAGTATCAAGCACATTATTATCAATAACAAGAAAATCTTTCAATAATAATTCCATTTTAATAACGTTTCAAAGTTAGTGAAAAATACATCCTAGAATTTAAAAAAATCAATATTTTTGTCTATAAAGGTACGATATGCATAAATAAACGCAAGGCCGGCACGTTGTTCGGATGAATATAAAGATATATAAAACTGGCTTGATTGATTCTTTCCGGTATGGCCTTTATCTATGTAGGCAATTTCGTCAATATCAAGTGTGACAAATACACGTTATAAATTTAATGACAAATATTCAGTGTAACAACGTATAATAATCTACAATACTAACAAACATAGATAAATTACCAAAAGGTGTCGTGAGTGGTACACAGATTATTTAAAAATATATATTGGAAATATATATAAATTCGTTTTCGAAACAGTTTCTAACTCTTAGACAATAGTTACAACAAGTGACAGTTGACGCTTTGACGCGATGTTTGACGCTTCGACGCGGTGTTCATATATTTTTCTTCAATACAATGGAGTATAAAATAGGGATGTTAAAAATAATCGATTTTTATTTTATTGTAATCGATTTTTTATTGTCGATGTTCATTTTCATTTATAATCGATTT